>JAJHZJ010000571.1:1381049-1733846 GCA_023548195.1 Bettongia penicillata ogilbyi | reverse complement strand
CAACAAGTCCCATTTGAGAGATCAGTTCTTTAGCTGACATCCAGAGTTTGGTCAACTTCAGGTCCAGAGATGACACAGCACAGTCATGGATAGGGGGTGACATCTGGCTTAAGTGATCAGGCACAGGTGAAGGGTATTAAGCCTGCAGAAAACAAATCTGACAAACACGGTAAATAGACAAAAAGCCAAAAGAAACAAGGAGGCAACAACTAGAAGCAGGGTAGATATAGGGTCAGCCATGTTCCGGAGTCCATGACCCCTTTATCATTACATCATTCACTATTGTTCACTATTTTCCAATTTGCAAAACCTGGGTCATCATTCTGGATAGAGGTATACCCTTTCATGGCTGGGGCCTGGCCAAGCTCCCATTCTCCCTGCAGGTGTGATGAACCTGGATTCAATGTTTCAGAATGATTTGCTGGGGCAACTCCTACCTCCTCATGCTTCTTTGCTCAATACAGTTTATATAGTTCATTGGTTGGAATGCCACCCATTCTTCCAAAATCTACCCCAACTCTCAACAGAGCAGCAGACCACTCTTTTCTTGTCAATCTACTCTGACCCTGAATCCACTGGCTATTCATTTTTCTATCTTGAGAAAATGTAAATTTTTCATTAATTCTCACTATCCAAGGTGCCAATGATTCTCCCATCTTTGGGGTGAACCAGCTCAAAACATCTGTGACCTCCTGCTAAGCAAAATCCTCAATGACCTCCCCAAACACTGTGGGGTCCCCTGATTCCCTTGCTTCCTTCTTAGTACTGGCCAAACCTCAGCCTCCTTGCTTGTTTCATTCTCCTCCCACACATCCTCCTGGCCTGTGTTTACACCCCAATCAAGCCCAGCCTGTGCAAAGGCTGCATTCACTTTCCTATTGTAAACTTTTCGCCTCCCATGAGACAAACCAACAATAACCCTCTCTTCTACCACCCGAAACTCTCCAGCTTCCTCTCCCAAAGGATACCCCAACACTGCAGGACAAAAAGCCTCTCCTACAAGCCAGCCAACTCCCTTTCCATCTGAGCCTTCTCCTCCAGCAGCCTGTCTGTCTCTGCATTTACATACAATTGTGAAGCCTGTTAGCAAGGCCCAGCCTCTCCTACATACCTCTGCCATTTCATTCCCTGGTTCTATTCTTATTCCCTGCAAACATCTTTCTAAGTATCTGGGTTCTCTCTTCGGTAGCCTCAGTTCCCAGTTTTCACAAAGCCCTCTGCCTTTAGCCCATTCATTTTCTAGGGGGGAACAAGAATACTCCCACCCTGGGACATTCATTTCTTCCTCTGTCTCCTCTGCCTTTCTGTCTCCAAACAGAAGTCTGATATTTCACAAGCTCATCCCCACTGCCATTTGTAGCAGCTATACAATATTCACAGGGCCCGCAGCAATCATAAATATCACGATGCAATTGAGAATCATGAAATATCACAGACTGTCCACATGGAAGTCAGAACCAAAACATTTATTCAGACCCAAATCCATCACAGCAACAAAAATCTATACACAATAGCAATGCAGAGAAAAATACCATCCCCAAGCCTTCCTCTGCCAGGCTTCCCACAAACCAGGTGCATTACACTTATCAAAAGCAGGATCTCTTAAACAAAATCACAATCACAAAATTTCTCATGCTACTCAGGAGCCTGGACCCTCCCTAGCTCTGACAGCTCACAGGACTAACTTCTCAGCTCTGCTCTAGCTCTGCCTCTTCCTGCTCCACCCATTCAGCAAACTCCTCCCACCACAGGTTCCATGGAACTTAATGGGCCTATTAATGAATAGGAAAGATTTTTCCAATTCAGATTACCATTACAGTGACAGCCAGCAAGTATTTATTAAGCACTTACTACTTGACAGACACACTATAGCAAGTTGTGGGAATAAAAATACAAGCATAAAAGAAAGAGAATCCATGTCCTCAAGAGGTTTACATTTTAATGAGGTAAGGTAACAGAAAAATGAACTTAAAAGTTGAGAGTGCAAAGGATGAAGTACCCTATAGGGTAATAGTTTCAAAGTCTAGGAAGTCAGCAACAGAGCCAAGAATGGAATGAAGTTTAGCCAGCCAGTGCCCATCTCCAAAATGTAGGCATTGAGAGGAATTCACCAAAGGGAGAAAAGGGCTTACATGGTGGAGGAATTTTCAAGGGTGAGAAAGATGCTGAGAAGGATGGGTGTTCCAGGTTGAAGGGTGACAGGGACAGATGGATGTTACAGGTACTGAGAGAAAAACTGGGGTGAGATGGAAACTAAGGCATTGTGCTAAAGTTGAGGAGCTTGGTAAGCTGAGATTCTAGGGCCTATCAATGAGAAGTATCAAGGGGAAGGTTTGGTGAGTTCTTATTGAAGATGGTGTAGATGAGTTGAGGAGATTGTACGCTGGGCAGGGTTTAGATGAGTTGCACTAAAAGTTGGTTTTACTCTTCTAGAATTCAATAATTCTGTGAATATAGCCATTCCCTGATGGATAGCATTTTTTTTTGTTGTCGTCACTTGACTACTGGGCCAAAGTCCCTTTGCTCCCAAGGATTTCAAAAACTGTTCCATTCTGGGAAGAATAGTCTTAGTAACCTGGATATAGTCTAATATGAATTTCTCTTTGCCTTAGTTTATCTTAGTTTATCTGTAAAATGGGAATGATAACACTTTATTTTTTATCATAGGATATTTGTGAAAAATAAATTTTGTAAACTTTAAATCTCTATGGAAATTTGAATTATTATTAGTAGTAATAACTCCCTACTTTTAAAAGAATCATAATATTTTTCCTTGGGTTTTCTTCATGAAGAAAAAAAAATCTTGAGATATGTGTATAAAGGGTTGGGCATTAATAAAGGTTTTATTTTTTTAATCCCCTACCTCCAGATAGTATACGCTTCCAGTTTGCTATACAGTTTGTCTCTTTCCTAATACAAGGAGAATAACACAACTTCTTGCTAATTCACAGGGGCAGCTATATGGCATAAATAGTTTGCTGCCTAGAAAGTAAGGAAGATCTAAGTTCAAATCCTGTCTCACACTTACTAGTTCTGTGACCTTGTGCCAGTCCCTTAACCTCTCTTGGACTCACCCTCCTTTCTACATTGGGAATGATACCAGAAATTATTTCATAGCTTTTTATTTTGAGGATCAAATGAGAGAATAGATGTAAGGTACTTTGAAAACCTTAAAGGGCTATATAAGGTATTCCAAATGTTATCTGTTATCATGTATATATGTGTGTGTATTTATATGTATATACTTACATATACATACTTATATATGATTTCTATATGTAATATAAAATATATGTCTATGTCTATTATGTATTATATATGTGTATATATATATAAAATACATAATATACTTTAAATCACTTTGGATTCCTTCATAAATGATGAAATAGTTAGAGTGGTTATAATAATACACTAATGCAATGGCATCACCTCCAAGAAGCCTTCTCTGATCCCTCCTAGCCAGAAGTTATGTCTGTAATTAAAAAACAAAACCAAACCCTAATACATTTCTAGAGTACTTTATTGTTTCATGCTGTTTTCACTTCTTTTAACTCATCTGATCCTCATGAAAGTCCTCTGATGGAGTGGGAGGAGAGAAGTAGGAGGAGGTGTCATCTCCGCAGTGTTCTCTCCATGTTGCTCCACCCCACCCCCCAACGTAGGATGCTCTCAACCCTTGTTAGGGAATTTTGCTTGCAAATGTAGTGTGATCTTGCAAGTCCAACTGGCTCCCTCAGAGAAGAGTTATTAACTCCTAGGCATACATTGATGCCTGGTGCCCTGGTGAGTTTGTACGGTCTTTAGTTTTAACAGTTCCATCCTCTTTCCTTTCTCTACTCTCCTCCCTTTGATGCCTCTTTCTTACAAGTCTGGCTTACCATTTGTTGTTTCTCTGTACTACATCCTGTTTTTGTTATCATTTCTGACCTACACTGGTATGACTTCCCAAGTTCGTTTGCACTTATGGGCTGGACCTGTTGTAAATTCTCTCTCCTGTCTGTTCATGCCTGTGTGCATTACTCTCCACCCTTGTTACTAGGATCGAGAAACAGGACTGAGGTGTGGCCAGAAAGCACATCCTGGCAACTAGCCATAGAGTTATTAGGTAGAGGTATTAGGTTCCTCGACATTAGAGCAAGAAGAGGTTTGTGGAGGTCATCTGGTTTAGACTCATCATTTTATAGGTAAGGAAACTGAGCCTAGTACCGTTCAATACCTTGTCCAAGATTACATAGGTAATAAGTAGCAGGTCTGAGATTTGATTCCTATATAATATGTCTTTATGTCATACTGACTAACAATGGATGTTCTACAGGGCCCTGCCTTTGGTCCTCTTCTCTTTATAGTCTATCAGCTTAAATGAATTCAATTACCTGTCATCTCTATGCAGATGATTTCAGATCTATTCACCTAATCCTGATTTTTCTCTTGACCCTCCAACCTAGTATCTCCAGCTGCATATTGTTGTCTCGAACTGGATATCTGATGCACTCCTTAAGCTAACCAGGCTTAAATATGAACTCATTATCTTTCCCTTCCCACCCCAAACCTTCTCTTTTTCTAAACTCCCCTGCTAATTTTGAAGATGCTACCATTTTCCTGGCCACCCACGATCAAAACCTAGATGTATATCTCACTTCCTCACTCTCTTAATACCCCTATCCAATCAATCACCAAGTTCTATCAATTATACTCTCTCAGCATCTCTCCTTTGATACCATGCATCTATAAACTCTCATCATCTCACACCTGGACTATTTCATACCTGAACTCCCTGAATAAAGTCCCTTTCAACTCCAGTCCATCCACCACTCAGTTGCCAAACTGATCTCCTTAAAGTACATGTCTAACCATGTCACCACACTATTCAATAAACTCCTGTGGCTCCCTATTATCCCAGGGCCAAATACAAGATTTTTCTGTTTGACTTTTAAAGCCCTTTGTAACTTGGGGTTTTCCTAACTCTGCAGTGTTTTTACACTTTCTTGCCTTTCACATACTCCATGCAATGACACTGGCCTATTTCCTGTTGATTAAAAAAGTCACTCTATCTCCAAACTGCATGATTTTGCACAGGGTGTCCCCAGTACTTAAAATTCTCTACCTTCTCATTTACATATCCTGACTTCTGTCTACTCTTAGGTAAAATCCCACATTCTTCAAGAAACCTGTCCCATACTTCCTTAATACTAATGCCACAATTGTCTCCAGTTTATTCTGTAATGCAATTTAATTGTGCATAGTTTATGTGCTGTCTCTGTCATTAGCATATGATCTCCTGGAGGGCAGTGACTGTTTTTACCTTCTTTGGTATTCCCAGTACTTATGTGCCTGGTACATAGTGCATGCTTGTTGACTTTACTTAGCAGATGATTAGTATTAAAAATATAAGTCTTTATTTCTACGGGAAGCTTAGTGTCATTAAAAGAGTTTTGTAAATTCCCAAAGGCAATCCAGTTTGGCTTGCTTTTCTTGGTCAGTCAATTTCAGGTCTAATTTATTGCCTATTTGTATTAACTATTCTGGTTACATACACTGATTACTAAACTTAATAGATTGTTTATCCAAATGAATGTTATAATCTTGGCATTAGATATATTTCAACTACTTGTTCTTTCCTTTGTAAAAGGTCAAGTGAAGGAGAATACTATGAAATAAATCTGGACAAATAGATTAAAGCCAGATTGTAGAGAGCCTTAAAATAGAATAGGTTGTATTCTTCCAAATAAAAATTGCTCTGGTGATTTTACTAGCCTGCCCTAACTAGGTGTGAATTGTATGTTAGCACATGTGTCTGTGAATGGAAGAGGAATTGGACTTGATGTCAAAAGAATAGATCTACGTTTCAAATCCTAGATCTTCTACCTTCTTGCTGTGTGATCTAGGAGAAGGTTCCCTCATTTTTTTCCAAACCTATGTTTTCCCATTTATGAAACTGAAATAATAATTCCTTTTCTGGAATCCATGGAAATGTAGTTGTGAAGATCACATGAGTAAATGAATGTGATAGAAATTTGAAACTAGGCAGCATTTTATAAATGTCAGCAGTTTATTATGTTATAGAGTTGAAGAATTTCAGAGTTGAATGGCATATCAGCAGCCTGTCAATTCATCCTATACCCCAAAAAGAATCCTTATTATAACATAACCAACAAGTGGCCATTCAGCAGCATCTCCATAAAAAGAATTAAAAGCTCCAGTGAGGGGAAGGGGAAGAATCTGAGATGGTCCCATTCGACATCTGGAGAGTTCTGTTTGCTAGGAAATTATTTCCTTTCAAGACTAAATTTTGCTCTTTGCAATTTCTACACATAGCAACTTGTACTTACCTTTGAGACCACACAGAACAAGTCTAATTCATCTTCTACAAGGGTAGCATTTTTGATACTTGAAGACATCCATCATATTTCCTTCTTTTCTCTATATTAAATATCCCTAAATGCTTCTAATGCTCCTCCTATGACACAGAGTTAAGGCATTCACCATTGTACTTACTCTTCTCTGGATAGTAAAAACTTAATAAATATTCTTGATTGAGGACTGTAAATTAAACATTTTTAAGTGTCATTAAATGCAAGGAACTTTTCTGGAAGCTAGAGATACAAAGACAGAAATAAAACAATCTCTTCCTTCAAGTAACTCCCATTTTGTTTTAGAAGAGAGCAATACATTGATAAAAAAAAAATAGAGCATATTTGAGAAGGCAGAGAACATCAATAAGAAAGGCTGCAGGAAGGAAAAGATTCCTGAGTTTAGCCTTAATGGAAGACAAAGACTCTGAGAAGTAGAGACAAGATGTGAATGCATTCTAGACAAGGGAATCACCCTCTGAAAATGAGTTGGGGCAGATTGTTCTTCCAATTTGACTAGAATATATAGAGGGTGCAAATGGAGCTGGAACAGTGGCTTGGAGTGGAATGAAATATTTGTAGAGAGTATGGGCTTGGCAGACTGTAACTAAGGGGGGTGTTGGTGGGTGGCATTTGATGGCCCAGTCTCTCATGTACTTATTCACTAATGGAGCTCCTGTTCATTGCTTTTTTGAGGACAAAGGCTAAGTTTAGAATCAAAAATACCAGGATTTGAGTTGTACTTCTAACACATGCTGACTGTGTGACCCAGGAGAAGTTATTTGCTTTCTCAATGCTTTAGAGCAGCTCTCTGAAGTGACAAAATGCAGAGAAAGTGGAAACCTGCAGGGATGGAGATTCTTCATCCAGTAGTTCTCTTTAACAATGTAAGCACAAGTCTAACCCTTATCTCTTTGAATCAGGACTTCAGAGACAGAAAGGGACAATAGAGATCCTTTAGTTCAACTCATACCTGAGCTGTAATTCTTTCTACAGTACTCTTAGGATGATGCTTTGACTTGAATACAGTGTTCTAGGTATGGTCTGATCAAGGCAGAGGACAGTAGACTGATCACTCCCCTTACTTTTCACACCATGTCTCTATATGTGTACTTTAAGACCACATTAGCCTTATTTCCTACACCACCACATTCTTTCAAGCTAACCCATTAAAGTCTCCATTATTTGGTTCCTCCCACAATCTGCTATATAGTCTTATAACCCAACATTACACTTGTTTGTGTAGTGATGTCACGGGCAGTATATTACATATTGTTAAAGGTAAGTCTGTCCTAGCCCACTAAGAACTTTGGGGATCCCCATGCTGTCAAATGAAATATTGTGGGTGTTTCCCACTTTGTTATAATCGTTGCATCTTTACTGTCATACAAGCAGTTGATAGAAGTAATGACTAGAACAGGACAGTGAAAAAGGTCCTGTGGCATGCTACCAGAGAACTCCCCTTAGATTGCCATTAATGTCCTATATTAGGTAAAATTTAAATTATTTTCTGTGTTGAGTCACTTATCAATAACGTCTGACTTTTTGTAACTCCATTTGGAGTTTTCCTGGCAAATATACTAGAGTGCTTTTGTCATTTCCTTTTCTAGCTCATTTTACAGATGACGAAACTGAGATGAATAAGGTTAAATGACTTCCCCAGGGTTACACAGTTAGTCAGTGTCTGAGGCCATATTTGAACTCAGGAAGACAAGTCTTTCTGATTCCAGATTCTGTCTCTGTCCACTCTATAGATGAAAGAGAACTTGACTAGATATCAGAAAATCAGGCTCTAGTCCGAGAATTTTGGAAATCCTTAGCAATTTGACCTGGGGCTACTCAGTTTACTCAACTCTAACCCTCAGTTTCCTTATCTGTAAAATGGGGATAATAACCCTAATCCCTATTCTACCTCCCACAGACAAACAGGCAGATTCACAGATACACATATGCACAGAGACATAACTAGAGACACAGAAAGACAGAAAGAGACCCAGAGAGAAATGGAAACGCACACATACGTACATACATAGACAGACAAAGACAGACAGGGAGAGCTAAACTTGTGAACAAGTTTAGCTAGATGATAGAGTGGGTGAAGGAAAATCATATGAAATATTAATGTACATTAGTAGGGGAAGATGCATATGCACAATACAAATCCCATTCATGAACTAAGTTTTCAGAAAGGAGTAAAATGGGAGTCACAGAACCTGGACCCTCCGGCAATAGTATCTCCAGTACTATCTCATTATATGTCCTGAGGCAAATCATTTAACTTCTCTGAATGTCAGTTATCCCATTTGTCAAATGGGGAAAATAATCCTCATTTTTATCTCAGTTTTCTCATCTGTAACATGTGGGACTTGGACTAGATTTTTTTTTTAAGATCTTTATATTTTTATTATTCCAAGGTCCATTATGTTTGTTAACAATTGGGGTTATGTTATTCTAAATCACTTTCTCAACCCTCAAATCTATAACTAGGCGGGACATTATGGTAAAAAGAGTAATAAATCTGGAAGCAAATGCTACCTGTGTGAACCCAGGAAAGTCCTTTTTTTTCTTCCCTCGGTTTTCTATAAAATGAAAGTTTGTACTTCTATTGTGGCTGAGTCATTTTTCAGTCTTGTCCAATTCTTCATGACCTTATTTGAATTTTCTTTGCAAAAATACTGGAGTGGTTTGCCATTTCTAACTCCAGATTACTTTATAAATGAGGAAACTGAGGCAAACAGATTTAATTGACTTGCCCAGGATCACATAGCTAATAAGTATCTAAATTAGGATTTGAACTCAGGTTGATAAGTCATGTTGCCTTCAGGCCTGGCACCCTGGCACTCTATCCACTGTGAGATCTAGTTACCCTGTAACATAACCAAGTAACATTGGCAGTGGCATTTGTACTAGTTGATTGCCAGTGTTACTTACATCTTTAACTTTCTGGGGATTAAGATCTCCTCCATCTCTGATACTCTGCATCGTAAAATTACTTCCACTTTTGACATACTATGATATTATATTTCCATAAAAGATTTTAGAAACATTAAGTCCTATTCTGGTACCTCATGGTGTAGAGGCAATGCTGGGCTTGTGAAATCCATGCTAGTAGACGTAGGCTTTAAAGTTTTTTCAGACACTTCCAAGCTGGAAAGGTCTCTACTAGAATTCATAAATTTGAAGAGGCTCATTTCCCGATTGGCTACAATTTTCAAAAGCTATCATAAAAGGATGGGATCTCAATGATTGATTTTAGCCTGTAAGGGATCTTGGAGTTCTCTTTTAATCTTATTTTAAAGAGGAAAAAATTGAGCTCAGAATGGTTAGGTAACAACTCAAGTTCATGTAGTTTCAAAACTGCTATTAAGGATTGAACTTGGGGACCTCTGACCCCCAGATTCAGCATTCTGTACACTGAACAAGCACTCAACAAACATGATGACATATCTTGGAAGAACTAAAGAAGGAACACTCTCATAGAATATCTTCCAAGGAACTGCAAATTACTATCATGTAACCCAAGTTCTTCAGTATTTATTAGGTCCAATAAAATGCATGTTGAGAAGAACACTCAGAACATTTCCTAGCTCCTCTTGAAGGTATCACATTTAGAAAGAATATAGGATGCAAAAGAACCCACAGCAATGCCCACAGAATCTTTCTAAATCATTGACCTATGTCACTTGAACTTTTTGGCAAGGAAAAATTGACTTCCTCCTGGTGGATTGGGAACAAACCCTCATTGGAAGGTGTGCAGAAATAACAGAGAATCGAATAATATCATTTTTGGTAACTTGAACTTCTAGAAGAAATAACCCAGAAAGTAAGAGAGTTTTTGCCATTTAGATTTCATTGTTTGTTTTATAGTTTTTACAAGTCATTGTCTGGTGCAATGCAAAGGAAAAACTTTCTAACAAGGAGAGCTGTAAAAATGTGCAATGAACAAATTGGGAATATGCAGAGTTCTCCATCAAAGTTTGTCACCACATAGAGTCTAAATGAGCATTTTTGGGGGGTCTTGTCACTAGGATTTATTCTTTGAGTAAGAGTTTGGATTTACTAAGTGACCCACTGAGGTCTTTTGTAAATCTAAGTCTATGATTCTTTGGAGGCTCTCATTCTGAATTTGACAAATTCAGGATTTTTTTCCTGGAATAAGAACATCTTTGTGTTTTTAAGGAACTTTTGAGATTATTTAGTCAGTGTGGTAAGAGCCCTGAACTAGGAGTTAGAGATCTTATGTGACTTGTACCAAATTGCAAAATAATAGCCACAGATGTATATAGTACAGTGGATTGTTTACTGTCTCAGACCGGGGGGATGATGAGGAGTAGATGGGAGGATAGAATTTGGAACTCAAATCTTTAAAAAACATGTTAAAATTGTTTTAACATGTAATTGGAGAAATATTATTTATATTTTAAAACATTTATATAGTGCTTTGTGCAAAAATGCTTTACAAATATTTGCTCAAATATATTTAATCCTTACAATAGCTCTGGAAGAGAGATGTTATTATCACCCCCATTTTACAGATGAGGAAATTGAAGCAGAAATTGATTAAATGTCTTGTCCAGAGCTACATAGCTAGTCTTGAAGTATCCTAAAGCCCATATTTGAACAGGTCTTCAGGATCTGGAGACTGAAGTGGAAATTGGCACTGAACTCCAGGAACTGGAGGTCTATACCTCCATCCAAATAACACCAACCACCCTACCCACCTGCTAAAAACAAAGCAAAACAAAACAAAAAACTAGTAAGTGGAAGAAGTAGGATTAAATTGCTGTCTTCTTACTTCATCAAATCTTCTTTTGTCTATACTACTGATGAATTCTAAGATGATAAGTTCAGTCCAAGAAAGTCTCCATTGTATCTTCTTTTTAATCCCCAGCAGAGCACAGAATCACACGTATATTAAGCGGTTAATATATGTTGAATTGAATTGATAGATAGTGAAACCCCTGTCGGGGGAAATGTCAAAGGAGAAGTTAAATTCTGGTAGAATATTATATTAGACAACCTCCCAACTCTGAGATTTCAGATTTCAAAATCTTTTATCATTCCATTAGCTAAACTCAATCTTCAAGTCAAGAATAATATTATCATTATGAGTGTTCTTAAGTGTTTTTCTCAACAAAAAATCATTTCAGGAAGATAAGATGGGTATAATTATACCCATTTGAAAGGTGAGGAAACTGAGCTCCCATGATGGTAAGGGACTTTTCTAAGGTCTCACAGCTAGTCCAGCTTCAATTTCCTGAAGTGTAAAAATAAGGATAATAGGGTTTATACTTCCCAATTCACAGAATGGTGAGCTAAATGAGGCAACATGTATAAAATGCTTTGAAAATGTAAAGCCATATAAAAACGGTAGCTATTTCTGTTCTATCTAATGTGGGGAAATGAATCATTCATGTTGAGGGGTTTGGGTCATCTTAGTAACCTGTGATCAGAGATGTCCAGATTTCCCTTGAGGAGGATGTGCCGCAGTTAGTTTCTATGCTACTGATGATGCCCCCTTGAGTGGGGATTTGGAATGCTTTGTTCCAAATCCCAATGACTAGTGTAGTACAGCTCTAATCACAGTTCTTCCTTCTACTGATCTTCCTATAACTACACCCACCGGTCCTTTCAGAAACCACACAGGACACGTCACCTCCCTGTTTTACAGACCTGTTGGTCTCCTTGCTATTACTTCCCCCCATTTTGACCTCTCAGTGCTACACCTGAACTGATAAAGACCCGACTTCAAATCTGATCTCCGACACTTACTGTGTGACATGGGGAAAGTGATTTTACTCTGCCTGCCTCAGTTTCCTCATTTGTACAGTGGAAAAAATTGTAGTATCTGTTTCCCAGGGTTGCTGTGAGGATAAAATGAGATAGCATCTGGTAAGCACTTTGCTATATGCTCTAAGAATGTTAGCTTTTGTAATTATTTCCTTATTTGCTTACCTAGGAACTTAATGTGTCCATTTATCCATTTTGGGAATGGGAAGATGACTTGGTTTGACTTTGTTTGTTCCCAGGGAAATGTTGGCCTTCTTGTCCAGGGCATGGTGTAAACAAGCTGCCATCATTTTTCATCCCTTTATTACCCAAGGATTAACTGGGGAATAACAGATGAGGAGATAATGGGAGACTAGACTGTATTTATACTAATAACATCTCTGAAGTCACTTGTTTTGTTGTTTTCTCTTGATCAAGAGGTCTTTAGCGCATGGGAATAATGTATAATTGACCCCCAGCACCCACTTTGGGGATATGGTTGATTCTGGCTTATTTATTGTTTGGATGTGTTTCCAAATGCTGAGAACATTCCTTAGCATGTTCATGAACATGGCTACACGCACACACACACACACATGCACATAAATTGGTCATTAATTCATTTAAATTAGCTAGCCCAAGTAATGAGGATGAAAAGAAAATTTCCTGTTAGCTATTTCTATTATATTTCATGCTAAAAGGTAGTAGGGAGATTTGTGTGTGAGGTGTGGGGGGGATTTCAAGGAGTGGTTTTTTTAACTATTATCTCTTGACCTAATTCCTTAGCAGGGTATTTAACATTGTTCAGATTAATCTGGAAGATATTTCTTGCCTATTTCACAATATACAGTATAGTGGAAAGAGCATTTTATTTAGAATCAGAAGACTTGGGTTCTGGTTCTGACTGGAACACTAATTTATTATATGACTATGGGCAAATTTGTGATGCCAGTAAAAAGTGATGGTTGGAATTGATGATCTCTAAGGTCACTTCCTGCTATAAATCCTAGGATCCCCAAATACCTTCTTGGGTACACCTAGTCATGGCTTTGTTTTGTTAAGTTTCCCGGGAAAGGCCTAAGATAAGCCTGTAAAAAATGTGGAAATTCTCTGCCCTGTGGATTCCAGGTTTTGAAACACTTCTCTCCTAGGAAGTATGTGTCCATTGTTGACAAGAGATGTCTTGGGAGAGGAGAGAAGGGCTCAGCTAAACCAACTGCTATCTCAGCTACAGTCAAGAATAAGATCATGTAAATCAAAGTATTATGTGGGGACATCACTTCATTTTGCATCTAAACTTAAAAAATCTGGTTTTGAAACCTAATTTTGTTGCTTGTTACCTGTGTCACCTTGGACAATAGTAAGAATAGATTTATTTAGGAAAATGGTTTTCATTTATTATCTCATTTGATGCTCACATTATTTTTCCCGTTGTAAAGAAAAGTAAATTCATGTTGAGAGAGGTTTAGCGACTTGCTCAAGATCGCATATATAGTGAGAATTAGGACCTACCTGACTCTAGGACCAGCCCTCTTTCTACCACACCAAACTGTATGTCTCTGGGTCTTGTCATATTTGTAGATGAAGGCGATTCTCTAAGGTACCTTCCAATTTTAAATCCCTAAAGTCCTATATACTCTCTGAAATAGAAAACTCTCTTTTTGCAGGGTGAGTAGAGGACCGTTCATAAAAGCAGGCAAGGGTAGGGTACACATTGATAGATAATTCCTGTTTGTGAGACCGATTGAAGTGGTAATGAGGCAAAGCTGTTACCTCTGGTCTGAGCATATGAACCTTGCTTTATGGGCATCCCTCAGCAATATGGACAAAATGTATTCCTGGGACAAGATCTTGAGCTTGTCTCATGGTAGAAGTGATCCAAAGAGCACAATAAGCCCATCTTGACAAAGAGGGTTAGGATCCACTGGCATATCAAAGCAGAACATGCTCCATGTTCCAAATGAACAGATCTCAATATCCACCTCCAATGCACAAATATTTCAGTTTGGTCCTTGGAAAATCAAGCATGCCATGCCTGATTCCCATCCTCCACCCTATATTGCTTATATAACTCTTTGTTCTACACCTCTTGAATGGACTTGTTATGTTAATATTGTACATTGTACTCATCTGCATAGGTGTCTAATTCCCCTAACAGACTGAATTTCATGAGGGTAGTGAAGGTGTCTCATCTAAACTTTCTATCTGCCTCAGAAACAATGGGTCCTGAAGAGATATTTGTTCAGAGTGAATGTCTGCTCTTTCCCTAACAGCACCATCTCTTTAGGACCCTTGCCTGGCTCAGTGTTCTCTGATTCTGTAGACTCCATATAAAAACTTTCCATTCACAGATATTTGACTGTTTTCCTTGATTCCATCAACTTGGAATATACACTCCTATGCCCCGAACTGCCCTTCCTGAAAGCCTGCAGAAATATTTCTAGTTGACTTTCATATTGGCTCCAAACTGTTGAGAAACCTTCAAATCACAGAGATGTAGAATTAAAGTGCTTAATTGCACCTGGGGTGGGGAACCTCTAGCCTTGAGGCCACATATGGTCCTATAGGTCCTCAAGTGAGGCCCTTTGAGATGAATCCAAACTTCAAGAACAAGGGGATTTTTGGTTTCAAGGCTACAGGTTCCCTATGCCTGCAGTCTATACCTGAGAAAAATTTCTTCTACAACATTTTGCTAAGTGGTCATATAGCCTTCACTTAAATATTGCTAGTAAGAGGGGACCTACTACTCCCTGAAACAGCTCATTTCACTTTTGGATATCTAAGTGGTAGAAAGATTTTCTTCCACCAGGAATTAATCTTCCTCTCACCAACTGCTCCTAGTTCATCCCTCTAGTATCAAAATGGAACATGGCAGTCTTTCCAATATTTAAAGACAGTTCCCATATTCCACATAAGTCTTACCTTCTAGATATCATGTGCACTTCCTTCAACTGAGAATGACACTCATATAGTCTTGAGATCCTTTTGCTTTTTGGTCAATATCCTCTGCACCCTTTCTAGCTCATCAGTGTAGTGTTGTTTTGAAATGCAAATTTCACAACCCTCCAGATGTGGTTTGACTCCAGATGTTATTTAAATCTTCTCTTTATTTTCCTGAAAATTTTGTTGTTGTTTTTTTTAAACAGCTTAATACTGCATTAGTTTTTGTTCTTTAATTTGTAGTCCTGCTCTTGGCATTGATTTTTTGTTTGTTTGTTACCATGTAACACTCAAATTACTTTTAGGTAAAGTTAAATGAAACTCGAACTCCCAGATCATTTTTCATATTTGCTGTTATGTTACTATATCTCTCTTCTCTTCTTTTAGAAAGAATGTTGGACATGAATTTAGAATACCTGGGTTTGAACTCTGACCCTACCACTCACTTGCACTCACTGTACATATTCCTTTATTTCTCTGTGGCTCAATTTCTTACTCTCTGAAATAGCAAGATTGTACTTAAAAGCTAACTGCCACCTTTGAAACTTTATGATCTTAAGTACTATTGCCTCTTAATTCTTAAAGTAAACTGTTTGACAGGATTGACATGATTTTGTCCCAGGAAAGTTTAGTTCCAGGCTTTCTTTTACCCAAGTTGCTCAAATTAGGCTTTTATTGATATGGTGCCACATTGGCTTAGACATGTATGTTTGGATATCTTTGTGTTCTCCCTTCACAACTTATATCTCAGTTTCTTTTTCCTCTCCTACACTTGCTAAGACCAATTGGTAATGACATTATATCCATGACTGCAATTCTTATGGGTGACCATATTCCTAGTTATTTATACATCTTTTCATTTGCCAAAAGTGATAATTTCCAAGAGATACCCTTCAATCTAGACTCAAATTCTTTCATCTTTTATAGAAGTTTCTAGTAAAATCAATCCTATGGCTTCTTAGTCTCTGATAATTTGCTAAATTGGATTTCTTTATTTAGGAGTCTGTGACTCAGCAGAAGGGACTAAGTCAGCAAGAGGCAACCTGGACTATCCAAAACCAAAATGGGTTTGATTATCCTTAAAACACAGCATAAAAGCCCCCATGTGTAAATGCATGTCACTGCCCTACCCACTGCTAACATGAAACAATTTGTCCTTCAACAAGTTTTTAGTACTTCTTCCCTCAACTCCAAATGAGCAACTCACTATTTTTTACCATTTTGGTACCACCTTACTCACTTCACTTACGATCTGTTTTCCAAACATATCTTTTTTCCTCTTTCTGTTCATATTGTTTTAAGCATGCTCTAATGTTAAAAAGCACATCTATTTCTCCCTCTTTTAGGGTCATCACCCAAATACTCTCCATCATATTTCCTCTTTCTGATTTCCAGATTTCCTCACATTAGCATACCTTCTTAATATACAATACTACCAGTCCTTTCATCCCTCCCATTTAGTTTGAGTGAGATATCTAAAATCTGTACCCATAGCCCAATCATGGGTTTTATTCCACCAAGTCTCAGTGATGCCTACAAGATGAGGTCATATATTCCTCCTTGTATTAAGAACACTATTCCTCTTTACTAGTGCTAAACTTTGTGTATTAGGGTGTATACAAATTTGAGACACCATAGGCTTTGCTACTGGCTCCTTTCTTGGATTTTGTCTCTTGTAATCTTTGGGGTTTCTCAGCCGCCATTCTTTTTCTTTCAGTATAGTTACCCTCTATGACATCTAGCTGGGGCAGGCAGTGGGGACAGTATTACACATAGGCAGCATTTTTCTCTCATTCCTTTTAATTTAAAATCCTTTTGAATTAGATTTGCAAAACACTTTGCAAATACATTCTCACCAGCCTCTGTGAGGTACATTTTTTTTTTCTGGCCAGAAATCTGTCATCCCTATATTTTAAGCTTTTGTCCAGAAATCCATTCTCAGATATGCCCTTATGGTCTCCATTTTTTTTGTCTAAGACTTTATAATCATTGGCAACACTTTTTTAGGTTCCTTCTGGCAATATCATTTGTGACCATATGAATCACCAAAAGTGGGTAGTTGTCATCTGTTTTGATAAGTCTAAGGAAGATCTCTGTCATGTTTTCAATACATCTCTTAGGAAACTGGATTCCTCTTATCATTATCAGGTTGAAAACTGATGCTTCTATAACCCTTTGAGCAGTAAATCAATGATTACTTCTATTCTTTGATTCTTCCGCTAAATCTTACTGGTTGCACATGATGGTGGTTTGACTGTATCTCTCTCCTACCCTAGCTCATCAGAGAATACCTTTACTTTGTTGTCACTAAGAAGGATAGAGGGTTAAGGGCTAGGGTGTGACAAGGGAAGGTAGAGCCACTATCCCCACTAGGTTTAGCCAAAAGAAACAATACAGAGAAATGAATAATTGGGTCCCCTTTCTCTCCCTCAGTCCTTCCCCATTAGGAGCAACAGCAACAGCAGCAGGAACAACAAAAACCCTTTATTTTCCAAAGTGAAAAAAGTGAAAATACCTCAAGAAGGAAAGAGGAGAAGGTTGAGAGAAGTGACTTTAAACAAGGTGGGGGAGAGATGAATTAGAGCTATGAAATCCTTGCAAAGAAAATGGAATCACCCAAAGGATTATGTTTTACGTGTGCTTACTTTGAGTTCCATTTGGCAGAGCAGGAAGGTAGGGGTTAGTGTCCACAAACCAGTTATAATGGATTTACTCATAAAATTGCAAGATTTCTGTGGTCCTTTCTTCTAAACCACTCTCGGCTAAGGGCACGTGTTTGATTAACACAACAGAATAAACATGGAAGAAAATTTCAAAATGGACCAACATGATCATTCTAGCTCCATGCCTAGGTGGTTAACTGGGGCCCACAACAGAGGAGAGATTCAGGGGAAGCAGGGCAGATTGAGAACTTTGAGTTCTATGAAAAATTCTGTATTTAGATGATTTGGGGGACCATTAGCAGCACAGGTGAAAGTCTTATGGCAAATATGAGGGGGGGGTGAAGAGAGGGGGGGTAGTGAGAGAGAGAGAAAGAGAGAGAGAGAGAGAGAGAGAGAGAGAGAGAGAGAGAGAGAGAGAGAGAGAGAGAAAGTAGGGGAGAGAGAGAGAGAGATGGAGAGAGTAGTAGTACTACTATTAGTAGTAGTATTAGTATTGTGGTTATTGTCATTGTATAAGTTGCTCTTCAGACTCTTCTCACTTAATTCTCCATAAATTTCTGTCTTCCCAGATGCTTCTGAATTTTTGCTTTCTGTCATTTCTTTTGGTGCAATAATAATCCATTGCATAAATAAACCATAATCTACTTGACCTTTCCTCCATTTATGCCCACTCTTTGTTTCCAGTTCTTTGCTACAACAAGGTGCTATTCTAAACATTTTGGTATACATGAGTTCTTTTCATGTTTTGGCTATGTGCTTAATAATGTAGAAGGTGGAGAGGTGGGACTGTGGATTGAGGATTTAGAGACATAAAGAACTGAGATCCAATGTGACCCTAGACACTGCCCTTTGACCATGGGAAAATCACTTAACCTTTCTTTCTCAGTTTTCAAATGAGAATGATGCTAGCGCCTGTCTTACAGCATTGTAAGGTTCAAGTGAAATAACATATATTATTCACCTTACAATTTTAAATTGATATATATGTTATCTGTGTATAATTATCATTTCTATTAGTTGGTCAAAAGTTATGCCAAGTTTAGTGACTTTTGGAGGATAGTTATTGTTTTCCAGAATAACTAGATCAATTCATTAGCTTTAGCAATAGTATGTTACTGTTCCTATCTTTTTACTCTCCCATTAATCATTATCATTTTCCTCATTCCCTTCTTTGTCATTCTAAGTATTAGGTAGAACCTCAGACTTGTTTTAATTTGTATTTCATCATTTTTGTGATTTGGACGATTTTTTATTTCATTATAGACAGATTGTATTTCCTCTTTTAAACATTGCCTCTTCATAGTCTTTGACCATTTATGTACTAGGGAGGCTCCTTGTTCTTATATATTTTGTTTCAGTTTTGTACATATCTTGAGTATCAGAGTTTTATCAGAGATATTTGTTGCAAACATTTTTTCCATTTTTTTCTCTTTTAATTCAACCTTTTAAAAATATTTGTGCAAAAGCTTTTAAATTTTATCATTATCGTCCATTTTATCTATTATGGCAATTTCTACCCTTTGTGTCAAATATTCTCTTTATAGATGTGTACTTGCACTTGTATTCCTCTAATCTGTTTATAATATGACTTTCACATCCTCTTATCTCTTCTTATGTACCTTACCTTTTCTTTCCAATTATATTTTCTTTTTCCTCTTTGAATCAACTGCTTCACGTTCTACCCCTTAATCCTCCTTGGTCCTTTTACATCATACATACTTAGATATGGAATTTCATAGGAAGTAGCATCTATATCCAATAATTTTTCTCCATAAAATTTTCCTCAATTTTCCCCACAATTTTCAAAATTTTTCTCTCCTAAATTTCACCACTCACATAATTCATTTGTCTAAACCTCTCCACATCACCTTCAGGGAGGTCCAGTGCTCATAGCCATGCAGTTCATCCCAGATATAGGACTAGAATGTATCTTCTAACTATGACACCAGTGTTCTTTTCACCAACGCACCCTATTTCTCATAAAAATGCCTTATACAAATACCCATATGCCACCATTCTAACCCTTCATTTTTTGCTCTAGTAATTTTCTGCCGTATTCTCCAGATTAATACAATAAAACAGGACAAATACTAGGCTTGAAGTGAACAGACCAGGTTTCTAGTTGTGGTTCTAATGTTTGCACAAAGTACTACCTTAGGCATGTCTCTTCAGCTCGGTGAACTCACTCTTCTCATTTGTAAAAGAAGCAGTACATAGATTCTTTTAAGGTTTCTCTGAAGAACTTTAGTCTTGCGAGACATGGGAGATGCCGACACAGGATTGCCCAGAATGTCATGGCCAAATAACAAGGAAGGTACTCTGCTCTATAAACAAAGCAGAATCACAGCAAAAAGGAAACATGAGATGTGCAAATCCAGAGACAGCTCCATCTCAAACATTCAATGGTCTATTTGTGCCTGACCTGTGGTAAAGCCTTCCAGGCTTGTATTGGACTGATCTACCAGGGTCCAAAACACTGTATGTTGACCCCAACTTCATGATGTCATCGGTCCTCCTGAGGTACAAATGGTGAGCAACAAAAGGAGGATAATACTAACACAAATTACACAATAAAATTGTGAAAATCACTTTGAGCATCTTTGAACAGCACAGGACTCTATTAATATTAGTAATATTATTGCTATACACAGCACAAAAGACTTAAGATAGTAGTGGGGTGGAACACTTGAGTTAGATTATGGGGGCTTTTACTTTGGGGACTGCCATATCTCCAGTAGAAAGACCTTCCAACTGCCTTGATCCTGTCCTCAAAGGAATGTCAAGTTCTTTATTTTCATTTCCCATTAAACAAAGTTCTGTATAATTCATCAACTATCTGCTTAAATCAATGTTTATCTAAAAGCTGGGCAAGGTGTCTGCAGTATCTCTGTTGTAAAAACAAAACAAAACAAAACACCTCATTTTCTGGTCTTTGATGAATTTTATTTTTGTCTATAGCAATTTTAAAAAAGAAAATGAATTTGCCCTACTTCTCCTTTCCACCCCACTCCCCCAAGAAACAGTCTTACCCACATCCTTAAAGGCAGGGCTTAGGTTGTGACACCTTAAATACCCATTGACAAAACATTGTAGTGATGCGAACAGTGAACATACAAAACCTGTGAAGAAAATACTGGAGGTTTTGCATACACACTTCTCCCACTCACCATTTGCAGGCTGCTGGCTTAGTGTTAGAGACTGTAGAATGTCCTAGGAACCAAGATGTTCCATTGCTGTTAAAAAGGAATCAAATAAAACAAAAAAAATATACCAATTAGCAGCCCTACTACAAAGATTGATAGGAGAAAATAATGTCCAAAAATATGAATGCTATAGAGCATACTCTGACATTTGATAATAGTGAGCAGAGCTGTTAGTTTATAAATTGCTGAATGCCACCCCCCTAATGTTTCCACTTTAAGAAGACATCTCAGAGCAAAGGAATTTCATTGTCAGTGGCACCTTGCCTCAGATACAGTGAAAAGTGTACTCTGACCTGAATTAAAAAACCTGGATTCAAGGCTTGATTTCATTTGCTGCTTTATACAAGTAACTTCTTTTCTTTGAGCTTTCTTATTTTTGGACTAAATGATCTCTAACTTTCTAGGTCTACATCCCGAGACACTAAGGTATTTCCCTTCTCTGAGCCTCAGTCTCCTCATTTATAAAATAGGGAATAATATGTTCTTTTTTTCTCTCCCTCATGGATCTGTATTTCAAATATCTCATGAAATGATAGATGTGAAAGTGTATTGTAAATTTGAAGGGTTATTAATTAGTGCCACTGGAAATCCATAGTGATGATGGAGTTTTAGAAAAATAACAATTCATTAAAATGTACATTTATTAATCTCCCACTGTATTCTGAACACTATGTTTGATCTGGTGATAGGGAAGACACAAAGCACAGCAAATACCTGCTCCATTCAACAATGAGGTTAATTGGCCCTTTTTTGGTTGCTTTTTTTGCTGGAAGACATATATATATATCTATTGCTGGAGGATAATTTATCTGATCTCTTAGAGATTTTTATTTGCTCCATTTACAAAAACAGTATTATAAACTCTGCCTTTCCTTTCTCAAAAAAGATGTGGGAAACCATGGAAGTATGGAGGCTCAGCATGTGGCTCTGAACACAGAAGGTGTTTAATAAATGTTTGAGGGAATGTGTAAGTATGAAAGGACTTTGATTCTGGAAAGAAGGTATGATCTGTCTTAAGAACTGTATTATTATTTATGACTTTCTTTATTAACATGGGGGAGGAAGACAAAGGGATGAATGAAAGCTCACCTCTTTAAAAAATCTTATAAAAAATGGCCCAGATCCCTACTCTCCAGCCAGAAATACTTCATTCATTGCATCTGTTGACCAGATGACCTAGGTAAAGGACTTTTCTCACTCTGTGGCCTGCTCTCCTATGGTAAATCTGTTCTGGATATATCCTCCCATCTGCTAACAAAATTTTTCCCAAAGTTTGACATTTTCTTCTGAAAATTTCAGATTTCACACCTCCAAAGACTTACAATAATGTGTGTGTGTCTGTGTGTGTGTCTGTGTGTGTGTATGTGTGTGTGTGTGTGTGTGTGTATGAGGGAACACTCAATTGCCCAAATCAATCTTAGCCTTTAATCAATAATATCTATGACCTGCAGTGATCTCATGCTCATCAAATGCATTCAAATATGCATCTTGGAGACAGGTTGTATACAGAGCTCATTTTCTTGGTCGTGGCTAGCAGAAGCAATTATATTATGTAAACATTTGATTCGTGTTCATCACTGGGAATTTATTTTGGTTAACCCCACTTTCTTAACGGCACCTTAGTTTGGAAGTTGGTCTAAATGAAAATTCTGTAGGGGATCATTCTGAGTAGAGTTTGGGTTTGTAACTCCTAACAATGAAAGCTAATGATTTTTGTGTCAGACAAAGCAGCCCCTCCACTGAGGGAAATTTCAGATGAGGAGGAAGCTTTATAGTAGTGGGAGGTTAGGGGATATAGGATAAGGTATTGGTTCATGAACTATCTGTGAGATCCAGAGGGAATGACTTCCTTTCTTGGTCTCAGTTTACTGCTTTGTATCATGAGGAACCTGGGAGTGATGATCTCCAAGGTCCCTTCTGGCTTTGAGCCTGCTTCACTGACTCTCCAAGGGATGATATTAATTGTGCAGGATTCCCTTACCAACATCAGATCTCTTCCCCTACCCTATCTACCCAACCTAGCTATTTGTATTCTTGTTAATCCTATAAGGTATAAAGCTAGACTGTTTCATTAATAATATCAATCATAGACCTATAGGCTAGAGCTGGAAGGGAACGTAGAGATTGTCTATTTTACCTCCTTTCTTTTCTGGATAGGGAAACTGAAGCAAAGGGAACACAAATGACTCGGCTAAAGTCATGCAAGTAATACATGTCAAAACTAGGGTTTGAACTCAGGTCCTCTCACTCCAAATCCTGTGCTCTCTCCCTTACATCATCCTTCCTCTCCACCAATCATTTGACCTACCTTATGTGCCTATTCCTCTCTGTGGGAACACTGTGAAAATGTGAATTTGTTAAGATCCCCCTCTGTATGTGAGACAAGCAGAAATTTTTCCATCTGGAAATTATTCCCTTCTGATTGAGAGGTTCTAGTCCCTTCTGCTTGTAATAATATTATTATTTATAATTTATGTCCTTAATTTTTATAAATAGTGCTCTGTTGCCATGACAATAGGAGCTTCACACACCATTCAATTAAATAATGAGTAGTCATGATGCTATGCACTTGTGTTTATTTTTTACTCATCTACAGATCTCAAAGTTCTTTTTAAAAAGACTAATTAGTTAAGTCTTTGGACCAGTTGCTCTTGGGGGAAGAATAAGGAACATTTCAAGGATACCTGTAATGAGTTTTATAAAGTACTAGATTTGAAGGCAGACTATCAGGGCTTGAATTTTGCATACCACTTAAACTTTTAAGGTAAAATGCAGAGACTGAACTAGATAACCACCACCAAGATCCCTGACAATTCTAAATCTAAAATTGTATGGCTTCCTGACCTGAACTCAATTCAAATTGAATTGACAGTTGTTACATCCCTGTTATGCTCAAAGACTTCTTTTGATCACGTTGTCTCACTCTAGATTCTTGAAGGTCAGGTCAGCAGAGCCCAAGCTCTGCTAAGTCTTGCTAAGTCTTGCCAAGTCAAGTCTTGCCAAGTCGGAGATTTTCAAATATGATTCTTGCTGTTGACCATATGCCTGCTGGCCAAACACTCACTTAGCTAAGGAGAGAAAGAGAATCTTTTCTAGAAAACTGGACACCAAATAGTGATTTTTCTCCAACTATAGCAGTTCATAAAGACTCCAGTTCAGAGACAGAAGGATTCATAGGATTTAGAACTGGGAGGTACCTTAAATGTCACCTGGTTCAACTTAAAAATGACCTGTCCATGATTACACAGTTTGTAAGAGCAAAAATGCCATTTGAACTCAAATCATCTAACCTCAAATTTAGTGATCTTTTCACTACAGTAGTGCTTGTTTGTGTGGCCTCCATGCCTAACAAAATCATTGACTGAGGCCTTATACATGTGTGCAGAGTACAATATGTATTGTCAATGATAAATGCATTCTCAGGATTCTCAGAAAGGTGTAAACAAATGCCTATTAGAACATGAGTTCTCAGGACTGAAGAAGCTCCGGATTTATATGGAGTAGATTCTATCTAGGGGAGCTTTGTTTTATTACCACTCAGAGTATTCAAATTTTACCACCTCAAAGAGAATCTCTTTTTTATCATTAGAACATTTGAACTTAGTTTATTTCTTACTCTCCTTTAGGGATATTCAGGTCAGCTTACCTGGAAGCAAATAAACTCCTACAAAACACTGGAACACATCAAATTTATTACAACATGTAAAGAAGCAGAACTGTGACTTTTGCTTAATAGGGGAATATGGCTATCTTCTTTCTGATCCTCAGAGGAATAATTCCCCATCCACCTATAAAAACCAAAATGTAGCAGCAATAAGAGATGCATCTGCATCCATCTTGGGGCTAGTCTTGCTGATTGTATGTGCTGCATATCAATGAAATCTCATTGCAACTGTTATGCTTGAGTTGGCTCAAGTTGGCTCCTCTTTGGCACTGGTGTAACAGATGATTCATGGGCCTTTGGTACTGTCATATTTAAGTTTGCCTCCCACTCTGCTCCTGTGTAGTAGATTCAGTCATGTCTGACTCTGTGTGGCCCCATTTAGGGTTTTCTTGACAAAGATAGTGGAATGATTTCCTTCTCCAGCTCATTTTATAGGTAAGGAAACCAAGGCAAACATGATTACTGTAATCATCACTTAGAAAAAAAGAATAATGGTAAAATCAGTCCTTTTCTCTTGAACCCCACCCCAAACCTATGATGTTACTATTAAACCTTCACTCATTTCAGGAGTCCAAACTCAGTTTAGGCAGAAGGGGTTTTCATCATACAAAATCATAGCAATTTTAATTTAGGATCCCTTCTCCAACAGAGTAGAATCTTCTTCATTTTAATCTTCAATCTTACTATTTCATAGGAAGTTGTAAGTAGAGAGATGAAGGATAAAGGAAAGCTTGATGAGGCAAGAGTCAATTTCTCTGAGTCATCAAATGATCTCTATTCCTAACCCCATTTTTGTTTCCCAGTTTGAGCATGATAGATATCTGTTTCTGAAAAAAAAAATCTGTGCTATCCTTTTGGTGTACTCAGCCCACAATGCTCAAGTTTCTTGGAAACCATGTCTTTGAAACCAAAAATTTACTATCTCAGTTATCTTCCTTCCTTTTTGTATAAAGGATCTAGCTATAATCTCATGAATGGGAAAAAAAGATGGAGGCTTTACAAGAACTATTCAGTATTTGTAGTTTACTGAAATATCACAATAATTATTCCATAAAGGTATATAGACTGAATTCTGGAGAACGCATGGTATCACTGAAAGGGATCTAGCTTTGAGAATAGTAGATTTTCCAGTCAAAAGATATGAATTCAACTTCTTTGAAACTTACTAGGATCTTGGAAAAGTCATTAATCTGTTGATACCTATAATAATAAAATATTTTTTATTTCTAGAGAGGTTGTATTTATCCTTGCACAACTTACCTTCCATAGTTTAAGCCCTTGCCTCACTTTTATTCCCTTCAAAAGTCTTACATTGATAGTTGAAAAGTCATTCATAGAATGCTAGAGTTGTTATGGACCTTGGGGAGAAAAAAATCCAGTAAAAAACTGCCCATTTTATAGATGTGGAAACTGAAGGCTAGAAAGGAGGTAGAGTCAAGCAACTAGGTAGCTGACCTAGATGAAATCTTTGGTCAAACAGCTGACAACTAGAAATTTTGAACTCAAGTCTTTGGATTCCTGTTTCAGTGTTCTTTTCAAGACAAATCACCATTCTGAATAGTAACATATACAAAGTGAGGGAGTATGGTGTAAGCACCATTAGATTTAGAATTCTAAAGAACTGGGTTTGAATATCAGTATTACTATATATCAGTTGGGAGGCCTTGGGCAAATCACCTCACCATTCTTGAGTTTCCTTATCTGTAAAAAGGGTCATAATAATGCTTGTGCTATATTCCTCACAGGGTTGCCATAAGGAAAGGACTTTGTAAAATAACACATGAATGTGAGTTTCTCTCATTCAGGTGCTTGCTTTTAAAAGACTACTCTGAAATAGCTAATAAATCAATTAACATCAATTACATCAATTATAAATTCTGCCAATAACCCCTACATACAACTTCTTAATAAATCCTCTTGACCAAAAGCAATTTTTTAAAAAAGTCCAAATGAAAGTCATTTTCTTATACTAAACAAAGGGATTTCTTTCTTAAACCTCAACACAAGCATAATAAGTTAATTAAGCTACAAAAAATAATTATCCCAGAAAAAAGAGTGAAAGGGTAGGAGAAAAGTTAAGAGGTTACTCAAGTACATTGCTTTCTCCTGGAAAGATGGATAAATCTCTTCAACAGGAAGTCATCAGCATGTTTTATCCTTTTCAGTCAGCATTGTCTCCTAAGCTGTTTATTAATTACAGATATCCACTGGTAATGGCAAAGCTGGTTAAGTGTAAGGTTCTAGATGATGAGTAATGCTATTTCTTTCTCTTTAGTGTACCCTCCTCCTTCCCATTTTCCCTATGTGAGTTATAGAACTTAGTTTCCCAATTCTTCTTAAGATCAGAAACCAGAATGATGGAAAAATAGAAAATTGATCTTGATAATGATCACAGACTGATCATGGTGGCATAAAGCTATCTAGTTAACCACTACCTCATAAATATTTACCTACTTCAATATGAAAAATAAGTCTTGTCTCAGAAGAGCTAGGGTATCTCCCAGACTTCAAGATTGTTTGTGGGATACACATAGAAGGAGCCTGGGAATTAGGAGAGTTGGGATCCAATCCCAGCTATGCCACCAATTAATCTTGAGCAAATTCCTTCTTTTCTGGGTGCCTTGCTTACCCATCTACCAAATGGGGTAGTTGGACTAGAAAATTTCTAGTCTAGAAAACAAGTCACTAGATGACTTTTCAGAATCCTCTCAGCTTTAGCATTTTATGATTGTAAACTTCTGGTTCTCCTATTTCAGATTCTTAATGTCACATCTTATTTTTTTTTTAACATCAATAGTATTATGTTTATAAGATCCTTTCTGGTTCCAGGATTCCAACATTTATTCTCAAGTTTTGTTTTGTTTTGTTTTTTTTTCTTAAGGAATTGATGTGCTGGAAGAAAGCCACATATGAAGACATAATCCTCTTCTAATAAAATCTTTAAAAGGCAGTAAAATATACTGGGAAGCTATTTACCCCAGTGGCAAAATCACTGCCTTGATGACTTTCATTCACCTAGGGATAGCATGTTTTCTCAAATATTCCCTAGTGGATATCTGGCAAGATCTCAACACATTTTTAATGCCAGTTGTCTTTGGTCAATAAATACCAGAGCAGAAATGTCCTGGAGGAGGATATTTATGAGCTAAGTGCAACAAATACACCCATAAATCAGGATAAGACCAATCCTAGGTAGCAGAGTCGGCATTTATGCAAATTTCAGGAAAGGCTAGGCTACATGGGAAGGGAGCCTTTCTATTTTAGTCCCTCAGATTAAGTGCTTTGGATAAAATGACTAAGCTAAATAAAAACCAAAACAGCTTTGAAGGATCAAGTCAGATATCATTTGAAAAGCAAGCAAACCAATGCCTCATTCTTGTTATGTATCATTTGTTCTAAAATCTACAGTATTCAGAGGTTTCTCCTACTTTGTATTGTCAAGATCCCTATCCATGGTGCTAATTCCTTAGTATTTTTAGTAGGTGAAATCGTAGTATGTCATAAAATATACTAATATCAAAGGTTGGAGAAATGATCTTTCTAAAAAGCCCAATTAATTAGTTGTTTAATTTATATTGCACAAAGTTACCAGTCTGTTTGGCTTTATTTCTGAATTGATTAAATTTGTGGTTTGATTTAGGATTCTGTAGATAATAGCTAAAGAAGGCAACAAAACGATTTGGCTACCTTTTCTCTCAATCTAATGGCTTCTTGTGGTCCTGGTTTATACAGGTTACACTATTAACTAAGGAGGTCTAGCAGGTCCTATTGACCTAGAAAAGCTTGTGGTATAAGCTTACTGTTCAATCATTTGTATGTCTTTCAAGGACCAGTCATGCTAAGTACAGAGAAGTTCATCATCAGATGTTTGCCTGTGAGGTGTTGAAATGTTTCAGCCTCAGCAACACATGAAAACTTCCATTATGTCATAGGATTGTGGGATTTAGAACTAAAAGCAAAATTAGAGCCCACATAGTTCTAGTCACTTATTTTATAGGTGAAGAATCCCCCCAATTTAAACTACTTCATCAAGGACATACAGTTGGTGCTAGAATTTGAAACTAGATCATGTGACTTCAAATCCAGGGTTCTGAGGGAATGAGATCTACTTTGGTGGTAAAAGGGATAATATTTGCTAATTTGGAATAGTACATTAATGAATTATTTTGTGTCAGGAAGTCTGTAATGTAGAGATGGTGGTAAGGCAGAATGTTTTTTGTAAATTAGCCTTTATGTTCCTCATTAAGGGGAACAGTTTTTAGATTGAAGCATGTGGAGAAAAAAACAAGAAAGAAGGTCCACTCTCTGCAGCCCAGAGGACATTTTGGTTTGATGTTTTTATTTGCTGGATAGAGGACATTATCAGGCATCTTTTAAGCATTTAATACATTTTTTAACTCAATAGGATGCAGAAATTCAAAACCTGACAGGAGTGAAGACACAGTGAAAGAGCATCTAACTTCCTTAATGAATGCATATGTATGGGGAGAAATATAGAGTCTTCAAAACAATAACAGAAATGCCCATGTTTGATCACAAACCTGCTGTTCAATTCTGGAGAACAAGGGAGGTATCAAAAGACTTTAAATGAGACATTGTGTCCATATTTTGAAATGGTGGGAAAATTGTTTTCTAAGCACAGGTTGTTATGACTGATATTAATTAATGGGGGAAACAAAGACCAGAAGAAGAATTGGACAGTTTCTAAGCACTTGAAAAAAATCAAGATTGGTTTCTGGGAGTCTAGATGGTGGAGTGATCAATAATTGCTATCTGCCTCCTCTTGTTGACCTTGATGAACCCAGAGAATATCTCCCTGGGAAAAACCCTAGAACAGTGGAAGCAGCAGAAGAGGTAAACAGACTCTCAGCCTGGGAGGCTAGATAGATTGCTAAGGAGGGTTGCTCTTGCTGTGGCCAAAGGCGACCAATGCAGGATCAGAGCTGTCTCAGACAGCCCCACCTCAACAAACCAGAAGAAGATACTGAACCGCAGTGGGGTGAAGGCATGCCACAGTACTCCAGTGGAATTGGGAGGATACTAGTTCAGATAGCTGAGCATACCTATGCTTCTAGCTCAGCAGAGGAGCCTCTGGTTTCCAGACCACCCCTCCCCCACACTTAATGAGCTAGCTTGAGGGTAACTAAAGGGAAACCCAAAAAGACCTAACTGGCCTCTTCTTTCAAACATCAGCCAACTCAGCACCAGGTAAGCTGCAGCATTTAATTTCTAACTGAAAGAACAAAGCCTCAAGTTATAGGCACAAGAACTGTGGGACAGAGCTCCCTCTGCCACAGATGCAGAGATCTATCTTAAAAACCAGGAAAAGGGTTATTATCATGAGTTAGAAGCAAAGCAGAAAACAAAAGACTGTAGAATCTTTCTATGGGGACAAAGACCAAAGCATCAATACCAAAAAGGTCAGCATTGAAACTGTACTTCCATGTGAAACTTCAGAAGGGAATATGAACTGGTTGGAAGCACAAAGAGCCTTCTTGGAAGAGCTCTGGAAGGATTTTAAAACCCAAATTAAAGAAATAGAAGAAATACTGGCCAACGATTTTAAAAATACAAAAAAGAATTCACTGAAGAGAACAGCTCCTTAAAAAGGAAAATTGGACAAATGGAAAAGGAGATGCAAAAGTTAAGTGAAGAAAACAATTTGATAAAAAATAGAATCAGGTGAGTAGAAGCTAATGAATCTATGAGACATCAAGAATCAGTCAAACAGAATCTAAAGAATGAAAAGATAGAAGAAAATCTAACTGGAAAAACAACTGACCTGCAAAATAGATCCAGGAGAGAATATCTAAGGATTATTGGTCTACCAGAAAGCCATGATGAAAAGAAGAGCTGGACAATATCATCCAAGAAATCATCAAGGAAAATTGCCCAGAAATCCTAGACCCAGAGGCCAAATAGTCATCAAAAGAATCCACCATTCACCTCCTGAAAGGGACCCCAAACTAAAAGCACCAACGAATGTCATTGCAAAATTCCAAAACTATCAAGTGAAGGAGAAAATACTACAGGCATCCAGAAAGAAACAATTCAAATATCGATGAGCTACAGTCAGGATCACATAGGATATTGCAGCTTCTACATTAAAAGACTGCAGGAATTGGAATACATCATTCCATAAAGCAAAGGAGGTAGGACTACAAAAAAAGATTAAGTACTCAGCAAAGTTGAGCATAGTATTTCAGGCAAGGAGATGGAATGAAATAAGGGGCTTCCAGACCTTCCTGATGAAAAGGCCAGAACTCAGTAGCAAATTTGATCTTTGAACACAAGTCTGAAGAGAGGCATAAAAAGGTAAACAGAAAAAAAAAAAAAACTTGTTACACAATATGGACAAGCTGTTTACATACCTATAAGGGAAGATGATACTTGTTAATCATGAGAATGGTATATTTATTATGAAATATAAAAAGGATATACATAGACAGAGGGAGTGGCTATAAAATAAATGATGTAATGATGACAAATATGATTTAAGGGTGTGAAGGGATTGTAATGGGAGATGTGAACAGGAGGAGGCAGAAAAAAATAAATTTCACCACAGAAAGAGGCACAAAAATATATTACAGTAGAGGGAAAGAGGGGAGGGAGATTAGTATTGTTTGAGAGGTACTTTCATCTGAGTGGATTCAAGGAGGGTACAACAAACTCAGGTAAATATAGAAATGCAGCTAGCTCTATAGGCAATAGGAGGAGAAGGGAGAAAGAAAAGAGAGGGTAGGCTAAAAGGGAGGGAAGAAGTAGTAAAGGAAAAGGGGATTAAAAGGGAGGGGGGCTGAAAGAAGGGAGGGAAGACTGAGGGAGGCAGTGGTCAAAAATTAAAAGTCTTTTGGGGAGGGGAATAGAGAGGGGAGAGCTAAAAACATAAACAAGGGGAAAGGGAATGGAGGGAATTACTATTACAAATAGTAATCATAGCTGCGAATGTGAATAAAATGGATATGGATAGCAGAATGGATTAAAAACAATAATCCAACAATATGTTGTTTATGAAAAACACGTTTGAAACTGGCAGATATATATAGGGTAAAGCTAAAAGGTTAGCGCAGAATTTATTGTGCTTTGGTTGATGTAGAAAAAGCAGGGGTAGCAATCCTAATCTCAGACAAAGCAAAAGCAGAAATAGATCTACTCTAAAGAGATAAGTAAGGAAATTATATCCTGCTAAAAGGCACCATAGACAATGAAGCAATTTCATTATTAAACATATATGCTCCAAGTGGTATAGCATCAAAATTCTTAGAGGAGAAGTTAAGGGAGTTACAGGAAGGTAAGACAACAAAGCTACATTAGTGGGGGACCTCAACCTCCCCTTCTCTGAACTTGATAAACCTAACCTCAAAATAAACAAGAAAGGAGTTAAATAGGTGAACATAACTCTGGATAAGGTGGATATGAGAGATTTCTGGAGAAAACTGAATAAAGACAGAAAGGAATACACCTTTTTCTCAGCAGTACACAACACATATACAAAAATTGACCATGTACTAGCCCATGAAAACCTCACAATCCAGTGCAGAAAGGGAGAGATAGTCAATGCATCCTTCTCAGATCATAATGCGATAAATCTTATGTATCATAAAAGGCCGTGGAAACATAAACTAAAAACTGATTGGAAACTAAACAATCTAATCCTAAAGAATGTGAACAACAAATTTTGGAAACAATCAACAACTTCATTCAAGAGAATGACAATAATGAGGCAACCTACCAAATTTTATGGGAGATACTACAAAAGCAGTTCTTAGGGGAAGTTTTATACCTTTAAGAGCCTACATGAAAAAAATAGAGAAAGAGGAGATCAATAAGTTGGGCATGCAGCTGAAAAAGCTCAAAAAAGAACAAATTGAAAATCCACAAGTAAATACCAAATTAGAAATAGTGATAACAAAGGAGATTAATAAAATTGAAATTAAGAAAACTATTAAACCAATAAATAAAACTAGAAGTTGTTTTTATGAAAAAGCCAATAAAATTGATAAACTTTTGGTCAATTTGATTAAAAAAAGAAGAAAACCAAATTACCGTTATCAAAAATGAAAAGGGTGAATTCACCTCCAGTGAGGAGGAAATTAAAACAACAATACAAAATTACTTTGCCCAACTGTATGCCCATAAATTCGACAATATAAATGAGATGAATGATTATTTTAAAAGATACAGATTGCCCAGACTAACAGAAGAGGAAGTTGAATACTTAAATAACCCCATCTCAGAAAGCGAAATTGAGCAAGCCATCAATGAACTCCCTAGAAGAAAATCTCCAGGGCCAGATGAATTCACAAATGAATTCTATCAAACATTGAAAGAACAGTTAATTCCAATACTATATAGACTATTTGGGAAAATTGGGGAAAAAGGAGTCCTCCTAAATTCTTTTTATGATACAGATATGGTTTTGATACCTAAACCAGGAAGAGTGAAAACAGGGAAAGAAAATTATATACCAATTTCTCTAATGAATTTAGATGCAAAATTTTAAATAAGATTTTAGTAAAATGAATACAGAAAATAATCATGAGAATAATACATTATGGTCATGTAGGATTTATACCAGGAGTGCAGGGCTCTTTCAATATTAGGAAAACTATTAGCATTATTGATCATATCGACAACAAAACTAACAGAAACCACACGATTATCTCAATAGATGCAGAAAAAGCTTTTGACAAAATACAAAACCCATTCCTATTGAAAACACAGGAATAAATGAAACTTTCCATAAAATAGTAAGCAGTATCTACTTAAATCCTTCAGCAAACATTATATGCAATGGGGCTAAGCTAGATGCGTTTCCAATAAGATCAGGGGGTGAAACAAGTATGCCCATTATCACCACTAGTACTCAATATGGTACTGGAAATGTTAGCTGTAACAATAAGAGAAGAAAAAGAAATGATAGAAATAGAATAGACAAAGAAGAAACTCAATCATCACTCTTTGCAGATGATATGATGATATACTTAGAGAATCCCAGAGAATCAAGTAATCGAGTAAAAAACTACTTGAAATAATAAACAACTTTAGCAAAGTTGCAGGCTACAAAATAAACTCACACAAATCTTCTGAATTTCTGTACGTTACTAACAAAGCCCAACAGCAAGAGACAGAAAGAGAAATTTTATTTAAAGCTACAGTAGACAGTATAAAATATTTGGGAGTCTACCTGCCCAAACAAACCCAGCGACTATATGAATGTAATTCAAAACACTTTTTGCACACATAAAGTCAGATCTAAGTAAGTGGAAAAACATCAGTTGCTTATGGGTGGGCTGAGCCAATATAATAAAAGTGACAATTCTACCTTAATTCATTTGCTTATTCAGTGCCATATCAATCAAACTATCAAATAATTATTTTGTAGAACTAGAAAAAAATAATATCAAAATTCATCTGGAAGAACAAAAGGTCCAAAATGTCAAGGGAACTAATGAAAAGAAATGCTAGGGAAGGTGGCCTAGCTCTACCAGATCTCAAATTGTATTTTAAAGAAGTAACTATCAAAACCACTTGGTACTGGCTAAGAAACAGAAGGGTAGACCAGTGGAATAGGTTAGGTACCCAGGACACAGTAGTCAATGAATATAGCAATCTGTTGTGTGATAACCCAAGGACTCCAGCTTCTGTGATAAGAACTCACTTTTGACAAAAATTGCTGGGAAAAGTGGATAACAGTATGGCAGAAACTAGACATAGACCAATGCCTGATACTGTACACAAGAATAAAGTCCAAATGGGTAGATGATCTAGGTATAAAGATTGATACTATAAGCAAATTAGTGGAGGAAGAAATATTGTATTTATCAGATTTATGGAGAAGGGAAGAATTTTTGACTAAACAAGAGATAGAAAACATTATGAAATGCAAAATGAATAATTTTGATTACACTAGATTGAAAAGGTTTTGCACAAAAAAATCCAATGCAATGAAGATTAGGAGGGAAGCAGAAAACTGGGAAAGAATTTTTCAACAGTCATAAAGGCCTCATTTCTAAAATATACAGAGAATAGAGTCAAATGTATGAGAGTACATGTCATTCCCCAATCGATAAATGGTCAAAGGATATGAACAGTCAGTTTTCAGAGGAAGAAATCAAAGCTATTTATAGTCATATGAAAAAATACTCTAAATCACTACTGATTAGAGAGATGTAAATCAAAACAACTCTGAGATACCACATCACACCTATCAAATTGACTAACATAACAAAACAGGAAAATGATAAATATTGGAGAATATGCAGGAGAGTTGGAACACTAATTCATTGTTGGTAGAGCTGTGAACTCTCCATTCTGGAGAGCAATTTGGAACCATGCCCAAAGTGCTACAAAAATGTGCATACCCTTTTACCCAGCAATACTGCTTCTAAGACTGCATCTCCAAGAGATCATAAAAATGGGAAAGGGTCCCACATGTATAAAATTATTTATAGCACCACTCTTTGTGGTGGCAAAACACTGTAAATCAAGTGGATGTCCATCAATTGAGGAATGGCTGAATAAATTGTGATATATGAATATATTGGAATATTATCGTGCTATAAGAAATGATTAACAGGAAGATTTCAGAAAGGCCTGGAAAGACTTATATGAACTGATGCTGAGTGAAAGGAGCAGAACCAGGAGAACTTTAAACACAGCATCAGCCACAGTGTGGGAAGATTTTTTCCAGTAGACTTGGAACTTCATTGCAATGCAAGGACTTAAATAATTCCCAATGATCCTGATCACAGAATGCAACAGATCATTTTCTTTTGTATTATGTTTTGGTTTGTTTTATGATTTTTCCCATTCATTTTAATTCTTCCATGCAACATAACTAAGGTGAACATTTGTTTAATAGGAATGTATTTGTAGAACGTATATGAAATTGTATACCATCTCAGGGAGGGAGGGAGGAGGGAGGGGAGAGGGAAGAGGAAAAAAAAATCTAAGTTATATGAAAGTGTAGAACACTGAAAACAAATAGAATAATTTTAAAAAAAGAAAAAGAAAAAAGTCAAGATTAGTGGGGATTCACTGTTAACACTTAAGGAAATACCACTTTCCCCTATTTTCTGCATAATATAGAGTTAAATTTTAAAAATAGAACTTTTTCTAGGTTGAAACATTAATTTAAAGCAATAATGTGTTGCTTCCAGTGAAATGAAGACCATGTTAACTTTATTTTGTCAAAGGCATTCTAGGGCTCAAATATCCGATAAAAATCACACAAAATAGTTGCTTTATACCCTAGAAACAGAATTCTGCAGTCAAGATATCACTGGCCTGGAAATCAGAAAACTGGTGATGGAGGCTTGGCTTCCCTTTCCCACTTTACAAGTGATTTTGGCCAAGATAACCTTGGCCAAGTCATTTAACAAACTCTCAATGTGCCTCAGTTTCCTTATTTGTGAAATATTGAGTATAATACAGCATTACTTCCCTTATAGCACCTTCTTGTGAATCACTTGGAATTGTTCTGTTTGACTGTATTCTTTGTATAAGGGAAGGAAGGGTCAGGATACTACCAGTATGATTAGTAAGTGGAAAATGACAATAATATCGGGGAAAAAAGACATCAATAGATGTCTTCCTGTCTACATGTATAGACAAAATTTCTGAATGGAGGGTTTTCCTTCTGAACATGCAGTACAGTAGACACATAATAAAATAGTGACTGGACCTGTGATTTTATTGGTGTAGGAAGCTACCAATGTAAGTTGGCACCTTCTCTGTAACTGGAGTGCTAGAGAATTACCAAGAGCACTGTTAATATCTTGCCAAGGCTGACATAGCTAGTATGTATCAGAAGGAGCATTTAAATAATGAACTTTCTTTTCTCCAAGTCAACTATCTTTTACATACATCCATACATTTTACTCCCTCTAAATAATTCTAGGATTATGAGACTTAGGTACCTTCTATGCATGTACATTGCATGTACATTGAGAAAGCAGAAATGTTTTCCTGCTATGATATTTGCAACCGCTTGGCTTCCTGTTTAGCGCTGTTTCCAAATATATCTTTACTTGTAATTTATAGCAACAGACTTTCTAGAATCCCACTGAAACTGAACAATACATTCCAAAGTTCCTTCCTGCTTACCCCATACAAATCCATGTTCCTTTTTCCCCTATCCATTGACTCCCATGCGAACCAGTCTACTCTTCAACCATTTATTCAGAGACTCAACTGGGACATTGTGATTTGCCCATGGTCACAAAGCTAATGAGGCATTACAGAATGAGAGATTTAAAGTTGGAAGACACTTTGTATGCTATTTTGTCTTCCATTTTCAATTTACAGGTGAAGACATTTAGCCCTAAAAAGTAGAGTGGATAGCATCCTTACTGGACTCAATGTTAGGAAGATGAGTCAAATACTATTAGGTTTCTACTAGCTGTATGACCCTAGGAAGAACAACTCTCTCGGTCTCAGTTTCATCATCCATAAAATGAGAATGATCATAATACCTATTTCACAGAGCTGTTGTGAGAAGCCAATGAGATCATATATGCAATGTGCTTTGCATACCTTAAAACATGATATAAATGATAGATATTATTATTACTATTACTAATACTACTACTCAGACAATATTACTGCTCAGAGTACCCAGGTCTTCTGGCTCCAAATTAGACATTCTTTCTCCTACACTAAAGCCCTCTTGACTCCAAAGGCTAGCCTTCTATTTCCTCCATCACTATTGCCTTAGATCTGAAAAATGCAAAATTACTGGTCTGAATGAGAAAAGATACTTTGGTCAACATTTCAATTGCAAACTTGACTTCCTAAAATCATTGAGTATAGAATATGGGAGAGGAAATGGGAACTTTGGAAATCCCCAAATTAACCCTTTTATTTTAGTGATTAAAAAATGACACCCAATGGAAGGGAGTAACCAGTTCAAGGACACGCAACTAGTTAGTTTCAGAGACAGAACCAGCCAGAACCCTGGTCTTCTGTTTCTTAATCCAGAATTTTATGAGTGAATCCAGAATCTTAAAACGTAAGGAGGAGGAAGAACCTTACAGTTGTAGGATAGAGAATTTCAGAGGTGGAAAGGAACCTAAGATTATAGAATATAGAATGTTGAAGCTTCCTGAAAATGTAGAATTTATTGCTTTTCTTTATCTAAAACCTAACTCACTCTTCTTTACCTCACTCTAACCCCTGCCCTGACTAAAAGAAAAACAATTACAGAGGAACACATTGAAGTCCATACAAGGAAAGTGACTTTCCCAAAATCACATGACTGAAATTGCTCCCCAGAAAGGAAGCTACTTTCTGCAGGAATCTCCTCTCCCCCCTGTCTTGGGTATATATTGATTGTTCCAGTATGTTCTGAAGCTTATTAATCTGTCCTCCAATTCCCCCATCTCTCTAACATGAAATACTGCCTGCTGTGTAGTAAAAATATTTTGGCTATCTCCCTTTAAAACTTCCTAAAAATATACAGTGTCATCTCACATGAGCATATGGCAGAGTTGGATGATTCCCCTACAGGTGATGATAGCAAAAATCCAGGAAGAGTTCATCCCCCTTCCCCATTTCCCCTCCGGACCTACATCTGTACCTTCCCCAATCAACTCAGCAGAACAGAGGCTAGGGAAGTGTGAGTGACATCTGTCATCCTCTCAGAATGTTAAGTGTTAAAACTTCCATCCTCATTGCAAGCTCTGCAAAACCACCTTTCTTTAATTAATGTCTAGAAACTAGGGGAGGGAGGTGATTGAGCCTCCTGGACAAGTTGACTTGCTATGATGTTAGGAGTTTAAGGTTCATTTATAGGAAGGTAAGTCTGGAAGTTTGAACTGAGTCTTTTTTTTTTTACTGAAGTTAAAACATTTTTCTCGTTTTAAAAGATATTTCAATTGTAGTAGAGGCAACAGCAGATTTTTAGTCTTGTATTGGCAGTACTAGCAGGAGGAGAAGGAGGAGGAGGAGCAAGAAGAGAAAGAGAAGTACTTATAGTACCAGTAGCAGTATCCATAATCAGGAACCCTATTATTTATTTGTTTATTTATACAAATATAATCCATGACTCAGTATACTGAAGTCCTATTTCTGGGTACAGTCTTGGTGTTCACCCCTCTCCTACCAAATATCAGCCTATTTTTGTGTTGTTACCAGTTCCCAACAGTTTACTTGGGAAAATTTCAGAATATATAAATCATTCAACCTCTTGTACTCTCTTCTCTCTGACACACACACATACATGCATACATATGTACATATAGGCCTACACACAAAAAATAAATTTGAAATGGTATAAAATGATTTTGAGGGGAAGGTACTGACTCAGATCTGGAAGAATCAGAAAAAGCCTCTTGGAGAATGTGATCCTTGAGCTGGACCTGGAAAGCAACTAGGGTTGCTGAGAGAAATAGATAAAATAAAATAAAAATAAATGAAAAGAGAAATGGATTTCTGGCCTAGTGGTCAGGGTATTTGTATGTGGAAAGGGGTACAATGAGACTAAAAATGCATATTAAGGTCAGGGTATCATTGTATGTGGAAAGGGGTACAATGAGACTAAAAACGCATATTAAGGTCAGGTTGTGAAATGCCAACCAGAGGAATTTACTTTTGATCCTTGAGGTAGTAAGTAGCTCCTGGAATTTGTTGAATAAGGGAATATTATGATCAGATTTATATTTTAGGGAAATTAATTTGTTGGCAATTTAAGAATGTATTGGAGAGGGGAGAGGCTTGAGGCAGGGAGAACAATGAGAAAGTTCCTGCAATAGTCCCCATAAGAGATGCTGAAGACGTGAACTAGGGTGATAGGTATGGGACTGAAGAGAAATGGATGAGTGTAAGAAATATAGTGGCAGAAATGGCAAAATTTGGTGGCTGTGGATTTGTGAGGTGAATGAGGAAGAGGAGTTAAGGATGATCCTGAAGTTGAAAACCTAAGTGACTGGAGAGTATTACCTTTGGCAAATATGGGACAAATATGGGTTTCCATTTGTGGGAAAAGTTATGTAGATGATCTATAAAGGAGTGGAATCAAGATGATAGAGAAAAGGCAGGAATTCACCTGAGCTTTACCAAATTCCCCAAGAAATAACTTCAAATAATGTGTCAAAACAAATTCTGTAGTGGCAGAACCCACAAAAGAACAGGGTAAAACAACTTTGCACCCCAAAATAACTTACAAGGTTATCAGGAAAGGTCTGTTGAATCAGGGTAATAATACAGCCTAGTCCAGTACAGGCTGGGAATGACTGAATCCACAGAGATAGTGACTGCTTCAGGAACTTTCAGCCCACAGATGGTAAGGGATTTAGACAACTGGTCAAAAGGGAATTGCAGAATAGAACTCTTGGGGAGCCAAGATGGTGGAGTCAAAAGATACACAGACACTTAGCTCCTATCCCACAGCCCATAGAATACCTGTAAAAAAGATCTCTCAACAAATTGTAGAGAAACAGAAGCAACAGAACAACAGACAAGAGAAGATTTCTGTTCCAGAGAGACCTGAAAAACCAACGGGAAAGGTCTGCTGTGCACCAGACTTAGAGCAGAGCCCAGCCCTGCCTTGAACAAGTGGCACTGAGAGGAGCAGGCTTCAGGGACAGAATCTCCAGCAGCAGCACAGGTCCCTCAACCCACAAGCACCAAAGGCCAGTGAGAGGGTATTTTCAGCCGACTGAGAAGGGAGTGAGGTGCCCCCATAACTCAGGCCCCCTTGGGAGGCAGTAGCAGACAGAGGCTCCCAAAGCAGGCAATGGTGTGTGCCCATTATTGGAGGTCTCCAGGTAAACCCCCTGAGGGAATTAAGCCCTGTGTGGTGGCCCTGCCCCCACCTGAGCAGCTGAACTTAATCTCACACTAAATAGCAGCCCCAGCCCCACCAAAAAGCCCCAGAGGCTTGGGAGCAGCATTCGAATCTCAGCCCCCAAGTGCTGGCTGGGCAGAACTGGGGGGAAGGTGGTTGTGGAGAGGAAACTCAGAAGTCAAGTACCTGGCTGGGAAAATGCCCAGAAAAGGGAAAAAAAAAATAAGACCGTAGAAGGTTACTTTCTTGGGGAACAGATGTCTCCCCCCATCCTTTCAAATAAGGCATACTGTCAGAGGAAGTCAAGGGTGCTGCCTCCAAAGGGGGCAAACTTGGCTCACACAATAGAAGACCTTAAAAAACAAGTTAGCAGCTTACTAAAGGAGACCCAAAAAATCGCTGAGGAAAATAGTGGCTTTAAAAAGAAGCTAACTCAATTGAAAAAAGAGGTCCAAAAAGCCAATGAGGAGAAGGAACTTTTAAAAAGCAGAATCAGCCAAATAGAGGAGAAGGTTCAAAAGCTCACTGAACAAAATAATTCATTGAAAGACAGAATTGAGTCCAGGGAAATGAATGACTATGAATTAAACCAAGAAGTTAGTAAACAAAACCAAAAATTTGAAAAAAAACAGAAGATAAGGTGAAACAACTCATTGGAAAAATAACTGACCTGGAAAATAGATCCAGGAGAAATAATTTAAAAATTATTGGACTACCTGAAAGCCATGATCAAAAAAAGAGCCTAGACATTATCTTCCAATAAGTTATCAAGGAAAACTGCCCTGATGTTGTAGAATCAGAGGACAAAATAGATACTGAAAGACTCCACTGATCACCTCCTAAAAGAGACCTGAACAGAGAAACTCCTAGGAATATTGTGGCCAAATTTCAGAGTTCCCAGATCAAGGAGAAAATACTGCAAACAGCTAGAAATAAACAATTTGAGTACTGTGGAAATACAATCAGGATAACACAGGATCTGGCAGCTTCAACATTAACGGATCAAAGGGCTTGGAGTGGGATATTTCAGAAGTCAAAGGAACTGGGATTGAAGCCAAGAATCACCTACCCAGCAAATCTGGATATAATACTTCAAGGAAAAAAATGCTCATTCAGTGATATAGACAAGTTTCAAGATTTCATGTTGAGGAAAAGACCAGATCTGTATTTAAAAATTTGACTTCCCAAGACAAGAATCAAGAGAAGCATAAAAAGGGAAACAGAAAAGAAAAATCATAAAAGACTCTTCAAAGCTTAAGTGTTTACATTACTACATGGAAAGAAAATATTTTTAACTTTTGAATCTCTTCTCAGTATCTGGGTAGTTGGAGAGACTGCACACACACACACACACACGCACACACACACACACATAAACATAGAGAGATAGAGAGTGTAGGGTGTGTTATATCAGAAGAGATGATATCCATACCCACACAAATAAAATAAAATAAAATAAAAATTAAAGGGTGAAGGAGAAAAATTCTGGGAAGAGAAAGGGAGTAATGGAATGGGGCAGGCTATAACTCATGAAAGAGATAAAAAAAATCTTATTCAATAGAGGAGATAAGGGAGAAGGGGGGGTGAAAACAAGGCTACTCTCCCCATGTGTGGCTGAAGGAGGGAATAACATGCTCACTAAGTGTGATATGAAAATTTACGTAAACCAGAGGAAAGTAGGAGAGGAGGTGACAAGTGGAGTCAGGGGAATGTTAGAAGGGAGGGCAAGGGGGAGAAGGAAGTCACTAGAAATAAACACTTTCAAGACAGGACAAGGTCAATTGTAGGGGGGAATAATAAGGGAGAGTAGGGTAGGTCAGAGGACAATATAACTAGTATTATACAACACGATTATCATGAAAGTCTTTTGCAAAACAACACATATTTAGTCTGTATTGAATTGCTTCCCTTTTCAGTGGGGCTGGGGAGGGAGGTGGGGAGGGAGAGAAGTTGGAATTCAAAGTATTAGAAACGAATGTTGAGAACTTTTATTGCATATAATCAGGAAATAAGAACTACAGTGATAAGGGTATGGAAATTCATCTTGCCCTGCAAGAAAAGAGAAAAGATGGGGATAGGACAGGGGTGGGTGTGTTGGAGAGGAGGGTACATTGAGGGAAGGAGTAATCAGAATGCAAGGTATTAGGAAACGGGGGGAAGGGAGTGATGGGGAGAAAAATTGGACATGTTACATAGTGAGGTAAAAGCAATTAGTATTAAAACAGTAGACTAAATTAATTACTGAGAATAAATCAATGACATCTTTAGTTTGGAGAAAAGAATTTCAGCCTAAATTTCCTAGAGGAAGGTAACCTTGGCTAAAATTTGGCATTGAGGAAAAAGTCAAGGTTTTAATGGTAAATTTGATTTTATGATTGCCATTTAACCAAGAACTATCACGTATATAGAAAGACATGTAAGCCACTTAAGACTTGCCTCAAAAGATGTTCCTTCGCCAAAGTGAAACTATAATCATATTTGAAACCTGGTTATTGGAACTTGCCATTTTTAGATGCTACGGGACTATTAAGTGACTATTCTTCTGAGTCTAACTCCAGGTATGGGCAGCAAGAAAGGCGATCTGATTATCTAATACATGATTCCAGTAAGCTGATGAGATGCTGGTATGAACTACATAGGTGATCTCAAGGGAAAGGCAGGAGAGTGGCTGTTCAGCATGGGCTGAGATGGGATTCTCCTGACTCAATTTCCCCACTGACACCGGGTAGACTTCAAGCCTGACTGAATGCAAGTGGATAATCTAATCCTGCCTGGAATTGACATGAAGTCGGGGAGATAGTGTATCCCTGCAATGTCCTTACTATTGGTGGCAATTTCCTATAGTCAAAAGGCTTGTAAGCTTAATACCAGATCTATTCAATTATAAATTATGGTTAGGAGAACATCTGAGTCTGTCTAAAGTTAAGCTATTAGGCATAGGACTTTAGACCAACAACGTTAAGTTAGGGTCTTTTAATTCTTAGTAATACTGTGGAGACAATTAGGTCAAGAGCTTGTGAAGTTAGCACCATAAATATTATCTGTGTCTCAGTTGGTTAATGTTTTAAAAAAAATTCTTTTGTGGTCCATATTGTAACTGCCTTAAAAAGATGTGTCACATGAATTGCTTTATCCATTATAAACTGTGTTAAAAATAAATTTGAAAAAAGAAAAAGGAATTGCATGGGTCTCTTTGCTGGCACGGAGGCAAGACTGTTGCTTTACCCAGGTTCAAATCCAAGTCTCAGTCCTGGGTCTCAGTCCAGCCTGAGAAGAAGCACCAGCACACCAGAGCTTGGAGCTACCAGGCAACTAGAAGCCTAGTTACAGTTCTAGGGTGGAAAAGGTTGCTTGTGGTCACTCACAGACCAGAGCAAAGGCTAAAAGAGTAGTAATAGATTATACCAACTTGGAGCAACCCAAAACCTACAGGTCCCTAGAGTTACCTCTGAAAACAGCTGCACAAAAAATCTGAAGCTTGGGACAGTACACCATCCCCACATCTCTTTGAGAAGCTTTGATGCTTATTCTAAAAATCCTTAGTATTCTTCAAGATCAGCTTAATATCACCTTTATTATGAAGAGTTTCCAGATGTACTCCTCCAGATTTCAGGATACACCTACATACTTTTCACCTTACCAAAAAAATCTCCTTTTGGAGGTATAGCCAATATTTGACATTGTTATAATTTAAGTTACCAAAGATTGAGAACAACAAATGATGGAGAATTTCAGATTTATAAAACAAGATCAGTCACACACAAAAGTTCAGAGAAGCCTCTCTCTCAAGTCTTGGAATAAAAAGCTATCACGTTGGCAGGGACCCTCAGGAAATAAAACACCATCAAACAAACAAACAAACTCAGAAGCACTTGACTCCAGCACCAGGCCCAGGGTGGCAGAGGGGCAGAGGAGCCTGTGGTGGCCACAGAAGAAGGAGGGCCAGTGGCAGCTGCTGTTTCTAGAACACTAGGCACATGGATTATGGAGGGATTGAGCAGCTGATAGTAGAATTCCCCATTCCCACTGGAAGCAGAGAACTACCTTGATAAAGAGCTCAAAAGCTAAGTAAACGGCTGGGGAAATGAGCAAAAAGTGGAAAAAGAATCAGACTACAGAATCTTACTTTGGTGACAAGGAGGACCAAAATATATAAACAGAAGAAGACAGCAAAGTCAAAGCTCCTACAGCCAAAAGCTCCAAGAAAAATATGAATTAGTCTCAGGTCATGGAAGCTAAAAAAGGAAAAAAATGGAAAAGGATAGAAAAGGGAAAGGAAATTAGAGAGAGGTTAGATGAAGTAGAGGATTAATCTTAAGCAAAAAAAAAAAAATCCAAGAATATACAAAAAAGATGCATGATTCTTTGGGAAGTGGTGAAGAGTGGGAATCTGAAAAGATGCCCATAATTTGGGGAATGGCCAAATAAGTTATAGTATGTAAATGTGATGGATTACTATTAGGCTAAATTCTTATCAATGAAATCATCAACCAGGATTCCAGACAACTAATGAGGAAACAATCTATCCCTTTTCTGTTAGAGAAATATAAGACTCAGAAAGCAAAATGAGATATGTGTGGACATGACCAATGTGTAAAACTGTTTTGATTGATTATATATGTTTGTAATTATTTTTGCTTTCCATATGATTTTAGTGGGGATGAAGCTGGTTGGTTGGGCAGGTTTGGTATGATCAAAACAAATAAAATATTTTAAAATACAATTAGAGAGACTTAATGATTTGATTCATGGGAATGACTCCAATGGTTGTAATCTCAGACACCATATCATGCTTTTTTTTTTGGTGGGGGTACAAAGGTCTTTCTGTTTCCCTAGAAATCTTGCTATATAGGATTTTGAAAATGGTTAATTCTCAATTATTCTTATTATGACTGTGAAAAATTCTCTGGTGAATTCAAGATTCATTATTTATTTGAGTTTAGGAATCCATTTCACTGTTCTGTCCTTTAAGTAATCAAGCTTCCTACCTTTATTTTAGTTTCTACTGGAATGAGTTGACATCTCCTGAACACAGAATAATGAAGGAGAGAAAGAGGAGCAAGAGGATGACAAAAAAGAGGGGAGGGATGAATAGTAGTAGGACTTAGAAGAAGATGAAGGTCAATTAATAAACATTTTTTGAGCACCAACTATATGTCAGTCACTGTGCTAAGTAGTTGAGGAAGAGGAAGGACAGCATTACAGGCACAGGGGAGAGCCAGTTCAGGGCAAGGATATGGGAAATGGAGTTACCTGAATAACAGTAAGAAAAGCAATTTTGCAGAATTGTAGAGTATGTGATGGAAAGAAATTTGTAAGACTGGAAATGTAAGTTGGGGCCAAGTTTTGAAGAGCTTTGAGAAGCTAAATTAAAGAAAGGAATTTTCATTTGTTACTAGAGGTAGAGGGACCCTACGGTTTATGAAGTAGGAGGTATCATGGTCAAACCTACACTTTTGGAGAATCATTTTTTTGGTTTGTGTGCTGTGTATATGTGTTACAATGGTTTCTTTTTTTTTCTTTTCCACTTTTAAAGGTAGGAAACAGGAGGGTGATAACACGTTTTGTTAATTAAAATGAAATATAGTTTTAAAAATGAAAATTATTTTGGCTGTTGTGTGGAAGAGTAAATGGAGAGAGGAGAAATTTGAGACAGGGAAACCAATGACAAGACATTGCAATAGTCTAGGCCACAGATGATGAGGACCTAAAATAGGACCATGATGATGTGAATAAGAAGAAGGGATCTGAAAAGGGCAGTACTGTAGAGATAGAAGGACAAGATTTGGTCACTGATAGGAGATTTGAAATGAGAAAGAATAAAGAGTGAAGTCTATCGTTGATTGTTGATGAAGATGAGAATTAATGATTTCTTGTAAAAAAATGAGATCTCTTTTAAATTAAAGTAAAATAAAACACAATTGCATTTAACTCCTCCAGAGATTTAAGAATTTCTTCACTGCATGCCTCCTCTCAACCAATGTGACTCATGACTGGTTCTAAGACTTATCAAACAATTTCATAAATTTGTATGAAAGAAATAAATTTACTTCTTTATAGCCAAACTTCTGATGATGAGCTTCTCCAAATTTGCCTACTGTGGTCTTCAGGTGATAGACTCATAGTTCTTTACTTTGGTTGTGCTTAATACCTTTCCATACTGGTAAAATAGTTTGTCCATGACTGGCACAGTTTTGGGGAGCCCAGACTCATATTAAGCCCATAATGAGGAAGGACTTGACTGAAGGTATAGAAAATCACTGTCTCTAAAGCACACACACATAAATATAGTCAAATATTTTTATTGTTCTTTCAATTCAAATAAGGATGTTTTCATTCATCTTTAATATTGCTGTTCCTTTTGTCTTCATCCCCCTCATTGTCATTCTCCTACTGGGAGTGAGATTGTAGACCACAACAAGCTAGATTTGGAGAAGAAGGGTAGCTTATATCCAGACCAATATAGTATTTTGAATATCATTTTTGCTTTTTATTAATAAGGAAGCAAATAATCTGTCAATTTACACCCCAAAGGTATCCTGTTAGGGTTTTTTAAAGTTGAAACTATGAAATGAATTATATGACATAAATAAACCATATTTAATTAGATTCATAGTAGAGAGGGTAATGCTAAATAAATATATTATTGCCTTAGTAAGGCAATTAAGTATTTTCTATTTATCAGGCAGGAATTATTATCTAGAATAGTCACCAAAAAAATTACTTGTCTTAATTAAGAATTAATCCATACAAGTCTTGAGTAGAAACCTCTTTTCTTCCTGTTTTCTCACTCTCCATGTCCCTTTCTTATTGGGTTCATGATAAAATTTCTTTTTTGTCTTCCAGATTGTCATTTTAAGTTCAAGAAAACATCTTTGTGGATTTGAAGGCTTTAAAAGGTCATTATTTCTTGGGTTGCACCAGTGATAAAAATGGAGTTCATTTCTAACTGAGTAAAATGACAAAGGAACCAAAGTAAAAGTAAGAAATCAGAAATGGCTCATCTTTCCAGGAGATTACCTAAGTTAAAAGAAACACAGAACTGGGAGAAATAGAATGAAAGGTAGAGTTCTGTACCTAGCTTTTACATGTTATTTGACTTGAACAGTCTAATTAAAATTATAGAGGCCCAATCAATCAGTCAAGTATTGAGTGCGTGTTATGTGCCAGCATTGTCCTAGGTGCTGGTGATACAAATACAATACATGAAACAATCTGTATGATTGTTAAGCTTATATTTTAATGAAAGACAAGTTTATATATAAGTAGAAGGCATTTTCTCTCTCATATGTAAGCAGTTTGCTTATGAAAAGTGGTAGATGTGAACTTTTGTGTTTGAAATCCGTGTGTGAAGAAACATGGTTTTCCCATAAAAAATGTGAGGGAAGAAACAGATTATCAATCTCTCAAACTCTAAAAGCAGTGGTGTGAAGATGAACTGAGAGACCATAGTGCCCTATAGTGTCAGTCATTTCTCTTAAACAGGTCTTTATCCATCCACTTATCTAAAGATAAGCCACACAAAAAGGTAAGTCAAATATCTTTGGAGACTATAAGGAAATTTCACACACACACACGCACACATACACACACACACACATATATGTGGAGAGAGACACAGAGAAAGAAGGAGACAGAGAGACAGGCAGAGAATTGGTTTTATATCTGACCAATATTTAGATTTAGTGAGTTTGTGTGTGTGTGTGTGTGTGTGTGTGTGGTGTGTGAGTACTGTATGTGATTTATCTTTCATTTTTGAAGAGGATCATGACATCAGGGAAATGATGACATGAGTTGCAAATGACTTTGATTTGAGTGAGGTAGAGCTGTGCAAAGTCATCACTAGCCTCACTTTCTCCTCCAGAGCCATCTAGTCCAGTGGCCAAATATCCATCAGGGTAACTGGTGATGGCCCAAGATGCAATGGAAGAACTTGGCCCTTTTTGGCTAAGGTCTTTTCAGATTCTCACTTTGAGTGAGGCAATTCCCATTCAGTGAATAGACCTCTTTAAGAAGTGAGTCAAGGGACAGTCCCTATGATAATAATGATAAAATAATAATCATAACAATAATAATAAATAATAAACTGGATGGGGAAGTCCCTCAGGGATGCTGGCCAAGAGAAGAACATTTACATTCACTCTAAGTGGTTCTTTCACTAGAAAAAGAGGAATTAAGAGGGGAAGGTTTATGGGAAAAGCTAATTCTTCTCAAACATGCTGAGTTTTGTATTCAAGACATTCAATTTAAAATATCCAATTGACAGTTGATATTACAGGATTGTAGCTTGGGAATAGAATGGAACTGAATATAATGAGTGAGTGATCGACAAAAAGAAAACCCTCTTTATGCTGATTCTTGAAGGAAGAAGGGAATTCTATAAGTTTATGATGAGAGAATATTTTTCAGGAATGAGGAAGTGCCAGTCATCCAGTCAATAAACATTTATTAAATGCCTTCTGTGTGCCAAGCCCTTTTCTAAGTGCTCAGGATACTAGACAGACAAAAGACTGTCATTCCTCCCAAAGAGGTCACAAGTCTAACAAGGGAGATAACCTAAAAAGAACTGAGTCCAAACAAGATAGACACAGAATAGATTGGAGATAATCAATATAAGCAAAGTAGTTGCATTAAGGGAGAACAAAAAAATAGCTTCTTACAGAACACAGGATTTAGGGAGATTTGAAGGAATATAGGGGAGTCAGGAGGTAAAGATGAGGCAAGAATACATAAAACATAGAAACTGGATATAGAATGCCATATAGAAGGAACAGGAAGAAAGTCTTTTGGCTAGACTTTTGGTTATAAGAAGAGAGACACTGTACAATAAAACTTGCAACATAGACTGGGGGTAAGGTCTTGAAAAGCTTTGAAAGAGGAGAGAAAGATAGAGTTGATATGACAGAGAAAATCAGGAAGTTGCCTGAGTTCTCCCCAGTTTTCCTCAGAAACAACATTAAATCAAGCCCCTTAACAGATTCTGGAGCAACAGAACCTAAAAAAAAGACACAGTGAAATAATTTTTCAGCTTATGATAACTTAGAAGGACTTCAGGATTGGTCTGTCTCACTTGGTAAAAAGCAGAGCACAACTCATAGCAGATGATGTCTGGAAAACCAGTGGAAGGCCCTTAGCCATAGCACAGATCAGCAACTGGAGCCAATTGGTCCTGGATCAGCAGACCAGTGGAAGAGCAGGACAGCACTTATGCCTCTAGCTCCAGTGCAAAAGGCAATCTGGCAGATCCAGAACCCAAGCACAACAGGCACCTCTAAGCCTGGCCACCCTGGCCCAGTGGACAAGCTTCCAGCACCTAAGGCCCAGAGCAAAAAGTTATTGACCATACTCCTGACCCCCAGAACAAGAAGCTTGGTACAGTACTCCCTGTGCCCCAGAAGTAGAGTTCAACTTTAAAAGACATGAAATAAAAATGAGCAAAAAATAGAAGAGCCCAGACCACAGAAAGCTACTAAAGTGACAGGGAAGATCAAAACACAAACTCAGAAGAGGACAATAATATCAAAACGCCTACATGCAAAACTTCAAATGGGAATATGAATTGGCTTTGAGTCCAAAAAGCCTTCTTGGAAGGGCACAAAAAGGATTTTAAAATCATATAAGAGAGATAGAAAAAAACTTGGGAAAAGAAATGAGAGTTACGCAAGAAAGATTCAATAGTTTAGAAAATGAAAGGCAAAAATTGATCAAAGAAAACAATTCCTAAAAGATACAATTGGTCAAATGAAAAAAACATCCACTGAAGAAACCAACTCCTTAAAAAGTAGAATCTGCCAAAAGGAAAAATGAAGAAAATAATTCCTTAAAAAATTAGAATTGGGCAAGTGAAAGCTAATGACTCTACAAGACATCAAGAATCAGTCAAACAAAACAAAAGAATGAAAAACATAGCAGAAAATGTAAAATGCATCATTGGAAAAAGCTGAACCGGAAAACAGGTACAGAAGAAATAACTTAAGATTTATTGAACTACTTGAAAACCATGATTATATGCTCTGAGAAAAAGTATATTCCTCTATCCCCACTCAATTTTCTCTAGAGATCTATCATATCTAAGAGTTTTGTTAACCTTCTTAACTTCTTTCTTGTTTATTTTAAGGTTAGATTTATCAAGTTCAGAAGGAGGCAGATTGAGGTCCCCTACTAGTATAGTTTTGCTATATATTTCTTCCTGTAACTCCCTTGACTTCTCCTCTAAGAATTTTGATGCTATACCACTTGGAGCATATATGTTTAGTAATGATATTGCTTTGTTGCTTACAGTGCCTTTTAGCAAGATATAGTTTCCTTCACTATCTCTTTTGGTTAGATCTACTTCTGCTTTTGCTTTGTCTGAGATTGGGATTGCTAACCCTGCTTTTCTTATATCAGTTGAATCACAATATATTCTGCTCCAACCTTTTACTTTTACCCTGTGTGTATCCCTCCATTTCGAATGTGTATCTTTAAACTACATAATGTTGGATTATGGTTTTTAATCCATCCTGCTATCCATCTCCATTTTATGAGAGAGTTCATCCCATTCACATTCACAATTATGATTACTATCTGTCTTTTCTTCCATCCTCTATTGCACCATCTGTGCTTTTATTTCTCCCTTCTCCCTTCCCCTCCACAATAGTTTTAATTTTTTACCACCACCTCCTGCAGTCTTCCCTTTCTTCTTTCAGTCACCCTCTCTTTTACTGTCCTTTACCCTTACTATTTCTGCATTCCTTTTAGCCTCTCCTCCCCTTTCTTTCCCCCTTCCCTTCCTACTACCTATAGAGCTAGTTAGATTTATATACTTAAGTTCTGTTGTTCCCTCCTTGAACCAAAGCAGATGAGAGTACCTCTCAATGTTCATCTCTTTCCTCTCTTCCCCTCGATTGTAATATAATTTTGTGCTTCTTCCTGTGATGTAATTTACCATTTTCTGCTTCCTCATTTTCACATCTCCTGTTACAGTCCCTTCACATGCTTAAAACACATTTTTATCATCACATCATTTACTTCACACCCATTCTCTCTATCTCTGTATATCCTTTTTATATTTCATAATAGATATACAATTCTCAAGATTAATAAGTATCATCTTCCCTTATAGGAAGGTAAACAGTTTGCCCATATTGAATAACAAGTTGTTTTTTTTTTTTTTACCATTTACCTTTTTATGCCTCTTTTGAGACCTGCATTTGAAGATTAATTTTTCTGTTGAAATCTGGCCTTTTTATCAGGAAGGTCTGAAAATTCCTTGTTTCATTGAATGTCCATCTCTTTTCCTGAAATGTTATGCTGAATTTGGCTGGGTAATTGATCCTTGGTTGTAGTCCCAGCTTCTTTGCCTTTTGGAATATCATATTCCAGTTTCTTCGATCTTTTAATGTAGAAGCTGCAAGGTCCTTTGTGATCTTGACTGTAGTGCCTCGATATTTGAATAGTTTCTTTCTGGCTGTCTGTAATATTTTCTCCTTCACTTGATAGTTCTGGAATTTGGCAATATATTTCTTGCTATTTTTTAGTTTGGGATCTCTTTCAAGAGATGAATGGTGGATTCTTTTGTAGCACTTCTGGCCAGTTTTCCTTGATGATTTCTTGGAAGATATTGTCTAGGCTCTTTTTTTCATCATGGATTTCTGGTAGGCCAATAATTCATAGATTTTCTCTCCTGGATCTATTTTCCAAGTCAGTTGTTTTTCCTATTAGATATTTTACATTTTCTTCTAACTTTTCATTCTTTAGATTTTGTTTGGCTGATTCTTCATGTCTCACAGAGTCATTAGCTTCTACTTGCCTAATTCTAATTTTTAGCAATTTGTTTTCTTCAGTTAACTTTTGCATCTCCTTGTCCATCTGTCCAATTATTCCTTTTAAGGAATTATTTTCTCCAGTTAGTTTTGTACTTGCTTTCCCCTTTGTTCAATTTTCCTTTTTAAAGAGCTATTCTCTTCAGTGAATTTTTTTCATACTTTTAAAATTAGTGGCCAGTTTTTCTTCTATATCCTTCTTCAGCTCTTCTAAGAGTGCTCTTTGTTCATGCAACCAGTGCATAGTCCCTTCTGAAGTTTTAGATGAGAGTACAGTTTCAATATTGACCTCTTTGGTATTTGTGTTTCAGTCTTTGTCCCCATGGAAGGATTCTATGGTCTTTTTCTTCCTGCTCTGCTTCTTACTCATGATGATGATGCTTTGTGTATTGTGTCTTCTGGTTCTTTCAGCTGGAAGCTAAAGAAGCTGGTGCTGAGTTAGCTGGTGTGAGGAAGCTGGGACCAGGTGAAATCCTTTTAATGTTTCCCTGGATTAGCCCTGGAGCTAGCTTGTTGAGTTTGGGGGAGGGGTGGTTCCATCACAAGAGATCTCCTTAGGTGAGCTGGAGTAAGGGTAAGCTCAGCAGTTGGTGATCCTCACTGCCTTAATGTCTTTCCATATCCCCTGGAGTGCTGGGGATCTCCTCCTGGTTTGTTGGAGTTGGACTGTCTGACAACTGCAGTCCTCCGCCACTGTAAGAGGAATCCTCCTTATGAATTTTCCTAGCCTCATTGTGTTGTGAGACTCTTTGCCCCTTCTGCTGATCCCACTGATCCAGGACTTTTTGGGGGATATATGTTATGGTTCTTTCAAGGTCAACAATGGCGGGAGAGGGGGGCACTTACCAATCACTCCACCATTTTGACTCCTGGAAGTTTGAGCACGTGACTTACAGGCATTTAATCTGCAGACTGAGGTTCTCAGGCACAGCTGCTACTATCTGAGGCTCCATTCGCGACTCTCACCTGTTTGCTTCTGCTGGACTCACACATCTGGGCTTCTATTGCACTGTGCTGCCACTGCCTCAGACCACTCCAAGGCTTTCCTGCTTGACCCTGTCCTGGTGGGGATGCACTGTACTGTGCACTGTATGCTCCTCCACCCCCAAGGGACAGTTCTTTCACATTGACCTTCCAGTCTGTCCTGGGCTGTGAATCTGCCATGGTCTATCTCCTATTGGATTTTGCACCTCCAAAATTTGGTCAGATTCTCTTTTCAGAGATATCTCAAAGAGTTTCTCTAAGAGCTTAGGTGAATAGTTGCTCTTACTCTGTCATCCTGGCTCTGTCCTTGAAAACCATGATTATCAAAAAGAACCTGGACAGCATCTTTCAAGAAATTATCAAGAAAAGCTGCCCTGATATCCTAGAATCAGAGGGTAAGATAATAGCTGAGTATATCTACTTATCACCTCTTGAAAGAGATCCTAAAACGAAAACTACAAAGAATATTGTATCCACGTTGCCGAACTGCCAGATCAAGGAGAAAATAATGAAAGCAGCTGGAAAGAAATACTTCAAATATCAAGGAGCCACAGTCAGGATTACACAGGACTTGAAGCTTCTACATTAAAGAATTGGAGGGCTTGGAATATGATATTCTAGATGGGAAAGGAGCTTGGATTACAACCAAGAATCAACTACCCTGAAACTTTGAGCATAATCTTTCAGGAGGAAAAGATGAACATGCAATGAAATAGTGGACTTTCAAACTTTTATGCCAAAAAGAACTGAAAAGAAAATTCAATCTTCAAATGCAAGACTCAAGGGAAGTTTAAAAAGGTAAACAGGTTAAAAACAATGATGTTGTTAAATAAAGTTAAACTGTTTGCATCCCTACACTGGAAGATACTTGAAATTCTTGAGAATTGTATCTCTATTAGGGCAGTTAGAAGGAATATACACAGAGAGTGTGGGTATAAGTTGACTTTGATGTCATGATAATCACAAAAATAAGGGCTGAAAGAAAGGATTGTATTTCAAGAAGAGAAAAGGGGGAGGTAGAATAGGATAAAGGACATCTCACAAAGAGGAGCAAAAGATACATAGCAATAGAGAAAAATAAAATGGAAGGGTCAGCACTGTGCCAAAAAATGAAAAGGATGAATTTACCACCAATGAAGAGGAAATGAAAGCAGTGTTTAGGAACCATTTTGTCTAACTGTATTCCAATAAATCTGACAATGTATGTGAAATGAATGAATATTATATATTATAATGAATATTATATATTAATATATATTAATATTTTATTATTATTAATATATTAATATATGTTAATATTAATATATTATATATTATTATTATAAAATATAAAATAAATAAGAATATATAAAGAAAGAAAATGAAATACAATAAATCTTTAGAAAAAAGGAAATTGAACAAGCCATTGATGCATTCTCTAAGAAAAAAAATCTGCAGGGTCAGAAAAAATTACAGGTGAATGCTACCACACATTTAAAGAAAAATTAATTCCAATAGTACATAAGCATTTGTAGATATAAGTGCAGAATTGTCCTATCAAGTTCCTTTTATGACACAAATTTTGTGCTGATACCTAAACCAGAAAGGGCCAAAACATAAAAAGTTATAAACCAATTTCCCTAATGAATATTGATGCAAAAATATTAAATAAAATATTACCAAAGACCTTACAGCAATTTATCATCAAGATAATACACTCTGACAAGGTGGAATTTATACCAGGAATGCAAGGCTGTTTCAATATCAGAAAAAACTATCAGCATAATTGACCATATCAATAAGAAAACTAATAGAAATCATATAATTATTCCAATAGATGCAGAAAAGGTTTTTGACAAAATGCATCACCAATTCCTATTAAAACATTAGACAGTATCAGAATAAATGGAGTTTTCCTTAAGATGATAAGTAGTATCTGTCTAAAACTATCAACAAGCATTTCATGTAATGGCAAAATGCTAGAAGCTTTCCCAATGAGATCAGAGGTGGAATAGGGATACTCATTATCCTCACTATTGTTCAACATTGTATTATAAATTGTAGCTTTAACTATAAGAGAAGAAAAAGAAATTGAGGGAATTTAAATAAGCCACAAGTAAACAAGACTATCACTCTTTGCAGATGATATGATGGTGTATTTAGAGAATCAAGTAAAAAACTACTTGAAATAATTAACAATGTTAGCACAGTTGCAAGATGCAAAATAAAACCAGATAAATCATCAGTATTTCTATATATGTTATTAACAACATCCACCAGAAAGAGATAAAAAGAGAAATTCCTTTTAAAACAACTGTAGACACTATAAAATATCTGGGAATCTACCTACCAACAAAAACACAAGGACTTTATGAATGCAATTACAAAACATTTTTCACAAAAATAAAGTCAGATCTAAACAACTGGAAAAATATCACTTAATCGTGGTTAGGCTGAGAGACTAGAATAAAAATAACAAATATACCTAATTAATTTATTTATTCAGTGTAATACCAAACAAAGTACCAAAAAGTATTTTTATTGAGCTAGAAAAAATAATAACAAAATTCACCTGGAAGAACAAAAGATCAAGAATTGTCAAGAGAATTAATGAAAAAAAATCACAAAGGAAGGTGGTCTAGCCATATCAGACATAAAACTATAGTATGAAGTACTGGCTGAGACCTAGAGTGGTAGATTAATGGAATAAATTAGTTGCACAAAATACAATAGTAAAGGATGATAACAATCTACTGTTTGATAAAGCCAAATATTCCAGTCTTTGGGATTAGAACAACTCACTATTTGACAAAAACCACTGGGAAAACTGGAAAATAGTAGGGCAGGAACTAGGCATAGACCCTGTCACACACTGTACAAAGATAAGTTGGAAATGGATATATGATCGAGATACAAAGAATGATAACATAAACAAATTATGAGAGCAAGAAATAGTTTACCTGTCAGGCCTGTCAAGGAAGGATTTATTACCAAACAAGAGACAGAGAAATTCATGAAATGTAAAATGGATGATTTTTATTACATTAAATTAAAAAATTTTTTGCACAAACAAAACCAATGTCACCAAAATTGGAAGGTAACTAGAAAGGTGGGAAACAACTTCTATTGCCAGTGTTTCTGATAAAGGTCTCCTTTCTCAAATGTATAGAGAACTGAGTCAAATTTATAAAACTGCAAGTCATTTTCCCACTGATAAAATGGTCAAAGGACCTTAGCAGGCAGTTTTCAGATGAAGAAATAAAAGGTACTTAAAATTACATTAAAAAATGCTCTAAATCACTATTAATTAGAGAAATGCAAATTCAAACAACTCTGAGCTACCACCTCATCCCTATCATAATGGTTAAATGATAAAAAAAGGAACATGATAAGAGGGTTCAGCCAAGATAGTGGAGTAAAACTAGGGACTTCTCTGAGCTTTCCCCCAAAGATCTCCAAATACCTATAAAAATGACTCTAAACAAATTCCAAACCTACAGAACCCATAAAATGATAGATTGAAACAAATTGCCAGCCCAAAACAATCTGGAAAAACAGCAGGAAGGATCTTTTGAATTGGGAAGAGAGTGGAGCACAGGCGGACATAGACTGCTTCAGCAGAGATGATCTGGAGCAGGCCTCAGGGGACTGAATCATTGGCAACTCTAGCAGTTTTCAAACCTCTCAACTCAAAAACATCAGTTAGTGGGAAAACACTGTGCGACTTGGGTGAAGGAAGAGCGTGCTGTCAGACCAGGTGTGGCCCCAGCTCTAGGATGTTGGGGCTGGTGGCAGCAGCAACCTATGGTATCAGGAGCAGCAGCAGGAACAATGGCAGGGGCTGCTTCCTGAGCTCTGGGCCCACAGACCCTGGGGGACCAAGCAGCTGATCCAAATTCCCTGAAGCCTGGAATAGTGCACCCACCCCCATCCCACTCCCACCCCCCACTGGAAGCAGAGTCCTACCTTGACAAAGAATTAGAAAATCAAGTGTTTGACTGGGAAGATGACTAAACATCATAAAAGAACTCAGAACACAGAATCTTACTTTGATGTAAAGAAGATCAGGGCATACAACCAGAGGAGTACAGTAGAGTCAAAATTACTACCTTCAAAAGGAATATAAATTGGTTGTAGTCCATAGAGGAGCTCAAAAAGAATTTTGAAAAACAAGTTAGAGAATTAAAGGAAAAATTAGGAAGAGAAATACAAGAAAATCATGGAAAATGAATCAACTACTTGCTAAAGTGGACAAAAAATGCTGAAGAAAATAACACCTGACTAACCCAACTGGCAAAAGAAGTTCAAAAAACAATGAGGAGAAGAATGTCTTAAAAAGCAGAATTGGCCAAATGGAAAATGAGGTCTGAAAGCTCACTAAAGAAAATAATTACTTAACAATTAGAATGAAGCAAATGGAAGCTAATGACTTTTGGAGAAATCAAGAAATTATAAAATGGATCCAAAAGAATGAAAAAAAGAAGACAGTATGAAATATCTCATTGGAAAAACCACTAACCTGGAAAATAGATTCAGGAAAGATAATTTTAAAAGTATTGGACTACATGAAAGTCATGATAAAAAAAGAGCCTAGATAACATCAATAAAGAAATTATCCAGGAAAATTGTCCTGTGAATAGAGAACCAGAGAGCAAAGTAGAAAATGAAATAATCTATCAATCACCTCTGGGAAAAGGGAAAATTCCCAGCAGTATTGTTGCCAAATTCCAGGGTTCCCAGGTCAAGGAGAAAATATTTCAATCAGCCAGAAAGAAAAAACTCAAGAGTGCATACAGTGTAGCCCAGGAGGTGTGGAGCACAGCATGACTTGGCAGGTTCAGGACCCTGAACATGCTTCAGGGAGTCACTGGTAGCAGCAGTTCCCACATTGCTCAACCTGCAAATGCCACAGTCATTTTTAAAGGTCAATGAGAAGGCTCCTTCATGCAGGAGAGGGGAATGCATTCTGGACCCCCACCCCCGGCAGCAGCTTCTATTTTTGGAACCCTCTGCCTAGAGTCCCTGGGGGAATTGAGCAGCTGATCTAAATCTCAGCCCTGAGCTTGGACCCTGACAAGGAACTTAAAAGTCAAGTAACTGGTTGGGAAAATACCCCCAAAAGGGAAATAGAATAAGACAATAAAAGTTTATTGCCTTGGTGAGCAGGTGCTTCAGATGAAGAGGAACAATTTGGGTCTTCAGAGGAAGACCTAGAAGTCAAGGATTCTGCATGAAAAACCTCCAAAATAAATATGCAGTGGTCTCAGGCCAGGCCATGGAAGAGCTCAAAAAGATTTGGAAAATCAAGCAAGAGAGGTGGAGGAAAAATTGGGAAGAAAAAAGAGAGCAATGCAAGAAAACTATGAAAAGCAAGTCAAATCTTGCTAAAGGAGACCCAAAAAATGCTGAAGAAATTAATACCTTGAAAAATAGATTACCTCAAATGGCAAAAGAAGCCCCCCCAAAAAACAAACAAAATGAGGAGAAGAATGCTTTAAAAAGCAGAATTAGCCAAATGGAAAGGACGGTTCAAAACCTCACTGAAGAAAACAGTTCTTTAAATATTAGAAAAGAACAGATGGAAGCTAATGACTTTATGAGAAACCAAGAAATTACAAAACAAAACCAAATGAATGAAAAAATAGAAGATAATGTGAAATATCTCATTGGAAAAACAAGTGACCTGGAAAATAAATCCAGGAGAGACAGCTTAAAATTATGGGACTACCTGAAAGCCATGATCAAAAAAAGAACCTAGACATCATCTTTCAAGAAATTATCAAGGAAAACTACCCTGAGATTGTAGAGCCAGAGGTCAAAATAAATATTGAAGGAATCAACAGATTACCTTCTGAAAGAGATCCAGAAAGAGAAACTCCTAGGAATATTGTGGCCAAATTCCAGAGTTCCCAGGCCAAGGAGAAAATATTGCAAGCAGCTAGAAGGAAACAATTTGAGTAATTGTGAAAATATAATCGAGATATCACAGGATCTGACAACTTCTACATTAAAGGATCAAAGGTCTTAGAATATGATATTCCAGAAGTCAAAGGAACTAGGATTAAAACCAAGAATCACCTACCCAGCAAAACTGAGTATAATACTTCAGGGGGAAAAAATGGTCATTCAGTGATTTAGAGGACTTTCAAGCATTATTGATGAAAAGACCAGACCTGAAAAGAAAATTTTACTTTGAAACACAAGAATCAAGAGAAACATGAAAAAGTCTGTGTGATTGGACCCCAACTTGTGGGAGTAGAGCATTCCAATAGTCTTTTCAAGGCTGTGTGAGACTGGAAAAAACCAGTGACCTCACAAAGCTTCCTCTGACCCATTTGGGCGGGGCAGTTCTGTGAGATCACTTCTCTTCTACAGATTAAAGCCAGAAACAGTCAGCATCTCTTCATTCCCAAGGCTAGGGAAGATCTGGGAGAAGTAGCTCTGTCCTAGAGGGGTGCTGGGAGTGGAGAGCTCCCTGTTTTAGGCAGGGGAGAAGACTCCTGAAGGGGAGAGGACTCCCCAAGACCCTCAGTGGTCTCCAACTCAGGAAGAGATTGATATTGATCAGTAAAAAGACAGTGATTTTAACCAGTGCCTTGGCACCTGACAAGAACAAGGTTTAGACCAAAGCCAGATGTGTGAATTTAATTGAAGAGCCACCTGCCAAGAGGAGTGAGGTCCTTTGGGCCACATCCCAACGAGTCTTCCATCCTGACCATGGACACTCTATCATCATTGTCCCTGTGGCTGATAGTGGCTTTAACCTGCATCACAATGGCAACTACCAAGCACTGCTATTACTGTGACCTTACAAATATGGGCAATTGTGTGGGTATTCTCATGCACTGTGGGGAAGAAGAGGATTGCTACTTTGGAAAGGGTACTTCCACTGACTTCAACAACATTATCAACAAGGGGTGTGTGGAAACCACTCACTGTGGAAGAGAACAGCCTATCAGTTACATGGGGGTTACCTACAGCTTCACCACCTACTGCTGCCCCGGGAACCTCTGTAACGATGGTCCTCCTAGCCCAAAGCTAGCTCCACCAAGCTTCACCACCATCATCATCACAGGGCTGAGCCTGACCCTACTTCTAAGCTGGATGCTATGAGTGTCTGCCCAAGCCTGCCATCAGCTTCATCTCATCTTCATAACTATCCCTCCACCCTCTCTCTCTCAAGATTCCCTCCCATCCTCTCTCTTGGTACCCTTCCCCTTTCCTATTTCAGAATGGATTAAAGTGGCTTAAGGCAGAAAAAAAGAAACAATTCAAGTATTCTGGAAATACAATTAGATAAACACAAGATCTAGCAACTTCTACATTAGGGGATCAAAGGGCTTAGAATATGATATTCCAAAAGTCAGAGGAGCTAGGATTAAAGCTGAGAATCACCTATCCAGCAAAACTGAGTATAATCCTTCAGGAGGAAAAATGGATATTCAATGAAATAGAGGACTTTCAAGCATTCTTGATGAAAAGAGCAGAGCTGAATAGAAAATTTGATTGTCAAATACAAGAATCAAAAGAAGCATGAAAAGGTAAACAAGAAAGAGAAATCATAAGGGATTTATTAAAGTGTAACTGTTGACATTCCGACATGGAAAGATGATATTTGTAACTCATGAGACCTTTCTCAGTATTTGGAATGTCATTGGAGGAAAGGGGGGGGGGGAAGAAGAGAGAGAGAGAGAGAGAGAGAGAGAGAGAGAGAGAGAGAGAGAGAGAGAGAGAGAGAGAATTAGATAGATAGATAGATACATAGATAGATAGATAGACAGATAGACAGGTAGGTAGGTAGATGGCACAGGGTGAATTGAATATGAAGGGATGATGTCTAAAAAACGAAATTAAAGGTTGAGAGAGGAATATATTGAGGGAAAGACAAGGGGAGAGATAGAATGGGGTAAATTATCTCACATAAAAGAGGCAAGAAAAAGATTTTACAGTGGAGGTGAAGAGTGGGGAGGTGAGAAGTAGTGAGAGTACCTTGGCTTAAGGAGGGAATAATATACATACTCAATTGACTATCTTACCCTTCAGCAAAGTAAGGGGGAAGGGGATAAAAGGGGAATGATAGAAGGGAGGGAAGATTGGGGAAAGAATAGTCAGAAGCAAACACTTTAGAAAAGGGGCTAGGTCAAGGGAGACAATAGCATAATTGGAGGGCAGGATAGGATGGAGGGAAATATAGTTAGTCTTTCACAACATGACTATTATGGAGGTGTTTTGCAGAAGTACACATGTATAGTCTATATTGAATTGCTTGCCTTCTCAGTGGAGGTGGGTGGGAAGGGGAAAAGGGAGATAATTTGGAACTCAATGTTTTAAAAACAAAAGTCAAAAAAATTGTTTTTACATTCAATTGCAAAATACGATATAGAGACAATGGAATACTTCAAGAAAATAAAGGGGGAGGGAATAGCAAGGGGATAATAAAAGGCAGGGAAGATTGGGAAGGGGTGATCAGAATGTATGCCATCATGTGGTTGCGGGAGGGGAAGAATGGGGAGAAAGTTTAGAACTTAAAATCTTGTGGAAATGAATATTGAAAATTAAAAATAATTTTTTTTAACAAAGGAGAATGATAAGTATTGGAGAAGATATGGGAAAATTGAAGCACTAGTGCACTGTTGGTGGAGTTATGAATTGATCCAATAATACTGGGAAACAATTTGAAACTATGATCAAACTATGATCAACAACTGAGCATATGCTTTAATCTAGCAATACCACTACTATGTCTATATCCCAAAGAGAACACACAGAAAAGGGAAAGGACCCACATGTATCAAAATATTTTCAGAGCTCTTACTATGGTGGTAAAGAATTGGAAATTCAGTTGATATCCATCAATTGGAAAATGGCTGAATAAAGTGTGGTATATGTATTTAATGCGCTAATATAGTGTTATATGAAATGATGAGTGGGTACATTTCAGAAAAAATCTGGAAAGACTTACATGACCTGAGTTCTGTTCTGAGTACAGGGAGCAGAACCAGGAGACCATTGCACACATTAACAGCAACATTGTACAGTGATCAACCGTGATAGATTTAGCTCCTTCCAGCTATACAATGATCCAAGACGATTCCAAAAGACTCATGATGGAAAATGCTATTGACATCCAGAGAAAGAACTCTGGAATCTTAATGCAGTTCAAAGCATACTATTTTCACTATTTTTTTTCTTTCTCATGGGTTTTTCCTTTTTTTCTGATTCTCCTTTTTCAAAATGAGTGAGGTGGAAACATATTTAATGTGATTGTACATGTACAATCTATATCTGATTATTTGTTGTCTTGGGGACAGGAGAGTATAGGAAGAGAGGGAGGGCAAGAACTTTGGAGCTCAAAATCTTATAAGTAATGAATGCTTGAAACTATTCATAGAATTGAGAAAAATAAGTACTATTAAGTGGGGGAAAACTATCTAGTGGCTTTAAAAGCCAAACCAAGGAGTTCACATTTATTCCTAAAGACAATAGGTAGCCATCAGATTTTACTAAATAGAGGGGTGATATGGTCATATCCACTTTTAAGGAAAATCACATTAGGAACATTGAAAAGGCAAATTGGAATAGGTGGAGAATTCAGGTGGGCAGAATTTAGGTAACTATTGCAATACTTCAACAAAGAGTTCGTGAAGACTTGAAATAAGGATGCAATAAATACGGCAGAGTTAAAAACAGCAAGATGTGACAACGCATTATATATATGTATATAAACTCAGGAATTGAAAGTAAGAATTAGGTTGTGAACTTTGGTAACTGTAAGAATGGTCATGCCCTTACTTGAAACAGGGAGGTGTGAAAAGGTAGTATTTGTGGGGAAAAACAGTGAATCATATTTTTGGATATAATGAATTTGTCAATGGGACAGCTCATTAAAAAATTCTAATATATACACCTAGTGATATGGGACTGGACCTTACGAGAGAGCCTACAGTTGACCATTTAGATCTGTAAGTCATATACACTGATATAATAATTAATATTTTTGAAGGTAATGAAATAACTATGTGAAAGAATAGAGTGAGAAAATAGAATAGGACTCAGGATGTTTATATCTGCAGATAGAATTTGTGAAATGAATGATAAGCCAGAAAAGACTGAGAATGACTAGTGAGTTAAGTTCACCATCAGTAGTGATAAAATTGTATAATGGAAACATAGAGAAGAGAGAGTACCTTGAAGGAGAGACTAGTAAACAGTGACCAATGTCAGATAAGAATGATCACAATGTTTATTGTCTCAGCAGCCTGCACTCCAAGGTCTCAAAGGGCACCATCCAGGTCTTTGAACTCTATTTACAACATGTGTCTCTTCTACAATATTGCCAACAAGTCTTTATGCAGCCTGCATTTGATGTCTGTAATACTAAGGAGTTCATTATTTCTTCAGTTGTCCCAATCCATTATTAGATAGCTGTTAGGAAGTGCTTCTTTAGCTTGACCTGAAGTCTGCCTTTGTCTCATTTCCTTTCATTGGTTCTGATTCTTCCTACTATTCCAGCAGAAAAATTACCCTTCAGATATTTGGAGGTAGCAGCTATGTCTCTTCTAAATCTTCTCTTCTCACAGCTCAATATTCCCATATTTCGATGCATGATAGTGTGAATCTTCCCATTTTTATCTCTCACACACCTGTCCCTTTCTTTCTACTCATTCTAGTTTATGTCCTGATCATGTCTCACTGCCACTAGTCTCTACTCACTCCAATTCATCCTCCACGCTACTACCAAGGTGATTTCTATAAATCAGAGATTTTTATTATGTCCCAGCAACCTTCCCCAATAAACTCCAGTGCCTTTCTATTGACTTTAGAATTGAATATAAACCTCCCCATTTGGCATTTAAAACCTTCCACAAAGTGGACCCAACATAAATATAAGAGAGTAAGAAGAAGTACAATACAGAAATAAAAATAGCATTAAAGATACTCAGTAGTCCTCAGAGGTCAAAATTGAAAATGGAAGCAAACAATAAAATCTATAGTATTTAACATATATATGGGGAAGGGGGTGATGAAGTCCAGACCGAATGCTGATTGCTTCTAATTTTCCTTCTCTCTTGGCCTCTGTGACTCTGCCCAGCAACAACAGTTAGATTTAAGGGCAGAGAGCCAGAGCTTCTGAGTTTTCACCTAGGGTACACATCTCACTGCAACCTGTGCTTCCATGTAAGAATGGAAGGCTAGAGAGTCACACAATTGTACATCTATGAGTAATAAACTATCTTACTTGCGATCCTTTAGCACTTAGGGTGCTTCTCAGGACTTCATCCATGATGTAAGACTGAGACTTGGTAAATTAGAGCTCAAAACTGGAATGTGATTCTGGAGGAACATACTTAAATTCATAAATAGATCTATAATGTCATTGACTTGAACATTCCTTTCAATAATGCAGATCACAACATTTATATGCTTTCCCACCTTGGACAACTTTTGAGTGAATCATCTTATAAATGGAGCAGACAGTCCACTAAATGTGCTGGGGGCTTTAAAAAAAATTCTTCTGATATTAAAAAGAATGCAAATGGGGCCCTCAGATTTACAATCAGTTTTCCCACATTTTTGCCACATGACCAGCTCTTAGTTTGTATTATACATTTTCGGAATAGCATCCTTTAGTAATGTTTCTTAGAAATTTCTTGTTTTTTAATATCTCATAGTTTACTGACACTCATCATTCTCCTTAATTGACAACCATGTATTAAACATTGTTATGTACTAGTCATAGTACTAGGCACTGAAGAGACTAACAAAGAAATAGACTTTCTTCTTTTAAGGAGTATATAATCTATTGCAGTAGGGGGGAAGCAGAATGGATAAGGAATGACTCACAATACATGACAGAGTAATATCATATATTAAAAATGTATATGCATGTGAGGAAATACAGGAAGGTGGGGGAGAATGATGGAGAGCCTTTGGGTGAACAGCAAGCCAGTCTGAAAGAGGAACCAGTTTATTGTTGTAATCTCCTCTATACCACATGATCAGAAGGAGGAAATAGTTGAATTGGAAAGAAAAGATAACATAGAAGAGAGGTAGATATATGACATATTAGTTGATGGGTGACTTCAGTAATCTAGACATGAGCCAGAGCTCTCTGTCAAAGCTATCACATAAATGATTGGATTTTCTTCATGATGATTTCAGTCCTCAAGAGGCAGGAGAAGCAACAAAGTGGACTATCACACCCCTAATTTTTATTACCAAGATAGAAGTGGTAGCTGAAGTAGAAGTAATGGAACCTTTGTGTGGAAATGACCAAACCATCATATGAATTCTGACACAGGAGAGGAAAACTGGACACAATCTGCCATGCATCCTAGATTTGGGGAGAATAGATTTAAGAAAAATGTGGAATCATATGACACTAAAATTTTACAGGAAAACAATCATAACAAGATCCCAGGATATTAAAAATCCATATCCTGAAGTCAAAAACCAAAGTAATTTAATTGAGGATGCAAGGAAAGAATGACATAAAAGAGTGATGTGTGTGTAGTGATTCCTGTGATAGAATGTAAGCTTTTTGATAGCAGAGATGGTTTCCTTTTTCCTTTGGGTCTTCAGTGTGAAGTAGAGCAGTGGAAATTTAGGCAAGACTCAAAATACTTGCAGATTATTTGATTAATTGATTTTGAGTAGCTGCCAATTATCTCTGAAATGGTCATGAAAAATGGGAGGCATGCTACAGGATTAGAAGACACGTCTTAGCTTTCACATTAGGAGAGAGAGGAGAGTCTACAAATTATAACTCAGTGAACTTTACTTAAAATTTTTGTAATAAAATTCTAAAGCAAATTAAAAGGTTAGTTTTTAGATATTTGGAAAGAAAAAATAGCGAACATTAGTGAAAATACTCTATCTTCAAGAATAGACAACAGTGAATGATGAAATTTGGTGAATATGATATTGTGGAATGATCTACATGAACTGATGAAGCGTCACAAAAATGGTATACACAACAATGACAACAATGTAAATGGTAAGAGAAACTACAAAAAATAGTCCCAAATGAATGGAACAAAAAAAAAATCTCAACTCCCACCCCTTTGCAAAGGTGGTACATTGCACATATTTGCAGATTTTCCATTGTATTGCGTAATTATAGAAATTTGTTCTTCTTTTTGTGGTTCTTAAAATATTGTTATATAGGATTGTTCTCTGGGAGGGAGAAAGGAGGAGGGATATTGGGGGAAATTATGGTGAAGAAAGTAACTGTCAATAAAATCTTATTAAAATAATTTATTTATTGACAAGGTTAACAGTATATCAGGGTAGCTGGGATGTATTATTCTCAGATTTTGGAAAAACATGATATGAATCTTTCTCGCCATCTTTAGAAACAAAATGCTAAGATGCAGGCTGAATGATATCATAGTTTATTGAATGCAGAACTGATTTAATTATTAAACTCAGTGAGCAGTCACCAATTAGTTAATGTCAGATTAGGGAAAAGTCTCTAACAGTGCCAAAGGAACTCATCCTTGAACCTGTCTCATATGCCTAGATTTGTAAGACTCTAGGACAACATATTTTTACCAAGTCTTGTTATCTACTCTCTGAGTTCTTCCTTCTTATATTTTAAACGGATATCCATAAATCCGAATCTCTTTTTCTGACAATAACTTCTTAACAAACTATTCACTTCACATTTTTTTCTTTTGTGAAGACCTGGATTTCAATCTATAAAAGTGATTAAAATATAACCTGTGTCCTTAAAGTCTTTTATTTGCCCATCTAAAGCTTCATCCTCTTCCATGAAATTTCCTATATTCATTTTAGAAGCATCGCTTGTCTTTGTGTGAATCACTAGAAATGAACAATATTCATCAGGTTTGACTAGTGTTGGGAGATTCTTCCTCATATCCTGAATAGGTCCTGGCAAGATAGCAGACCTCCTTATTGCTATTTTCAAGTTGACAAATAATTTCCTCAAAAACCCTCAACAGAGAGTAACTATCTACTACCATTCATTTCTCTTTCCTCTGATTCTTAGTGATCTATTCTGGTGTGTTCTTGAGTAAGACAACCTTGTCGTCCATGGGACCCATTTTATTCATCCTGAAATGAAGAGCTGGAGTCAGCGATCTCAAATAATGCCCCTTTACCCCTGTCCCAGCTCTGGTATTCTGTATTTCAGTGATTCTATGGATACTTTCAAATGTTCATCTGGTCACTCTTACATCCATTAGTTTCCTTCTTTCTTGCTTGATTTTTTCTTGTCTTTGAAATCTGCAATCATCTATGTACCCTTCAATACACTCTCCTTAATTCTCACCAAATCTCCATGGTTCTTACGTCTCTTCACGCTCCAGGAAGAATGTGAGACAACAGCAAAGTGGTTGGGAATTTTCTGCCCATCCCAGATGATAGATTGATTGCTCTTTCCATCTACATGTGCCCATCAGTGGAGCTACAGATATTCTGTGCATGTGTCTGTTGGGAAAAAGCTGCATCCCTTAAATCTAAGAGCTCATTATTGGTGGCCATTATGGAATATATTCTGTTACATGTTCACTCATTTTCTAGAAGTAAGGAATATAGACATCAAGTGCGATACTAGTCTTCTTTTGTTAGGGGCCTGTAGTGTTTGTTGCTCACAACCTATGTACATTCTGGATTCAGTTTTTAGCTTGCGATCATAATGGTTTACATTTGTCAAGAGCTTTAGAGTTTATCAAATGCTTTCCCATCCAATAGGCCATTTTGATTCTCACAGCTATTGTAAGGTAGACAGAAGGAGTAAAATAATAGTAGACATTGGATTAACTGCTTAGTGGGAAAAATGAATCCCCTGAAGTGGTTGCATTATTTGAATTCATACTGCATATTTTCATTGGACTAGAATCGATGACCATATTCTTCATAACTATAATTTCAAATGCATTTGACTACTTCATAGGATGACTTGTTCTGGCTAATTGGGATGTAGCTATAATATATAGCTCTTTCAGTATGTGCAACATAAAGCAATGGTATCAAACTCAAGTAGAAATGGGGGCCACTAAATTGTATCTAAAGATCCCTGTGGTTTGCTTATTGACTTGGTTTTAAAATGTGATATTTGTCTTATTGTGTTTTTTATTAATTTTATTAAATATTTCACAATTGCGTTTTAATCTGGTTTGTGTTCATGTGTTTTGAACCTAATATACTCAGTGAACTGTGTATTAGACATGACTGGTGCAAAGAATATTGAATTTGGAGTCACAATCTTTGGATATAAATCAAATTTCAACCTGCTTCTTAGCTGACTTGATCTTGAGTCATTCACATTGGCTCTCAGAGCCTAAATTAATGACCTATGATGTGAGAAGTTTAGGCTACTTGATCTCTAAAGTTATAGATCTAATGATATTATAAACTTCACAGAGTGATTTCCCATAATGGCCCTGTAAAGTAGTTAGTACCCACTTTTTTATCCTTATTATACAAAAGGGAAAGTTAAGTCATGGAGAAGGAAAGTGACTTGCCTGGCATCACTTTACTAGTAGGTAGAAGAATAGAAACTTTAGGCATTTTGGATCCAAATCTAAGGCTAGTTCTACTATGTTATGTAGCTGGTAATGAAAAATATCCTAGTTAATGCCATTTCAAACAAAGATGACCAACAAAACACACAGGTAAAATAAGCCTTGTTACTGAACTGCAGCCAATAGAATGCTTTTACACAAATTGTATTCTACCTCCTTCTCAGTAACTTACTGTGCTTCCTATTGCCTAAAATATCAATGGTCACATTTGTGGTTCAGCCATACAAGCCAATTTTCCTCCTTCCCCTCACTTCTAATTTCATTGTCAATGTCTAGGTCTATGCTGTACAGAAAGATAAGATTTTTACTTCTTTGTTTTCTAGGTATGCAAAAAAAGATTCTGCAATCTGTACTAGTTTTGTATTTTAATACTTACAGTTTCTAAGGTCTTCCTCTTATCTTGGTGATAAAAGCCTTGACATGTAAGGACCCCTGGGTTTGAGTACAAGCTCTGGCACTTACTAACTTTATGCCCTTGGAAACATCATTTAATTTCTCTTGCTCTGTTTTCTTCCCTAAAATTTGAGAGAAAAACCCTAGCAATAGAAAAATTATGATGACACAAATCTTTCTTTTCTTATCAGAAAGGTGAAATGTCTGTAGAATTAGATTATGTTAGACCCCTATAAGATATCCATTTATTTATCTGCCTGCCTATATACGGGACATATGCATATATACATATGCATACATGTACAAACACAAACATGCTTATATACATGTATATGTATGTGTGTATATACACGCATGTGCATATGCCTGCATACACATATACATACATATACATACATACACATGCACACAAATACATATAATCTGTTTATCTTGCCTAAATGCTTCTTTATTTTCTATAATAAAGGAGATACAATTGAAGGATAAGGAGTAAGAGGAAATGATTTTAAAGTAACAAAAATAATACTCTTGTAACTAGAGGCTGGTTCATGTGCAGACCCACTGGTTTACTCAACTGATACAACTTTCTTATTTGGAGAAGCTGGGAAACTTGCTTCCAGGACAGTAATAATTATGTGTAAAGGAAGTGCCTTGAGAGACTGTGGAACATCTGTAGACATTCTGTAACTGGTTCTAATCTGTGAAGCATGTGGTAAGTGTGAAGCTCTTTGATTGGCTGCAGAGGCATTCAAAAACCCTTCATAGGATTGCCCTAGGGCTCTCTTGCCTTAATCCATTCAGCCGCTCTGCTTGTTATTGGATAGTATCCATAACCATATATCGTACTATAAAGGAAGAGGCCATAGGGTCCTCAATCTTGTAAGTTTCAAAAGATTCAGATAACATTTTAGCATTCTAATATTCTAGATCAGATTTTACAACCAGCCCAGAATGGATTTGACACCCAGGGGAAAAAGAGATAACCTTCAGGAATGGCCTTCTAAACCCAGGTCACTAGAAGTGATCCTATAGTTATGTCACATCCAGATATGAACTTGGTATTAGTACTGTCATATAAAAACTGAGCTAAGTTTTCAACCTACTTCCCACAGGAGAATGAGATGGTATAGAAGATGTCATCATAGTATTGAGTGGGATAGGAGAATTTATTCTTTTGTTCTTACTTTATTTTTGAAGTAACGATTTCTTTGTAAAAAGCTACTTGAGGTTAAATAGTTAACTTGAACTGGAGTACTAATTACTGGTGCCTAAATGTTGTTGTTAGGGAACCAAATTACTGGGGGCATAAACTGAAGGCAGAAGTGGAAAAGACACCACAGTCCTTCAGGATACCTTAGAATTCTAAGGGGCAGATGTGACAGACCTAGCTCTTGGAAAGATGGCCAGTGTACTCTAGGGAAAAACACAAAATAAGGGAGGGGCAAGCACACAACTGCAGTGCTGGATGAGAGAAGTGCTGTTTAAACCAAAATGTACTATAAAAAGAAGAGAAATTGTTATACAAGTGAATTTTCAGGTGTTTCAATTAACCTTTTTTAAAAAATTATACAATATATCTTTTTCTCTCTGGGTAAGTCAGTCTATATGCTGTTACCCATGATATTCACCCTTATTTGATGTTCCAAAGGCAGTATTTTAACTCAGGATCCCTGATTCCAAATTTAGTATTCTTTTCCCTATAAAACAATACCCTAATAGTTATACATGGTACATGTGAACCAGGTATTGGCTAGATAGTAATTACAATTTTATAATATTTTGTGAATGATAAAGTGCTTTCTTTGCAACAATTCCACAAGACAGTTAGGAGTGAGTATTATTTTTCCCATCTGACAAATAAGGAAATGGAGACTCTTCCCATGAATGACACAGATTAAAACATGGAACTCGAACCTGACTTCCCAATTCTCCAATTAAAATTCTTCATACCAAGTCCCACTGTCTCTGAAGAAAGGGATAATAAGAAAGAACCTACTCATAGTGAAGGCTATCTGACCATAGACTGAATTGCCTTGGAAAGTAGTGAGTTCACAATTACTGAAGGCTCACAAGACAGGCTCAGGATGACCACTTTCCAAAGACGTTGTAGAGGGAAGATGGGGTAAGCCTTAAGATTTCCAAGATCTCTTCCAGCTCTGGATTTTAAGTATTCAAATGCTAGTTTTTTTCTTACAAAAACCAAGCCAGTCATAAATGCTCTCTTGATGTGCTACTCTACTGTCTTCCTCTGCAGTTCTCCTTTCTTTTTACTTTGGCAAGTGGACATTATTATCTTTACCAGTGGAGCTAAATAGGAAAGAAAAATCACCCTGTAGCTATCAATTTTACATTTGATCCTTTTTCCCGGGTTTAAAATTCCTCAGAAAGGTACTTAAAACACAGAGACATCCCTAAATCAATGTTTTATGCAATGGACAATGTTCCTATCTGAACTATTCCTCATAAGTGCAGACAGCATTTCTACTGCCCACTATTCAATAAGGTATTAATTACAGAAATATTGAGCTTTAAAATATTTCTTTAAGTGCCCAATGCATTGGTGTCCTTAACATGGAAGACATATATATTGCAAATCCAGAGCAGAATGCTCAGTATTTCAATCATAGATCTTCCCACCATGCCAGGGCTTGCTAGCACCTTTATTGGTGTAAATATATTGCTTTTTGGTGTGGAACAAGAATGCATTTTATGCAAAGGGAAATGAAATTCACCACATTATAAATGATAGGTATTTTCTTCATAGTAGAGAGGCAGAAAGAATATTGCCCTTAAAGTACATGACTTCTAGTTAGTGTTTTCTTCTACAAGCTAGTTGTATGGCACTAGTTGTGCCATACTTAACAAGATAACTTTATCTTGTTAAGGTTCAGTTTCCACATATGTAAAATTAGGGGGCTGGTATTCACTTTCTAAATCACTATATTATCAAACAAAAAAAATTCTGGCAAGCATCTATGGCAAGATTAAAGTGACATGATTGTGTTATCTCAACAATGTCACAAATTAAAGGGGGATTGGATTGGGTGGTTTGGGGAAGACAACAATGATGACGATAAAGGAGTGCTATCAGTGATGTTCTATGAAAGATTAAGTGATTTATCCAAAGTTGGAGCTGGGAAAAAGCACTATGTCAAATTTTGGCTGATGTGGAGACATGAAAGGTATTAGAGGAGCCCAGGTCTTCCAACAAATGGTCCCCCTGCATTGTAAATGGGCATCAATGAAACAATGACCTAGAAAAATAGAGAAACATTAACCAAATAAAAAGAAACACTAGAAAGAAGCTCCTCCATCCAGTCTAGGCTCATGTAAGAATGTGGTTAGATGCCTCTGTGTACTCAGAGAGAAAAAGAACACATCAGTGTGATGCTAGCTCAAGGCTCGTTAATAGGACTGAAAACTAGGAATTTCTTGACCTTAGCCTATTTGAGTTGCAGTTGGACAAAGAAACAGCCTTCAATAATTCACTTTCCAGGAAAAGGGAGCTGGGAAGTATGTGCCAAGTGACTTGAAACTTTAACCATAGCAGGTGACAGGATCATCAAAGTGTCACAGTAACTTTAGCACAGGACTTTTAGGAGTCCTGAAACCATTTTGATCTTCTCTGACTTCTCTGAGCTATAGTAAGAGCTAGATTCAGTTACTATTGGGGTAATTACAGAATATAATTACAGAAATAAAAGGAGACAGATGGAAATTTGAGCACTCGTACTGAGTCACCACAGCACAGAGACAGGAGACAAGTATTGTGGCAGAGGATATGTTCTGGTCTCAGTCATTCCATCCAGAACTGTGGCATCAATGCCTTCCACAGAAATGGAAGATCAAACAGAGGCTATCTTACGCTATTTAAGAGTACAAAACATTGCCATGGAATAATGGAATAAATCCATATGAAGGTACTAATCTAAGTAAAGAGAAGAAAACTCCAAATAACAATAAAGAAGTAATATGAGTTAAAAGACTCCCAAGAGATAAAATCAGAAGGGAATTTAATTTGTGATCAATACAAATAAAACCTCAGAGAAAACAATTGTTTGGTCATAAATACTTCAGGAATGGCTTGAAGAAATGAAAAAATGGTTTAAAAGGAAGAAAGAAATTAAAGCTCTTAAATTAAAAAAATGGGAAAAAATGGCTTACAGAAAAAGATGGAAAATCTTACTCAAGTGGGTATACACTATTCGCAGTGAGAACAAACAACTACAGCTGAAATAGTTTTATAAATAATTTTATCAGGTTGTTTGGTAAAGGAGAGAGCCAGAAGAAGGTGTGGTTCCCTGCCTTATTACATACAGTTCAGGCAAGGGCATAAAGACGTTTACCTGATTATATAGGCAGTAGGTAGCCTCCAGAGAAGGGCAGTTTGAATTTTATATCATCTAATTTGTCTAGACGTATATCATCTCATCAGTCTAATTTGAGGAAGGCAAAATGAAAGCTTTGGGTATACTTAAAACAAGCGTTGGATGGGATTTAAGCATTCCTTATAGCAATTCTGTTTACCTAGAACGTTAATATTTAGCCTGAACTCTATGACAAGTTTTTGAGATACGTAATTTTCTGCCAACATAAAACTAGGTTCAAACAATATAAATGATAAATACCACAACTCTATGAAAATTAGAATGGATCAGGTAGATCTCAATGACTTCATGAAACAGCACAAAGAAATGTTAAAACAAAGCCCCAAAAACTCAATATATCTACTATTAAAAATAGATGTAATATATCTACTACCAACTGATTGTTTAAGATAGTTTAAAAATCATTAGTTTTAAAAATGACTAAACAAAAGGTTAGCACATTTTAAGAAATTACAAAACTGTTCAGATATATTAGAACTAGATAACAAAATGAAAATAAAATAAATACATTGGTCATCTATTGAAGGAAAAGTCAAATTGATTCAAAATCTAGAGTTTTCAGGTCAATGAAAAAAATAGTCAGAAAGAAAGAAATCAAGTACCAAGGCACCAGAATAAATATCACACAAAACCACACTGCAATACATTTAAAAGAGAGGAAATACTGGAATATGATATTTAGAAAAGCAAAGGTAAAATTAAAAGAAAAGCTTGCAATGAAGAATAATTTATCTTTCATAACTGTGATTTATCATACCAGAAATGGAGGGGATCAGGAAGTAAAAGTAAGTAGACATTTGAGAAAGAGAGGAGGAGGTGGGGGAGGGAGGGAAGAGAAAACTTGCAACCATTTCTGAGGGAAGAGCCACAGCTGAATTGTAATTCAAACGGACAACAGATGAACCAAGAGAAAACTAGAAAGGTAAATACATTTAAACTTGAGAAAAACAAAACAATTATCAAGTACTTACACTCCAACAGATAAAGGAGGAAAATTTCTATTCAAAATCTTAATTTTTTTAAAGTTCACTGAGAGAAAAGAAAGATAAAAGTAAGACTTACGGAGTGACTGCTTTATTTATTTTAAGAGGGGAAAGAAGAGTGGAAAAAGGAATAAAATAAAGAACGAATGAGGAAGAAGGAGAGTAACTTAATATTTTTCATCATTAGTGGGCACCAGCAGAAGATTATATAAAAATAAAATAGGGCAGTGGATAGAGGTGTCTTCTTATGAATTTTGCTCTTCTAAAAGAAGAACAAATTCTGATTAAACCACTCACACCAAGAAATTAATGTCAAAGTATATTAAATCCAATACAGAAATAGTTTGGGACCAGAAACAAGTCTTTTAGCTTGGTTTCTCTTCTATTTATAGAGATAAGACAATTGTTTGCTTCACTGTCAGATCTATTGTTCTGGATTCAGACTTTGGCTTCAAACCAAGGACCATCCCAAAAAGAGTACCAAGAGGCCTAGCACCAGGAGTCTGGCTGTTAGATTATGAATTATTCTAGACAAAGAAATCTACAGAATACTTCCACTTTACTTTTTTTTAAGTGTCACTTTGTTCTGGGCTCTGTGTCTTTTGCTTCCACAATGAAAGTGGCATAGTGACAGCCAACGGAAGATGTTGAGAAAGACATTATTATTTGACCATCTATAAAAATTATCTTTATTGTAGATAATCTAAATATGAGTTTTTTGTTTGATGATCAACATCAATATATTCTTGGAAAAAGTTTGAAACACATAAATATTGACGCTTTGGAGATAAATGAAACCAGAAGACAAAAGAGATATGCAGTTAAATGGAAGGATGCTTCACAGATTTTCCTTGAAGAGGAAAGCAAGCAAAAAATGAAAAGAGAGAGAATAGTGTTGGTTTCATTATGCACATATAAGCTACCACTTTTCTGACACACAATAAGCATTTATAAGGCTTTGAATTTAATTAGGTTGAATATGAAAAATGAATAATTTTATTATACACTAGAAAGAACTATTTCCTAGGAATCTTGTTAATCTTGTTTAGAATAATTACATCTTACATGAAAGCATCTGTTTCATGGAGAGAAAACTTAGAGGAATTCTATTCTTAATATTTAACAGAGGTCTATTAAATCAATCAATATAAACTTTCATTCTTGATGACTTCAGTGAGAGAGTAGATATAGATAGACAGACAGAAAGATAGACAAACTAATCTTTTATTAAGTTTTTACTCTCTGACAAGCACTATGCGCAAGAGAGATGATGAAAATGATGTTAAAGAGATGACACAAATTTAAGAAATGAATGAAGTCAAAAGATTACAGATTACTCAGAATCCTCTAATTCAGGGATGCCCTTTGACTGAATCCAAATTTCACAGAACAAATCCCCTTAATAAAAGAATTTGTTCTGTAAAACTTGGCTGCATCCAAGAACCTAGGAAGCCACATGTGCCCTCAAGACTACAGTTTCCACATCCCTGTTCTAATCAATATGTCATGAACACATTTTCCCCCAGAAGATAGTTGGATGATGTTGAATATGATCAGATCCATATAGCATTAAAAATGAAATTAAATTTACTTTAGAAGAGAAGAGATATAGAGTTGGAAGGGACAATAGAAGTTCCATAGACAAGGAAAAGTAGAGGTCCTATTTTCATTTTATAGATGAAAACTGAGGTACAGAGATTGCCCAGTGTCAACCAGCTAGTAAGTGTCAGAGTCAGAATTCAAACATAGGGCACTTGTCTTCAAAGGCAGTATTTTTTCCACTATAGCCTTTTAATAGGCAGGAAATGACCAGTTACCTGTGAAAGAATTATATCAGATTCAGCTGTCTATTTGATATTCAGAAGACTCTTTACTTGGAAAAATTCAAATGGAAGCAAAAGAAATGGAAATACAATTTGGATTAAGTTATCTTTGAGGTCTTTTCCAACTCAGATCCTGTGGTTTTATGAAAAAAAGAACCACATCAAAATAAAATAAAATATAGTGATGAGATGATACACAGTAAAATTTCAACAATTTTAATAAGATTTCTTTTACTGCAAATTGAAAATGACAAAAAAAAGATGCTGACCTCTTTATTACCATGTCATACAAAAAATTAAGTAATGTAAAGCAAAGTAAGTGACCAAAAGCTCTCAGAAACCACCTTAGTTAGAAAATGCTTGAGCTCTTTGTCAAGAAAATTGAGATGGTAACCAAAAGAAATATTATTTTAGAATATAAACTGATTTTTTAAGACATTATGGAAGAAGTTAGTTCAAGATTTTAAATAGCATTGCCTTATAAAATAGCACAAAAAGCACATCAAAGATGAAAACAGGATTGTGGAAAGCTTGTCATGAAACACAAGTAAATTACATTATCAAGAGCAATCAGAAATGAACTTGGCAAGACAGCAATTTGATGAAAAAAATGGAACTGATTTACCAGGGTGCCTATAATAATCTATTTTCATCATCAATTACAGTAGAATTCTTATATCTGGGTTCTAACATTTCAGTCTCCATCACACTTTTTTGGAAGAAGTCAAAATCACACATAAGAAATTAGGAAAAGAGGTCAATAAATCAAGGAATTAGAACTGGATAGAATGTCTCAGGGAAAAAAAATAGCCCCAACTTTGGGGAAAAATGGATCATATTACTTGCAACACTATGTTAAAGACATTAACTACTTTCTCTTATGCCAATCTTTTCTTTTAAAATAATTTCTTCATGTGAAAGAGTTACACATGTATTAAGGATAAAATATGTACTTGTAATAAGTTACAAATGTATTAAAGGAAGCAATTTGCAGAATTAGCAAATAATTTTCTACAAGAAACATTTTCACATTCACAAGACTGAATTGTTTAGAAAATGCAAGATCCCTCTCTGACAATTGTTTGCTGATTACAAAAAGGAACAAAACAATACAACAAAAAGAAACCTTTTTGCCATGATGGAGACATAACTCATCTTTAAAGGTCTTTTTTATTTTTCTATAATTCATGTTTTGATCATATAAAATTTCTTTATTAATACAGAGATAAAGGTAATTTTGTTTGTGACACTTTGGTGTTGATTACCTACATCAAATGAGGCATAACACACTAACGCTCCTGCTCTTCAAGCAGTGCAGACTACTGCCATGTAGAATGTCCTGTACAAAGAATAAATGAAAGAAAGTTTCCTTACAGGTGCTAAGTCTTCTATCTGTTTCTGTTGTGGATGATATTGACCTAATTACATCAAACCCCAGATAGTACAGAGCCTTTACCAGAAAGTCATAATTTTTAAAGAAAAATTATCCAAACAACAAAGTAGAGTTGGGGGGATTAGTTTGATTAGTAAATTTGTACTAACTGATGAAAGCATGCTTGAATGATTAAATAACTGTAGTTGAAGTCACAAGAAACCAGGATTTGAAATCCCCCTTCTAACTCTAGCTAGCTGTATGATAATGAAAAAAGCACTTAACTCATCTAAGGTTCAGTTTTGTCATCTGTAAAATGGATATAACAATCCTTATAAGATTGCAGAGCTTCTGTAATGAGATAATACAGGTTGAGTAATTTGCATATTTTAAGATTCCATTTACATGTCTACTGTTATTATTAGTAAACATGTTTAGGACAGGTGCTGCAGATGGACAATGAGTTGAACTTTGAATTGGAAGAAAGAATAGAGCAAGGCTGAACTGCATTTGGGAAATTGAACAGTACTATACTTTTGAATGATCTAAAGTGCTCCCCAGTATTAAAATGCATGTTTTCAACACAATTATTCTCCCCATAATACCATATGGTTGTGAATCTTGGAATACCACAATTTTCAACGAAGCTATGTTGGAGGACACCCAAAAGTCCATGGAGAGCTGCATGGTGAGTATAAATAGATTGTAACATATTTCCAGTGATGACCTATGAACAAGAAGTGGCAGAAGTATGTCATTCTAGAAATGTATGGCCACAAAAAGAGGGGGCCAGGCAGATAGAGTGAGGGAAGGATAACAGATGGACAACACAAGTGCTGCACTGGTACCCACAAAATGTAAAAAAAATCCTTCAAGTACATTGGATAGATTAGGTACCTCCCTATGAGGAATCTATGGGAAAAGAAGAGTAATAATTTCACCAATCAAAAGTCAGGGATGGGGTATCCTCTATACAAATAGAAGAAATACATCAACGAAGTGATGGATCCCTTGAAGTACTGAACTAACAAATCAAATCTAAAATAGTAGACGAGATTATAAAGAGATATTAATCATATTGATGAATAAGTAGCAATTAAATTCTTTCTTCAATAGAAGGATTTTTTCCCCCAAAGCTGAACTGATTAAAGTTAAATGAAACCTTCTACTTCCTCTTTGCCCCTTCAATTCCCAATTTCACTTCACCTGTCTTAAGCTGGTTAAATTAGCAGTGACAAAATCTATGCAAAACACAGAAAGGAAGGTCAGCTTGATGGAATCCAAATGATATTAGTCTTAATTCCAGTATGCTTGATTGTATTTCTTCTCACAGTCTTTTAGTCTTTGAGATAACAGTAATAGTTTCCCAAATTATCCAATGACAGCTATAGAATGTATCCATTTTTTAAAAAGCAAGGACATAGGTAGGCATTGTAACCTTATTATGAGAAAATTAAACTATTAAAATGCATCAGTATATGGTGATGGAGAGATATAGACAGAGACATTGATTTAAATGGGTCCTGCCATTAGTTGGTGTACATTGCCAGGAAAATGTTCACCGTGTGTTGCATGATGCCATTTAAACAACGTGAGGCATATTCTATTTTTGGAAATTAAGTTTCACTTCTCTTTTGTTCCTTAAATATATTTATTATTAGCAACAATTTCTATGGACTTTATAGTGATCAGATGAAAATAAACTAAGGATCTCTCTGTCTCTGTCTTTATCTGTCTGTCTATCCATACTATACTTATGTTTCTATTTCCCCTGCAATAAAGGCAGCCATGACATACTTATGTGAGAGCTAGCCTCAGAGCCAGAGAGCTCTGACTCAAAATGTTTATGTGACACTGAAAAATCACTTAACCTTTCAGTGTCCTAGAAAATTCTAAAATTATGGGTTGGGGGGGCAGAGTCAAGATGGCAGAGTAAAAGTATGGACATGCCTGAATTCTGTCACAAACAAAATACCTGTTAAAATGACTCTAAACAAATTCTGGAGCTGTAAAACCCACATAATGATGGTGTGAAGCAAATCTCCAGCCCAAGACAACTTGGAAAGTCAATGAGAGGTGTCTATCTCTCCAGGTTGGGAGAAGAATGCAGTCTAGCCTGGGTCTTGACATCAAAGATGAAACTTGAGCAGGCCTTGTTGGGGGAGGGAGACTGAATCATTACTGCTTATGGTGGTTTTCAGACTTCTTGATCCCAAAACACTGAGGGCAACTTGGAAGGTCAGAGGAAAAAAACCTGTTGAACGTGTGTGAGAGAGTAGTAGGAACCCAGGCACAAGGTAGCAGAGGGGACAAATGAGCCTGCGAGAGCTACAGTAGCAGCAGCATCAATTTCTGGAGCTCGAGGTTCACAGATTATGGGGGAATCCACAGGGTGACAGTATACCACCCAGCCCTCTGAAAACAGAATACTACTTTGACAAAGGGCTCAAAAGTCAAGTAATTGGCTGGAGGATTGAAGAAAAACTAGAAAAAAATCAGACTATAGAATCTTAGTTTGGTCACAAGGAAGATCAAAACGTACAACCAGAAGAATACAGCAAGGTAAAAGCTCCTATATCCAAAGCCTCTAAGAAAAGTATGACTTGGTCTCATATCATGAAAGAGCATAAAAATGATTTTGAAAATCAAGTAAGAGAAGTAGAGGAAAAATTGGGAAGAGAAATGAGAGTGATGCAAGAAAATAATGAAAAACAAGTCAACTGCTTGTTAGGCAGACAAAAAATGCTAAAGAAAATAACACCTTAAAAAAATAGACCAAGTCAAATGACAAAAGAGATCCAACAAGCCAATGAGTAGAAGAATTAAGGAGAAGCTTAAAAAGAAGAATTGCCCAAATGGAAAAAGAGGTCTAAAAATTCACTGAAGAAAATAATACCTTAAAAAATAGAATGGAGCAGATGGAAACTAATGACTTTATGAAAAATTAAGAAATTATGAAACAAATCCAAAAGAATGAAAAAATAGAAGACAATGTGAAATATTTCATTGGAAATACAACTGACCTGGAAATAAATATCTAGGAGAGACAATTTAAAAATTATTGGACTACTTGGAAGTCATGATTAAGAAAGGAGCCTAGACATCATCTTTCAAGAAATTATCAAGGAAAGCTGTCCTGAGATTCTAGAATTAGAGGGTAAAATAGATATTGAAAGAATCCACTGATCACCTCCTGAAAGAGATCCCCAAACAAAATCCAGAGTTCCCAAGTCAAGAAGAAAATTTTGCAATCAAGCAGAAGGAAATAGTTCAAGTATTGTGGAAACACAATCAGGACAACACAAAATCTAGCAGCTTTTACATTAAGGGATTGAAGGACTTGGAATATAAGATTCCAGAGGTCAAAGGAGCCAGGATTAAAACCAAGAATCACTTGCCCAGCATAAACCTTCAGGGGAAAAATGGTCATTCAATAAAACAGAGAACTTTCAATTCATGCCTTTTTGCATTCTTGAAAGTTTTGTATGGAAATCTGTCTTGCCCTACAAGAAAATAGAGGGAATGAGGATAAGAGAAGAGAGGGGTGTAAAAAAAGGGAGGGCAGATTGGGGGAGGGTCATCAGAATACATTCTTTCTTGGGGTGAGTGAGGGAAGAGATGGGGAGGAAATTTGAAACTCAAACTCTTGTGGAAATAAGTGTTGAAAACTAAAAATTAACTAACTAATTAGGGAAAAAATAAATACAAGAATGAAGAATAGTATCAAAAAGTAAACAGGAAACAGAAAGCAAAAGAGACTTACTAAAATTGAACTGTTTACATTCTTACAAGGACAGTTTTCTCAGTATTAGGAAGGATTTTATACACACACACACACATATATATGTGTGTATATATACATATACACTTAGAGGACATAGAGTGAGTTGAATATGAAAGAATGATATCTAAAAAATATTAAGGCATAAAAAAGGAATATATTGGGAGGAGAAAGGGAGAAATAGAATGGGATAAATTATCTCTGATGAAAGAGGGAAAAAAACTTTTAAAATGAAGGGGAAGAAGGGATAGGTGAGAGGGAAAGAGTAAATCTTACTCTCGTCAAATTCTGCTTAAAGAGGGAATAACATGCACACTCAATTTGGTATGAAAATCTATCTTACCCTATGGGAAAGTAGAGGGGAGGGGTGTAAGTGTGAGTTGGGGGGGGTGATACCAGGGAGGGCAAATAGGAGGAGGGGGTAATTAGAAGTAAACACTTTTGAAGAGAGACAGGGTCAAAAGAGAGAATAAAATAAATTGCTAACTGGATAGCATGGAGGAAAATATAACTAGTCTTTCACAACATTTTTGTTATGGAATTTTTTTGCATGACTACCCATGTATAATCTATTTTGAATGGCTTGCCTTCTCAATGGGTGTTTGTGGGGTGGGCGAAAGAGAGAAATTGGAACCCAAGCTTTGTATGGAAATCTATCTTGCCCTACAAGAAAATAGAAGGTATGAGGATAAGAGAAGAGAGTGGTGTAAAAAAAGGGAGGGCAGATTGGGGGAGGGTCATCAGAATACATTATTTCTTGGGGTGAGCAAAGGGAAGAGATGGGGAGGAAATCTGAAACTCAAACTTTTGTGGAAATAAATGTTGAAAACTAAAAATTAATTAACTAATTAGGGAAAAAAAAAAACTATGTGTTGCAGAGAAGCTGTTGACCTGCACAGATAAAATTTTTGGAGCTTCCTCATCTGGTATTTCCCTGTATCAGTGAGAATGCAGGTCTACTTCCTGTCTACTACTTTTTTTATATATGTATGTATCTATGTTATATTTCTATGTTTCTATTTTTACTGTACATAGACATTTTACCTATCAATTCACATTTGTATTTTTATATCTGCAATTTACGCATGTGTGTATCCACCTATTTGTTTGCATGTAATGTTTCTGTTTATGAGAGGCAGTATGACTTTCTTGGCAAAGGAAACAGTGGGATTTAATGGAAAGAGTGTTTACCTTGATTTCAGAGAACCTGGGTTAGATTTCCATCTCTGCTACTTGTTCCCCAGCATCCTTATTTGTAAAATGAAGAGGACAAATTCTTTTCTAGTTCATAGCATCCTGTTATTGAAATTGATAGTCTTATCTGATTATACTTTGTTGAGTTGTTTCAGTTGTGTCCAGCTCTTCATGACCCCATTTGGGGTTTTCTTGAGAAGGATACTGGAGTGACTTGTGATTTCCTTTTATAATTTATTTTACAGATGAAGAAACTGAGGAAAAGAGAGTTAAATGACTTGCCCAGGATCACACAGTTAGTAAATGTAAAGCCAGATATGAACTCATGTCTTCCTGACACCAGGGCCTGACTTTCTATCCCCTGTGCCATCAAGCTGCCCCCAATCTGATCATATAGCACTAGAGCCAGCTCATTGGCATAGTGGACAGAGGACTTGGCCTAGAGTCAGGAAGATCTGAGTTCAAATCTGCCCTCAGACACTTCCTAGTTTTGTGATCCTGGGCAAGCTCTGTTTGCTTCAATTTTCTCAACTGTAAAATGGAGATAATAATTCCACCTACCTCCTAGGCTTGTTTTAAGGATAAAATGAGATAATAATTATAAAGTGCTTAGCATAGTACCTGACATAATAAGCACTATATAAAAGTGTGTTTTTATTATTATTAAAGGTAGTTAGTGGTAGAATATGGATCTAAATTTAGGTTTTAATTTATAGAGAACTGATCAGAGCATCAGGAGGACCTGAGTTTCAATCTTTCTCTAACACAAATAAGCAGTGTGAGCATTGGGCATATCATGTAACCTTTCAGTGATTCTCTCATGCCACAAGGTATAGATGAGTCACTAATCTACATTGGTGAAGAAAACTTCTATGCTGAGAACCACATATTGATGAACTATGTCGTATTACAGGTGACCTCCCCAATTTTCATGATCATTTTTGCATATATTTACATGTTCTACATTTCCACCTCTTTTGTATGTATATGCATCCAATTTAGAGATTTCTATTCATCATGTGCATATGTATGTATACACATCTCTATGTTGCTAGTTATAAAATTATCTTCTGTGTCTAAAACAAAGGTTTAGAGCATTTTTGCTTCCAAACAGCCAGTGAGGTGTTCAATCAAAATAAGTCTTTTTCACTTAAGTGGGAATGGTAGCTCTCAGATATGAAATGACCTATCCAGTGTCACAAAGCTAGTAAGTGTCCATAGTGAGTTTTAACTTGATGCTTTGTTTTTATGTCAAGACCAGTATTCATTCATTCATTCATTCATTCATTCATTCATTCATTCACAAAAACTGATTAAGTACTTACTATATGTCAGGCATCTCTGGATAGAGTACTGGACCTGAAGTCAGGAAGTTCTAATTCGAATATAAGCTCAGACACTTCCTAGCTCTGTGACCCTGGTCAAGTTACTTAACCTCTGTTCACCTTAATACACTGGAGAAGAAAATGGCAAACCAATGCAGTATCTTTCACAAGAAAACCCTATGGACAATATTGATATGCTATGATCCAAAGGTTCAGAAACAGTTGGATATGACTGAACTCCTGAAGAAATAAACCAACAAAATAATGTACCAGTCATTGTGCTTAAGTGTCTCAGATATAAAGAGAAAAATAAACAAGTAAAATAGTTATTGAGCTTTGAGGCTTCAAAAATGCCATAGTATTATCACTACTATTAATATTGTCATTTCTTTTTTTATTTAGAGATAGAAAAGGACTTCAGGGCCCTTTTAACTTTTTTCCTTTATTTTATAGCAGAGGAAACTGAGGTCCAGCAAGGTTAAGTGAACTGCAAAAAGAGACCTAGATAATAAGTATCAGAGGAAGGATTTGATCCTTGCTCTTTTTACTCAGAAATCCCTGTTAAAATCTAACCTGGAGATTGTTCAAGTATTTGTTAATGGGCTTATATTCTAGTAGGGAAAACCACCAGTTGATACACATACATATGCAAAAGAAATTCAAAATAATTTCAGTGTAGGAGAGCAATAAGAGAGGAGAGACAGGATTGACCTTTGTAAGAGATGGCTCTGGAGAAGAACCTTAAAGAAAGGAAGGAAATCTGAGAACAGTAGTATGGAGGGAATACTTTCCAGGTTCTGGGGTCATTCTGTGCCAAGGAACCGAAACAGAGATGGTATTATGCCACCTATTCTGTAGGGCTGTGATAATCAAATAACATATATAATAAAATACCAATAAAGATAATACAATACTTAAAATGTCTTTTAATAATAAAGTGCTCTATAAATGATGGCTACGTGTAAACTGTATATTAAGGAACATATAAGTTCCAACCTTAAAAGGGCTATAATCTAGCCCAAGATTTAATGATTTAATTATAGGCTACCTATATTGTATTGTGGTCTTTTTTTTTCAATCTAGAAGAGATTTTAGATAAGTAGGAAAAAGTGAAATCTTAGGACCTGAGACTGGATCTACATGAAAACTGAACAGGTGGTCAATTTTGTAAAGAAATCAGTGGAATCTTGTATTTATTTATTTTTGCAATAGAGGCACCAAAATGACATTTGCCTGAATTGTTCCACTTTAAAATAAGCAGTTTGGACATCATATAGATAAAATTCATGAGCCGAAGGAATAGTAATTGAGGGAAGATAATTTTATATTTACTTTTTAACTGTTAGCTTTCTGGTTAAGGGTTTGTGAACCTGAAACATATGGGACAAATCTCCCTTGAGAAACACACAATTTTAAATTGAACAGATGTCTGTAGTACAGTGTATGTTTGGGTTTTTACTAGCCAGTTAACACTAGATTCAGATTGGGGAGAAATTCATAAGACTATAGAATGTCAGTAGTAGGGGGAAAAAGTTGAGATTCATAGGACAAAATTTTTTTTTAGCATTTCTGTATTGTTTATTTATTGATTTTGTTTTCAATTCATTTCCACAAAATTTTGAGTTCCAAATTTTCTCCCCATCTCTCCCCTCCCCCACCACATAAGGCATTGCATACTGATTACCCCTTCCCTCAAAATACCCTCCTTTCTGTCACACCCCTCCCTTCCCTTATCCCTTCTTCTGTCTTTTCTTGTGGGATAACATGGATTTCTAAACCCCATTAACTGCATTTCTTATTCACCAGTTGCATGCAAAAACATTTCTCAGCATTCATTCCTCATACTTTGAATTCTCACTTCTCTTCCTGCCTCCCTCCCAACCCATCCCCACTGAGAAGGCAAGCAATTCGATATAGACTGTATATGTATAGTTTTGTAAAATTTTCATAATAGTTGTGTTGTATAAGACTAATTATATTACCCTCCATCCTATCCTGCCCCCTAATTATTCTATTCCCTCTTTTGACCTTGTCCCTCCCCAAAAGTGTTTACTTCTGATTACTTCCTTCTCCCATTTGCCCTCCCTTCTATCATTTCCCTCAACCCACTTGTTCCCTTTCCCCCTACCCTTCTGTAGTGCAAGATACACTTTCGTAACAAACTGAGTGAGCATGTCATTCCCTCTTTAAGCCAAATATGAAGAGAGTAAGCTTCCATTTTCCCCTCCCACCTCCTCCTTTTTCTTCTCCATTGAAAAAGCTTTTTCTTGCTTCCTTTATGAGTGATAATTTGCCCCATTTCATTTCTGCCTTTCTCCTCCAAATATATTCCTCTCTCAACCCTCAATTTTATTTATTCCTTTTTAGGTACCATCCCTTCCTTCTTATTCAACTTACCCTGTATTCTTTGTCTATATAATGTATATGTAATGTGTGTGTGTGTGTGTGTGTGTGTGTATGTAATCCCTCCAACTACCCAAAAAATGAGAAAAGTCTCAAGAGTTAAAAATATTATCTTTCCATGTAGGAATGTAAATACTTCAACAATAGAAAGTCTTTTATGATTTCTCTTTCCTGTTTACCTTTCCATGCTTCTCTTGATTCTTGTGTTTGAAAGTCAAATTTTCTATTCAGTTCTTAAATACTTCAACAATAGAAAGTCTTTTATGATTTCTCTTTCCTGTTTACCTTTCCATGCTTCTCTTGATTCTTGTGTTTGAAAGTCAAATTTTCTATTCGGTTCTGGTCTTTTCATCAAGAATACTTGAAAGTCCTCAATTTCATGGAATGACCATTTTTCCCCCTGAAGTACTATACTCAGTTTTGCTGGGTAAGTGATTCTTAGTTATAATCCTAGTTCCTTTGAATTCTGGAATATCATATTCCAAGCCCTTTGATCCTTTAATGTAGAAGCTGTTAGATCTTGTGTTATCCACAGTTCCACAGTACTCAAATTGTTTCTTTCTGGTTGCTTGCAGTATTTTCTCCTTGACCTGAGAACTCTGGAATTTGGCTACAATATTCCTAGGAGTTTCTCTTTTTGGATCTCTTTCAGGAGGTGATCTGTGGATTGTTTCAATATTTAATTTGCCCTCTGGGTCTAGAATAATAGGGGAGTTTTCCTTGATAATTTCATGAAAGATGATGTCTAGGCTCTTTTTTTGATCATGACTTTCACGTAGTCCCATAATTTTTAAATTGTCTCTTCTGGATTTATTTTCCAGGTCAGTTATTTTTGCAGTGAGATATTTCACATTATTTTCTATTTTTTCATTCTTTTGACTATTTTTTGTATTTTCTTGGTTTCTCATAAAGTCATTAGCTTTTATCTGTTCCATTCTAAGTTTGAAAGAACTATTTTCTTCAGTGATCTTTTGAACCTCCTTTTCCATTTGGCTAATTCTGCTTTTTGAAGCATTCTTCTCCTCATTAACTTTTTGCACCTCTTTTGCCAATTAAGTTACCCTATTTTTAAAGGTGTTATTTTCTTCTGCATTTTTTGGGTCTCCTTTAGCAAGTTGTTGACTTGCTTTTTATGATTTTCTTGCATTGCTCCCATTTCTCTTCCTAATTTTTTTCTCCACCTCTCTTACTTGATTTTCCAAATCCTTTTTGAGCTCTTCCATGACCTGAGACCATTGCATGTTTATTTTGGAGGTTCTGGATGCAGAAGCCTTGACTTCTGGTGATGATATGCTTTGTTCTTTCTCATCCTGAAAGGGTGGGAGAAAATGCCTGTTCACCAAGAAAGGAACCTTCTGTAGTCTTATTTTTCTCCCTTTTTTGGGCATTTTTTCCAGCCTGTTACTTGACTTTTAAATCCTTTGTCAAGAGGAGGGTACACTTTGAGTTCTTGTAAGTTCTTAGTTCCTCCAAGGTGGCACAATCAAGGGATAGGTGTTTATTCCTCTCCTGGCCTGCACACTATTCTGGGAGCAACCAAAAACTTTTCTACCCAGAGTCTGCAATTGGAATTCCCTCACCACAACCTCCTCCAGCTCCAAGGCCAGTGCTCCTCCTCACCCCTGGGTGGAGCTCAGAACTGGAAATCGGATTAGTGGCTCAATTGCCCCAGGGGCACTAGGGAGAGAGCTCCAAAAATGGCAGCTGCTGCGGCAGTGCCTGCTGCTGGAGGTCCAGACTGAACTCCCTTCTCCTGGATAAAGGAGCCTTCCCACTCACCTTTGAAGCTCTCTGTGGCATTTGTGGGTTGATGTGCTGGGAAGTGCTGCTGGTGGCACCCTGAAGCCTGTTCTGGGTCCTGTCCCTGCTGTGCCTCTGTTCGTCATCTGAGCCGCACAGTGAGCTGGTCATCTGCATGGCTCATGCTGGTCTGGTCGTCTTGGATTTATTTTCTTTGTTTTTATAAAAAAAGGCTCCGAAAACTGTGTTGTTATTGTTGTTGTCATTGTTATTGTTGTCTTTGTCCTTCATTCTGGAAGAGGATTGTGACATCAGGGAAATGATGACACGACTTGCACTTGACTTTGATTTGAGTGAGGGAGGGCTGTGCAAGGTCACCAGTCTCACTTTCTCCTCCCAGTAGGGCAATATCTTAAAACTAGAAGCTTCATTAAAGACTGTTTCATCTAACCCCTTCATTCTATGATAGAGGCAAGTGGAACCCAGAGACAGGAAGAAACTCAGATGAAATTACACAACAAAAAAATGACAAAGTCAATACAAAGTTCCAGCTCCTAAATCAGCATTCTTTATAGTATTCCATTTATCTGTTAACTTTGGAATGAACTGAAATTCAAAGGGTGCTGTGAATAAAAAGTAAATAAAGGAGACTTAACTGGCTGTCACATAGAATCTGAAACTTTCCTCCCAATTTCATATTGTTGGTCACTCAATCAATAAGCCTTAATTAAATGTTTCTATGAGAAAGATGCTACAAGTATCACCATCACCTTTCCAAATATTTAGAAGCTGAGACTCAGAGACTGGAAGGAGCCTCTCAAAGGCTACAGAGAAAAGTACAAGAAAAAAAAAAGACAGAGCTGCCAAAGGCAAAATTCTTTACCATTTACCCCAATTGCTGGCCCTATGACCAGTAGAAAGAAGGAAACTCACATGGAAAAGACAACTCATTATTTCAGTAAACATGGCTTGCTATGTGCAGCATCCTGTGATAGATTATGGTACCCCTAACTCTTGCCTATCACACTCTGAGTAAAGGAAAGATTTAGAAACATAGAGTACTGTTCTTATAGAACCAAGTCATAGGTTCATATGCATCCTTGGTAACCTGTCTCTGCTGCTATTTTCTATATAAATCTTTTTAAAACCTAAGTTTTCCTTTTGAATTTATGTTAGATAACTTCCTTTTATTCCTTCTTATTGGAATAACATCTCTTCATGTATTCATTGTGTCATGTTTGAGATCTTCCCACTCCTTCCAGGTTGATTATCCCTTTCAGATTGTGGGATCTTACATTTAAATTTTTTTCATATCTGGCCTCTTCAGATCCAAAGTACATGTCAAAGTATATCTGACTTTGCTACCTAATATCCTGACTTTAAAGATAGAAAAATCACTTTATGATAGGGATTAAATCATTTTTAATCTACCAGTTTGCCCTTTTTGGAGAGAATCAGGTACAGAAAAGCAGAATCTCTCTGCTTCCTCCATTTAAAAAGAATCATTTTCATTTTATTTAATTTTAAAACTGCAGTTTTTATATTATTTTCATTTCCTCTTTTCCCTCCTAGAGAATCTCACAAATAAAAATGAGGGGGGGAAAGTTCATCAATGCTAACCATCACATCAAAAAAGTCTGATGTTATACCTACTACTCCTTACTCATGGTCCCTCACCCACGTAAAATGTGGGAGAAGTAACTTCTTATTTCTTCTTTAGGATCAAACTTTATTCATTATAATTTTAGAACACTCATTTTCAATTTACTTTCTGTTGTTCTTCTCGTTGTTATACTGTCCTTTCTGATACCAAATCTATGATCCTATGATCTCCTTTTAAAGATGAAAGCTTACTTAAATTAAAAGGAGAATTTATTAACTCTGTTTTTGGACAGATAAAAAGTATCAGTGGTTGCCTACTGCTATATGACTACTCTATGGAAGGCTTATAATCTACTTCCCAAATCCTTTTTCTTTTCCTTTTGTCCTGATGCTCTCTCTCTCTCTCTCTCTCTCTCTCTCTCTCTCTCTCTCTCTCTCTCTCTCTCTCTCTCTCTCTCTCTCTCTGTCTCTGGATAGAGCACAGGCCATGGAGTCAGAAAGACTAATCTTTACGAGTTCCAATACAGCCTCAGACACTTACTAGTTGTGTGACCCCGAATGAATCATTTAACTGTATTTGCATCAGTTTTCCTAGCTATAAAATGAAATGGAGAAGGTAAATTACAAACCATTCCTGTATCTTTGCCAGAAAACCCCCAAATGGGGTCATGAGGCAGATGAAACTGAAGAAACACAAACTCACTACAAGACAACAAGAATGCCATAACCAATAAACAAACTAAAAACTCCAGAAAACACAAAATCGAACCAAACCAGAAGACTTCACATTTACTGGATGGCTGCAGGTAGTGGTGGAAAGAGAGTCCCCAATAAATATAATACTTTGAGGAGGAGCAAAGGAAGCCTAACAGCTGAGGATCTCCAAGAAGATTTCTCGTAGGAGGGACTCATGAAATGAGGATGAGGCTGCAGAAGATCTTGATGCACCCAAGATCACACAGGTAATAAGCTGCAGAGGCAGGATGTGCATCCAGATTCTCTGACTGCAGTCAGTGTTCTTTTGCACTGTATAGCCTTGCCAGTTCTGGCCTTTTTATTAAATATTAATACACCAAACCACCTTCTGTGGTTATAAAACTTCTGAGGCTCAACAGTCCACTAGAGCACAGTGACTCACAAAGACACAAAATAGCGAATGATGGCAATTCAAATCTACCACAGTCATGGTAACAGCAACATGAAGCTATACTCCTCCCTTGATTTACCTTCTATCCCTCTGTGGTAGAATTGCAGGGAATCTGTTTCACACTCAACAGCAAGGGTTTTGGGGTCTTTTTGACTTAAATACACTAACAATTGGGAGGCAGAAAATCCAAAGGATTCTCCTAGCATAAGAACCAAACTGTGAATGTATGAAAAAGAAAAAGGAATTATGACAATAGGGAAAAATGGGAGTAAACGATGTTGGACAAGATGCTCCTGAGGTCCTTTACAGCTGTGACAACTTGTGGTTCAATAACTGAGGGGTCATGATTCTTCCAGCTCAGATATCCTATGTTGCTAAATTATTATATTTCTTCTAGTTCTTCTAACACTTTAGGAGTCTGAGGTTGTAGATGTAAGAACAAATGGACAAGTCTAAAATAACACAAAAACCAAGATCATTTCATTATTATTTTTATTTCATAGCCAGATTCTCAATCAGAAAAGCTCATTTTTTTGCATGGTTACTATTATTGGCTGGAAAGTTCCCCTTTTCTCATTCCTTGGTCATGAATAAATTCTTACCTCTGAGTCACAGTCTTATTTACACTGTATTATCTTAGAAATACCAGCAAAGTAACACATAGAAAAAGATGATTTCTTCCCATCTAAGTTTTATATGTCTTGAGGCACTATTATAATGAGTTGGACCCAGGCATAGAGGATTTTCATGTGAGAAAGACTTATTGAATTCAAAGATTCTATTGCTCAGTCTTTAGAGGAGGCTATGGATTTTTATAAATGGATGGATACTTTATTATCCTCCAACAATTGAGACTCCCAGATAAAAAAAAACAACAAAACAACAGCTTTTGACCCCATGGAGTAGCCAAGCATATTTGGCCTAACAGTCTCGAAATATGATCTAAGAAATTACCCTGAATAGTGTTGAATCAGTGTGGAAAAAACAAACAAACCAGGATTCAGAATGCAAATTGATCCTGACCAGAAGTATGTATTTTTTTCTTCTTCTTCTGATGTTTCCACACAGTCAATAAAATGCATTTTAAAAATGTGTTTATATATTTCCAGGTACAAGATATAGAACTGGAGATTTTTATTAAGAAATGGATTTTCTGAATTATTTTAGATTCTGGGATACATAGGGAGATATTTATAAGACAACTAAATATGGAAAGGATTCTACAGGAACCCTAACAAAATGACTATTGGATAGATGGGCAGTCAGATAACTTGGGTTCTAGTTCTAGGAATGCCGACCACTTGCTGTATGACTGTTCAAGTCCTGTCTTTGGTTCTCAGTGTTCTTATCTTTAGAAATCAGGGGATTGACTTATGCTATGATAATTATATGATATTTAAAGTAATTTCTTGTTATGATTTTCTGCAAGTGAATAATTCTGAAGTTCTATCCAGATCTAACAGTCTATTTTCTACCATTCTAAGATCTCTGTTAGTCTTGTATTCTGTGTATGTACTACATAATATTGTATTAACTGAGGTAAATATTTTAAATTAAAACATGCTATCCTGAATTTAAAGATTTAACGGTATTAGAAAGAAAACAGTATAGACAGATGTAGTCATCTGTAATATATTGCTACTAATAATACCAATTAGTCAAAATAACTTATCTCATATGATACTTGCAACAGTCCTGTACAGATTTGCAAATCTGACTTTATAAATGAAGAGACTGTAAAAAATAGAAAAAAATGATAGTAAGTAGATCAGAAAAGGGATTTGGGCATAATGGAAATCTTTAGATTAATCACAGGTTTTTTGTCCTTGAGGATACTTCAGAGAGCATTTAGACCAGGATTTCTCAACCTGGGACCCTAGAACTTGCATTGCAAGTGACTTTCTTTATGTTCCTATATATTTGATTTTATGCCTTAAAAACATTATTCTGAAAAGAGTTCCATAGGTTTTATCAGAATATCAAAGGGGTGTCCATTACACAATGAATTTTAAGAATCCCCAGTCTAGACCAACCTCATTATTTTACAGATGAGCAAACAGCCTTCAAGAATGCTGATCTGACACCATAAGGTGATACATGCAGTAACAGAGATGAATTTTGAACTCATTATCCGACTTGGTCAGGGGTGTGCTGGAGCAAGCTTGAACTAGCTTGGAAGAACACATTGCTGAGTTTTCAGCATGAGTATTTATCCCTCACTCCACTTTGTATCTACTTTCCTGCTTGTTTTTAACTCCACAGATCAAGATACCCTTTCCAGGGTAAGCTTATCCCTTTCAATATCACCACCAAGTTTCAGATCTTGATTGACACCATCTCCCTCAGCCTCCTTTTCCCTATGACTAGAAGACTGGAGGGCAGATTACCAAACTCCTTCTAATGTCTTTCTTTATAGAAGGCTAAAACAGGACTCATAGCTCACTACACCTTACATCTGTTGCCTGTTCGGTTTCATTCCACAAAACAAGATGCCCCTGTGCCACTTACCCTCAGTATCCCATCTCTCCATTCTTGTTTTTCTGCCTTTTTATGTGTTGTCTTCCCCTTAAGCTCCTTGAAAGCACACGTTGTATTTTATTTATTAGCTGTATCCCTCAGTGTTCAGCAGGGTGTCTAGCACATAGTAGGCATTTAATAAATGTTTATTAGATTGGATACTCAGAAATCCACAAACTCTATAAAACAGCCCTTGACTTATTGCTTGGGGTACTCCAGGACAGCTCAAGAAAGCTTGGACTAGCTGGGGGGCATATGTGATGTAGGGCTTCTACAAAAACAGTTCACAACTAAGTAACCTGTTTTGTATTTTTTTGTCTTTCTAATGTGGTTTATCTTAAGGAACATTCAGCTGTTGTGGAGAATTTGATTCTCCCTAGATCTACTTCATTTACTGTTTTCTATTAATTCCCTTACTGAGACTGACTTACTTAAAATAGCTTCCCTTCCATTTGCTACTTCCTCTGATTCCTTATCTCAAAATTCACGTTACCCACCCAAGGTGACTTCCACTTCTGGGCTGTCCTCCCTGTCCATAGAGACTAAAGCAAAGATTCCCACCTTAATTCCTCTTTGGAGAGGCACAGTATGGTGTAGTAGAAAGAGCACCAGACTTAAATTCAGAAAAACCCCAGAGTGTGTACCTTTTAGCAGGTCACAAAATCTCTCTGATTCTCAGTTTCATCAATCCTAAAATATGATTATTATAAAATACTACCTCCCTCACAAAGACTTTTATAAGGCTCATATAAGCTAATGTATAAAAAGGGGCTTGTTACCTTAAGCTTTTTTAAATTTCAGATCTTGTTCGGTATGGGGACCAGATGGAAACCCCTTCATGCCTTCTCATTCTATGAAATCCCTGTCCCAGGAATCCTATAACTCTTCCATCATCAACCTTCCAAATATGCCAGGCAACTTCACTTTTATATCTTTCAGTATTTGGGGATTTGAAAATACCTGTTGTACTGTTTATTCATCTCTTATCTCTAATTGTTATTAAATGACCAGCCCTGTATTATCATCTTATACAAAGAAATAAAAGAGCACATTGAACTTGAATTTTCAGGTAAGTAGATTCCTCCCACATTCTTTGGAAAGAATAATAACTCACAATTGCACCATATTTGGTTTACAAAGCCCTTCCCTTATAGTCATCCTTTGTGGTAAAGAGTGTGAGCATTTGCATAATTAGGAAACTGAGGTTAATAGAAGTTAAGTAGCTTCTCCTGGTCTACACAACTGATACCACATTTCCAAAAGCATTTGTTTATAAGTGTGGAAGTTGGGATTTGAATACAGGCTTCCTCTTACTGAGAAATCCTGATTGTAACTCATTAATTTATGTGGTTATTCTTCTGTGGCAAAACCAAAATATATTTCTTCAGTGCCTCAAGTAGCAGGGTAACTTCAAAAGGAGTGGTTTTCTTTTAATTATTTTCTTTACAAGGCATAATTTTGTATCAGGAACTGAGTTTATTTGGGGGAATAGATAAATCCAATTTGTAATTCTGATCTGACACTTTTTGGTACTAAGAAGTAGGATACCATTATTAATAGTTAATTAGTATATAGGAACCTAGATTTTAGCACCTGCTTATAAACATCAGTGGATTTTGATAATTCCTTTGACAAGATGATGCCTCCTTGGTGGAAAAGACTAATTTTAACAGCACACTGAGAGTAATTATTACTGTAGAGGTACAGGTAAGTGGGATATGGTGGAATGGTCACTGTCCTGGCAATTGGGAGACTTGGATGACTTTAGATCTGAAACTAAGTAGTTTTGTGACCTTGGACAAGCATTTTGCCTCCCTGGACATTAGTTCCTTTATCTTTAAAGTTCTTTTCAGTTCTGACATTCTGTTATTCTAATAATAAAAGCTCACATTTATAATATCAATTATAATATAATAATGATATTTCTACAGATTTGTTTTATAAGGCATTACAAAAGTTAATAAGAATAACTCTCAGTTCCTCACAAACAACCTTGTGAGATTCATAGTACAAATCTTATTGCCTCTGTTAACCAAAGAGGAATGTAACATTTTGGAGGTTTAGAGACTTTTCAGCAGGCATACAGTTAGCAGTAGAGCCAGTCCTGAAACCTGGGTCTTCCGACTCAAATACAGTAATTCTTCACCTATAAAATGGTGCATTTCTAGAACCAAAGGTTACCGATGTCCTCTCTTCTAACCAATATACCATAATTGAACAATTTCCTTTTTTTTTTGAAGGAGAAAATAACTTGCTTCTCAAAAGTGGCAACAAAAGTGGATTTTTTCCAGTGTTGTTATTATGATAATACAACAGAAGTTAAATGCCCAGATATCAGAGGATAATGTGATAGCATTAACACAAATTGCTTGTAACTTTATTGTTTCATAGAGAGGAAGTGAGCTATTATCACATTATTATTCAGCAGTAACGGCAATGAAGTTCTATCATGGATGCACCTCGCTCTGTCCCAAATGATTTAGCTTCACTGGAATCCTTAACGGGAATCCATTTAGTTTCTTAATAGATGACAGAGTGGTCTCCTTGCCCTCCCCCCCTCTCTTTTTCCTACTCTATCTTCCACCCTTTAAGGATAACACGGTGTTCCATCTGCTTTACTTCCAGAAAGTTCTGATCAGAGAAATGCTCTATTGCACTACATCTGGTGCACCCCACCATCTGGAAGGAGAGGATTTTATGTTCCTTGGAAATTCATGATATATGGTTCCTTTCTTTCTCTCATGTCCAAAACACTATCATCAGCTTTAGGAAGAAGCTACAGAATGATAGTCATGTGGAAGAAGGTTTTGACATTCTAAACTATGTATTTGCAACCAGTACTTAGCACAGAGGTTTATACACAGTAGGTGCTTAATGAATACTTGTTTCATACAACTGATTGAAATGGAATTGTTCTCTGGAGAGCAAAACTAGAGTGTAATGGTGGAAATTACAGAAATATAGATATAAACTCAATAAATTCACTAATTCAAGAAGAATTTATTAAGCTAGTAATAAGTATTAAGCTAGTAATAAGAATTATTATAATTTTAATTTATTAAATTTACTATGTGCCAGACACTATGCTGGACACTGAAAATAGAGAGGAAAAAAATGAAGCAATTCCTGAACTCCAGGAACTTGAATTCTATAGTGGGAGTTTGTAGGGAGATAATATGTAACCAGAAAAATCAAATAAAAGTTATGCAAAGTAATTTGGAGGCTGAGGGGTCCTCCTCACATAGGGTTTCTTGAAAGGTCTCCTTAAGGAGGTAACATTTGAGCTGATCTTTGAAGGAAACTAAGCATTGTGTGATGAGACAGAGATGAGGAAGGAGTGGATTTCAGGAATGAGAAGAGCCTGTGCAAAGGATGGAGGTGGAGCACCTAACAAACTAGCAAATAACCAAGTTTGACAGGAACATTTGAAGAGAAACAATGTGGAATTGGTCTAGAATGATGGGTTGGAGCTAAACTGAGAACTTTAAATGGCAAACAGAATAATTTTCATTTTTCATAGAGGCAATAGGGAAGCATCTTGAACATGGAAATGACAGAGCAATGTGTTGCAAATTTTGCAGGGGTATAAAGAATGCACAGGTGAGAGTATGTAGGGTGGATATATGGAGACTATTTAGAATGGTGTTTCAATAGTCCAAGTGAAGGGCAATGGAGGCCTGAGCTAGTGTAGGATCTGTGTTGGTAGAGAGAAGGAGATAGATACAAGAGACATTGTGGAAGTAGAATTACCATGCCTTTTCAACTGATTGGATAGTAGAGGTGACAAAAAAAAAGAATTGAGAAAGGAATACATGAACTGCAGTCGAGAGGACAAGAGACGGGATAAGAATACATAATAAAACAAATGCCATGTTTCCTGGTTCAAAATCCCTAAAACATCAGAGTAAAGGTAAAAGAGTTTCCTCTAAAGCTGTTGCCCTACTCAGTGATATCCTGTTTGTCAAAGCAATGTAGTGTTTCATAAAAATGTTAATGGTCCTTTGAGATAAGAAATTTATAAAAAATTGGATTGGGGATATAATAAGATATAACTGAATCTTTAATTTATAGTTTAACAGTGGCTTCATTGTAGCAATATAAAGGAACTCTTAAAAATTTTATTAAATAATAGACTACAATGAATCTTTAATTTACTGTTTAAATAGTTGTTAACGTTCATGAAATATAAAGGACAGCCTTTGTGTTTTTATAATTTTAAACAATTCTTTAGCAAAGAATATCTGCCAATTAAGATTATTTTGTCCTTTGAGCTTCATCGTACATTTTTTTTCCCCTAATTGTCCTTATGATGTGCTATAGTAGCTACTGCTTAACACCTAGCATCTCTATTACTTTCCAAGAAGTCCAACAAGCCATCATGGTTGCCTGGTAGACTGACTGATGCCCCTGTGCCTGGAAGCAGACTTTGGTTACATAGAATTGAGGCATAAGACCAGCTTCAGGTCAGGGTTTTGAGAACAAGAGTGACTGGTGGGTAGTGGTGCGCTGTTTGCTTTATTTTGTTTTGTTTAAACTTAGGCTCACAGATCATAAAATATCAAAACACAAAGAGATCTTAAAATCACAGGATCATTAGAGCTGAAAGAGACCTTAGAATCAGAGAATCATGCAATATTAAGTCTGGAAAGGGCCTAGGAATCAGAATCACAGAATTATAGAGCTGCATGGTATCTTAAAATCAAAGTTAAGTCAGGTCAAGGAATATTAAGTGCCTTCTATGAGCCATGTACCTCAGTGTTATATTCTTTTTTAAAATTTTTTAATGTTTATTTATTTATTTTTAGTTTTCAATGTATTTCCACAAAATTTTGAGTTCCAAATTTTCTCCCCATCTCTCCCCTCCCTCACCCCATAACAACTTGCATTCTGGTGACCCCTTCCCTCAATGTGCCCTCCCTTCTATCACACCCCTCCCTTCCCTTATCCACTTTTCTCTTTTCTTGTACAGCAACATCGATTTCTATACCCCTTTACCTGTATTTCTTATTTACCAGTTGTATGCAAAAACAATTCTCAACATTCATTCCTAATACTTTGAATTCCAACTTCTCTCCCTTCCTCCCTCCCTCCCATTCCTATTGAGAAGGTAGGTAATTCAATATAAGCTGTATATGTATAGTTTTGCAAAAGACTTCCATAATAGTCATGCTGAGTAAGACTACATTTCCCTCCATCCTATCCTGTTCCCCAATTATTCTATTCTCTCTTTTGACCTTGTCTCTCCTCAAAATGTTTACTTCTGATTACTCCCTTCTCCCACTTGCCCTCCCTTCTATCATTCCCCTCACCCTGCTTGTCCCTTTCTCTCCTACCCTTCTGTAATGCAAGATATACTTTCATATCAAACTAAGTGAGCATGTCATTCCCTCAAGCTAAATGTGAAGAGAGTAAACTTCCCTTTTTCCCTCTCACATCCTCCCTTTTCTCCTTCACTGAGGAAACTTTTTCTTGCTTCCTTAATGAGTGATAATTTACACCATTCCATTTTTTCTTTTCTCTTCCCAATATATTCCTCTCTCATCCTTCAATTTTATTGCATTTTTTAGGTATCATTTCTTCTTATTCAACTCACCCTGTGTTCTCTATGTATGTATGTATGTATGTATGTATGTATGTGTGTGTGTATAATCCCACCACCTACACAAATACTGAGAAAAATTTCAAGATTTACAAGTATTATCTTTCCATGTAGGAATGTAAACAGTTTAACTTTGGAAAGTCCTTTATGTTTTCTCCTTCTTGTTTACCTTTTCATTCTTCTCTTGATTCTTGTTTTTGAGAGTCAAATTTTCTATTCAGTTCTGGTCTTTTCATCAAGAATGCTTGAAAGTTCTCTACTGCATTGAATGACCACTTTTCCCCCTGAAGTATTATACCTCAGTTTTGCTGGGTAGGTGATTCTTGATTTTAATCCCAGCTCCTTTGACTTCTGGAATATCATATTCCAAGCCCTTCTATCCCTTAATGTAGAAGCTGCCACATCCTATGTTATCCTGATTGTATTTCCACAATACTCAAACCCTTTCTTTCTGGCTACTTGCAATATTTTCTCCTTGACCTAGGAACTCTGGAATTTGGCTACAATATTCCTAGGAGTTTCCCTTTTTGGATCTCTTTCAGGAGGTGATCTGTGGATTTTTTCAATATTTATTTTGCCCTCTGGTTCTAGAATATCAGGGCAGTTTTCCTTGATAATTTCATGAAAGATGTTGTCTAGTCTCTTTTTTTTCATCATGGCCTTCAGGTAATCCTGTAATTTTTAAATTGTCTCTCCTGGATTTATTTTCCAAGTCAGTTATTTTTCCAATGAGATAGTTTACATCATCTTCTATTTTTTATTCTTTTGGTTTTGTTTTGTGATTTCTTGGTTTTTCATAAAGTCACTAGCTTTCATCTGTTCCATTCTAATTTTTGAAGAACTATTTTCTTCAGTGAACTTTTGAACCTCTGTTTCTATTAGGTTAATTCTGTTTTTTAAAACATTCTTCTCCTCATTGGCTTTTTGGACCTCTTTTGCCAATTGACTTAACCTATTTTTAAAGGTGTTATTTTCTTCATCATTTTTTGGGGGTCTCTTTTAGCAAGCTGTTGACTCATTTTTCACGATTTTCTTGCATTGCTCTCATTTCTCTTCCCAATTTTTTATTCACTTCTCTTACTTGATTTTCAAAATCATTTTTGAGCTCTTCCATGGCCTTAAATCATTGCATATTTATTTTGCAGGTTTTGGATGCAGAAGACTTGACTTCCTCTGATGTTATGCTTTATTCTTCCTCATCCTGAAAGGATGGAAGAAAATACACGTTCACCAAGAAAGTAACCTTCTAGAGCCTTATTTTTTTCTCTTTTTTTTGGGCATTTTCCCAGCTAGTTACTTGACTTTTGAGACCTTTGTTGAGAGGAGGATATATTTTAGGGGCATGTAAGTCCTTAGTTCCTCCAAGGTGACACAATCAAGGGAGAGGTGTTTACTCCTTTCCTGGCCTACACACTGGTCTGGGAGCAACCAAAAACTTTTCTGCCCAGAATCTCCAATTAAATTCTCTCCAGAGCCTCCACCAACTCCATCACCAGTGCTCCTCCTCACCTCTAGGGGCAGCTCAGGGCTGGGAATCAGCCTCAGTAGTATGTTCTGAAGTTTCAAAGAATGACACCAACAAACCAAATCTCATTAAGGATACCTCCAAAACTAGTCCCCTTTTTTTGGGTGGGGGGCAGGGCAAGTCAATGGTACTTAAGTGACTTGCCCAGGGTCACATAGCTAGTAAGTATCAAGTGTCTGAGCCCGGTTTGAACTCAGATCCTCTTGACCCCAAGGCCAGTACTCTATCTACTGCACCACCTCGCTGCCCCCACAGGTCTCTGCTCTTAAAGAGTTCAGTTTAATGGAATATGATATCAACATGTATTAATAATATGTGTGTATATGTGGCAAAGTATTAAAGAATGCAGAACATTAAACCTAAAAAGAGTTTAAAGATCATCTGATCATTTATTTTACATATGAGGAATCTAAAACCCTGAAATAGAAAGTGATTTGCCCAAGGTCACACAGTAAGTTTGTTGGGTAGATACCTGAATATACAAATGGTTCTGTTATTGCATTGACTTGGGAATTCTCACCAATGATACAGTGTGTAACCCATTCAGGCCTGCCCATCCTATCTGACTTTTGCCCCTGTCATCTCACAGGTGTCCCACACAAAGTCTACTCGATGTTTAAAGAGGCCTTCCCCTGACATCACAAGGGTACCAGTGGAACTCCATGTCTCCTTGTTTTCTCTTTTCTTCACCATAATTTATCTGTTAAATCTTGCGATGGAGAATCAGAGTAGCAATGATGTATGTAGTTTGTTTATAGAGAACTTAATCAGATTTTTGAACAGCAGTTCCTTCAAGTACTATAGACAAGGGAAATGAAACTCATAAGAGATTATGTGACTTGACCATAAACCAGTAGTAAATATAAGAACCATGACTCATGACATAATTCTTTTGACTTCAGATCTAGCTATTTTTATACTGCATCAAGGAAGAGTTCTTGCATATAGAAGATTTTTGGTTAAAAAAGTAAAAATAACCTTATTAATATTGACTACTTGGAGAAGATCCATCTAAATTATTGAATTTAAATAAGGATATTTAAAAATAAATGCTTAACTACTTCTTAAAATAGCTAAAAATATATTGCTCAGGAGAACTTATAAAACCAAAAAAAGTTTGACCTAGAATGAACCTAAGAGACTATTTGGTGCAAAGGTTGTTAACCTGAGGTCTGTGAACATTTTTTTAATAAATGTATTTAAATATAATTGGCTTTCTTTATAATTCAATGTGTTTTGTTTTATGTATTTAAAAACATTATTTTGAAAAAAAAAACAGTAGACTTTACCAGCTTACTGAAGGGGTCCTTAACACATAGAAATGTTTAAAACAAGCCAGAATCCCTGAATTTCCTCCATTCTCTCAATTCACAGATTCTGACACAAAGCTCAGGGAGTGAATGTGCCTTATTCTTGGTCACACAGACTGACAAAGGGCTTCAGGACACAAGAAGTTTGAGAACCCCTGTTCTGGAACTTAGTTTCCGAGATAAAGTGATATTTGTACTCTCTTTTAATTTCAGAAAAAATGTGCAAATTTTATAAATGCTTTTTTGGGGGCATGTATTTTCTAAACCAAAAGTGTTATGATGGGCAGCTGAAGATCTAAGAGAGTACTTGAGTAAATACAGTATGCTTATTATACAATGCCTTTGATCATACTTTTCTCTGAGTTTAGAATGCCTTCTCTCATCTCTGTTTGGCAAATTCCTGTCCAACCTATGAAGCCCAACTCCTACCTCCTCTATTGAATCTATAGTCAGTGACAACCTTCTCCCTAATATAACACATTCTTCTGTATCTCTGAAACTGCAAAATTTGCTTATCATGAAAAGTTTTAATTAGTAGTTTGGTTATCTTCTTTCCCAGTTGAGATGATAAGCTCCATGAGGGAAGGAATCATGCCATATCTTCATGTGTATGTGCTCCAGTACCTAGAAAAAAGTCTTTACATTTAATTTAATAAACACTTATTAAGTGCCTACTATGTGCCAAACACCCAGCTAAGCACTGGGGATACAAAAAGAAAGCAAAAGAAAGTCTGACCTCAAGGAGCTTACAAGCTAATGGGGGAGACAATATGCAAATAAATATATGCAAAGCAAGTTATATACAGAATAAATAGAAAATAATTAATAGAAAGAAGGCACTAATATTAAAAGAGATTGGGGATAGCTCCCTTTAGGAGATGGGGTTTTAATTGAGACTGAAAGGAAGTCAGGGAGGTCAGTAGTCAGAGTGGAGGAGGGAGAGCATTCCAGGCATGAGGGACAGCTGTAGACAATGTCCATGTATACAGATGGCTGATAAATATTTTTGTAGTTTTCTTTTATTAGACACTTTGATGCTAGACCAATGGATGAGGTATTATTGGAAAATCATCACCAGTATGGGAGTTCTTAACTTGGCCTTAGATTTCGTAAGGTCCATGAACTTAGATAGGAAAAACACATCTTTTTTTCTACTAGTCTTTGCCTGAATGAGCAGTTCTTTAAATTACAAATTAGAAATAATATCCTGAGAAAGTTTCCATAGACTTCATTGTAAAATTAAATGGGTTCATGAAATAAGAAAGATTAAGAACCCTACACTAGAAAGTTACATTATGTCTCTCGTCTTAAAAGCAGAAGCAAATAAAATGTTTTAACTACAACCAAAAAAAGATTAATCCCCAACTAATTTTCAAGTCATAAGTCAATCTTGATGGCAAAGCCTAGATACAGAGATTTTCCAGTAATGGGGATGCAGAAAGAGAGATGAGGTCCATGGAAAGAGAAGGGGCCATTCCTTCATCTCTTTTAACCAGTGCCCCTGGCTAGCCAAAATGAACAATTATGGTTATATTTGATTAATATTTTGTCCCCTTCAAGTTAATGCTGATGAGCAGCTCAGTCAATGAATGATGGGGGTCATAGGAGGACTGGAAGTTTCTCCTACCATCTCTCTGTTCCCTACACTTCCTTTCAATACAACACAAGAAAAGGGTCTCAGACAGCAGGGCGAAGATAGAAGCGTGTGCTGCTGTTGTGGAAGTGCCTCCCTCCCCCAACCTTATAAATGAGTGGGATGAACCCAAGGGAGATCTTCCATCTGGCATCGTGGGATTCCCCAAGTGCTTCTGTGTGGCTTAGGACTCTTCTCAATGGGCAGCAGCTGAAAGAACTATATTCTCAGAAGATCAAGATTCTAGCTTAATCTCTGGCAAGTGACTACTTCTATGAACTCTGACCAAATCCATTCAGCTACCTCCATTTCCTCATTCTTAGGGACCTTGTGGTAAGGAAATACTTTGGGAGGCAGATAGCCAGGGCAGGGGAGTATAGATTAGTCATCATATCATTTCTTCTTGAAATAAGGTTTTAGGAGCTGTTAGAAACTTGGTTTCCTGACAGATTAATTTCAGGGACACTTTTTTTTTAGCTTCATTCTGTAATGTCAGCCTAAACCCTTCATAAATACTACAACAGGCTCTCCTCCTAAGGACCATGAGCCCTCTCTCATTTCAGGAAGACTCAGATATTGTACAATCTCTAAGATCATCCTTTACCCTCCAGGAATATAGGACATCACCAGGCTGGGAGAAGCCTGGTGCCTCTATGTGAAGAGTTCTGGATTTGGGCGAAGACTAGATCTTGGTTTGAATGACAACTTTTTATTCATGAGCTGTGTGACATTTGGTGAGATATTTCACCTTTTTGAGTCTATTAATGCAAGAGTTGCAACTCATATCAGATGACTAGAACAAATCCAACAGAGTTGCTGACGTGGGGCAGTTCTGGGTCTAATTTTGCTTTTTGCAAAATGAGAAGTTTAAGCTTAAAAGTGTTTAAAACCCCTCCCAATTCTAACAATCTAAAATTTTGAGACTGCAGCATACAGAGTCAAGTTAATCTCATGAACTGAAAAACAGTATACAGAAATATTTTCAGTTTGAAGCAGTTGCCAGTATAACAGTTCAGACTGACGTCGTACATAACATGTTATCTCATTTGAATCTTACAACAGACGTCTGAAATTGCTAACGCAATTATTATCTCCCTATTGTAGATGAAGAAACAGTCCCAGGGAGGCAATTTAGATGGTCACATAACAATAGTAGTAAGGCAGTACAGCCAGGAATTGAATCTAAAGCATGTGAATCAAGACCCAAGATTCTCTTTGTTTAGCTGTTTTTCAGTCATATCTTATTCCTTAGGACCCTATTAGAGATTTTTTATTTGTTGCTGAGTTGTCTTTTTTTTTGGTTTGTTTGCAAAACTACTAGAGTTGAGGCAAACAGGGTTAAGTGACTTGTCCAAGGTCATATAGCTAAAAAGTGTCTTAGGCTAGATTGAACTCTGGTTTTCCTGACTCCTGGTCAAGCGCGGTATCTACTGCACCACCCAGCTGCCCTTATGTTCTTTGTACCACACTGAAGTGAACCCACTTCACTATGCACCAAGAATGGCAGTCCAAACACCCTGAATGGAAACTGGAAACTAGAAACTAAAAAATAAAACTAGAACAACATGGGATTGGCAGTAATTTAGAACGACAACACTGTGGCAAAATGATTTCTTTTGTTTTTGAGTAACTGACTTCCATCAAACTACAGTGAGGCTATTGTCTTCAAGCTGTCATTAGATGACACAGACACTCTGATGTTGAATTTCAGATGCCCTGCCTGCCCCCTGAAAGTCTGAGGGCTTAAGCTTCAAAGCCCTTGGTTAATTACTTTTATGGACTGATTTATGGACCAAGAGACCTTTAAGTATTAGGGGATGAGACTTTGGCTTTATTGCCACATGGAGAAAGTTTCCCCGGGGTGGTCTCTCTCTTCCTTCTTTGCTCCAAATCTGTGAAGGAATGTCTCCTCTCTGGCTACAAGAGTCTCAATAACCTAAGAGTCAGCTAGAGAAGTTCTCCCATGATAATATGGGATGAATTCCTTAAGGAATCAGTCAATATTCTCAGTGGACTTCCCTTGCATGGACTTATCCTCCTGGTCCATGCAGATCTACCATCCCACTTGTGATAGACCAAATCATATAGATTTCTCGATTTACTCAGTGAGCTCTGGGCCTGCTTGGGCTATCTTTTTTCCCATACTCCCCCAACTCTAATTTTCTCTTCTCTTCTCTTAAACTACTGATTCAAAGAAATGTCACAACACAAAATCTGGCTAATGGCTACTCTTCATTAATCCCCCATACTCATCTGAGGGGGGAAGGGAAGACATTAAGGCCAGAGCCTCTCAAGTAGGCTCTCAGGGATGAATGAGCAGGCAGCTGCTGCAGCCTCTGCACCTGCCCTAGACATCACTCTCAAAGCAGCCTTCTCTTCTACAGGCAGGCTCATTTCTCTTTCTTGATTCAGCACCCCTGCCTACCCCCTCCCACAAACTACTCTGTGATGTGACTAAGCACACCCAGGAATTTGTGTCTACCACCTCATCTTCTCTCAAATAGCAACTTTCTCACACAGTTGTTTCCCTTTCCCTTATATTCTCAGTCTCTGACAACAAAGATGGTGAAAATTGGTGACTTGCAGAGATATTGAAATAAGTGGCAATCCAAGGAGCAGGTCTGTTCATGTTTTCTCGATTTTGTTATATTTGCACCTCTACTGAATTCCTCCTTAGATACATCTTTACTATAGGGAGGGGACCCAGGCCTTCTGAAGGTTTCCTCATCAGAGGTAAGCTCTTGATGGTTCTACAAAGCTGGAAAGGCTTTTAATATAGACCTGTTAGTGGACTATTTGCATCATCTAAGAGCCAATATAGCTAAATTCAGAGTAATTCATTGTTGAGATATAGGCCCCCAAGGAAATATTTCTTTTCTTTTTTTGTGCATGGGAGGTGCCAATAAATTCCGGAAACTCTCTATGGAGGGAGTATCTTTACCAATGAAATCACAGATCTTTGAAATTCAGGAGCTCTATTTGCAAAGAGATTTACAATTCATTTTAAGATGCCATTAGTGAGAAATATTAAAGGCATCTCACCCGATCAAAAGAAATCCTGACTAGAATCATTGAAATTCAGAACTTTAAAGTATCTTATATTTCATGTCTTCAGAGAATAGCAAAATATTAAAGGACCCTAGAGATCATCCAGTCTAATTCCTTGCTTTAGTAGATAAGGAAATTGAGGCATCAAGCAGTTAAGTGATTTCCCTAAGGTCACACACATAGTAAAATGACAGGATTTGAATCCATGTCACCTGGTTTCAAGACCAGTTCTCTTTCTGCTATATAATACTTCTTCTCCAAGCCTCCTGTGAAAATTTAAGACAAAGAGATGCGACTTAAGAGCACATGCTAATTGCATAGCACTGGGTAGAAATTCGCAATGTCCTACAGAATTTTGCCTCTCAGTCACATGGTATACACGAATAATGTATTGCATCTTTTTCCGCCCCCATCTTCAGTTTGCTTCTTTCCAGTTTGTCATGTTCCAGGATACAAATAATCTGTATTGGTCTGACAATACCAGTTGTCAGTCAACAAATAGTTATTAAATGTATACAGAAAAAAAATAAACTTTTAAACCAATACTTCTTTCCACTAGCTCCTTTCTTCTCCTCCAGATATCATGTAATGCATACTAAATTCTTACTCCTTATTCTATATTTTGAATTAATTAATTCTTTTCTAGGCAGTTTTTATGTATATGTCCCTTTTAGTCCACTTTCTTCTGCTTTCCGTGTTGACTCAACCATTTTTATGTGAAACTTTCTCTCATTTTCTTCTTTCCATCCATCTTTTTGTCTCTGGTTGATGTGTCAGAATGCTACTAATGATATACCTGTACCTATAAGCAGTTTGTATTCTCTATGGCTACAAGACAGATGATGGACAGTAAGTAAAAAAGCCCAAAAGAATTTGGAGAGGGCCATATCCAAAATTTTATGACAAATACTAAGAGTTATCTCTCAGACACAAACTTGGCATAAGCATCATCATTACTCTTATGAGAAAATAAGATAACAATAATAGTAGATATTCATATGCCAATGATATAATAGTTAGCATTTGTACAGTAGTTTAAGTTTTTCAAAGCACTTTTAGAATATTATCTAATTTTATCTTTGCCTAACCTTGTAGAGACAGCTGTAGCAGTTTAAAACTGTGCTAAGACTGTTGGAATATCCCCTCCTATCTCATGTGGATTCTACAATAACCCCTTGAGGTAATTCAAATAGGTATTATTTTCCCCCATTTTACAGTAAATGAGCCTAAGGTTCAGAGAGGTCAAGAGACTTTCTCTTTGTGGCAAAGTTTGTAAAGGGCAGTGGCAGGACATAAATCCAGGTCTTTCTAACTTGAAGTCCAGAACATTTTTCACTATATCATATAACGCAACTTGAAATAGTAATCAGTAATAATAAGTATCGGACCATCAAGACAGAAATCTGTTGAATTGCTCAGTTCCATAATGACAGTATAAGACAAAGATTTCAGAGAACTTTATCCCAAAGTCCTGGGCTGGTGCAACTTTTATAAGCTACCTTACAGGTAGCCTCCAGAGATGCTTCCAGCAGAGATGAGCTGATTGAGTCATGTCTGAGCTGAGTTAATTTACTGTCAAGATGTTACAACCCCCGACACAGACAGATCTGAGAAAATAGAGAAAGTATTTCAAGTTATTAAAAAAAAAAAACTTTTAACTCAACTTAATATGGAAAGTAAGAAATTATATCAACTTCCTGTCAATCCTCTGAGTCTCTAGTGGATTTTGAGCTCATGGGAATATTCTGATAGGACATATCTGTATCAGAATGTCTTGTCAAATCTTAGCTGTCATTGACCTTGAGATACAAAGTCATCACAAGGGAGTGCTACCTACCCAAGTGAAATCAAAACTCTCTCACAGCATGAAAGAATTCCTTTATGCAAAGATATTTATAATTGGTCCCTGATATTAGTGGGGACATGATAAATATAGGTCTTCTCTGACTTAGAAAAACTTGAGTAGAATCATGGAAATTCGAGCTTGAATGTGTCTTGGAGATCATCTCCTCCAAAATGTTAGTGCTGGAAGGTATCATTCCTGTGGTGTATTCTGTAGCTAATGGCTCAAGCATTATTACAGTACAACCCAATGCATATAGGACATTCCCTAAGGACACCTACAACACAAAAGAATGAAACTACAGACACTGAGGAAAACCCACATGGCTAAACGTGCTCCCCAGAACTGTTCTGCCACTACGAAATTTCCTTCCTGGTGGCATCCCCATAGTCACAATATCAGAAGAAGTTTAGGGAACATTAGCCCAAAGTCACTGGATCACCTAATTGTGGTAGCAACCTCCAAGTGTCCCCAGACTGAGAGATAGCTGCCCTTCTTCAGGCTATTCATAGCATCTTCTACATTCTTAATCTCACTGCTTACCTGGCATACCTCTACAATTGGGGTAAGTAGTATTTCAGCAGGAGAAACTGGACAGTTTCGTATTGTTATTGCTATTGATCTTTTATTCTCAAAGATGATCAATTAATGGCATTACAGGTGATATCTTGACTTGTACATGAATTGAAGTGAGGCAGAGCTGAGCAAAGTCATCAGCTTTCCTCTCTCCTCCAGAGTCAATGGAGTCCAGCTGCAAGATAAAAATCAAGACAATTGTCTGTGATCCAGGGAGGGAAAGTGCTTTTTTGGGTGTAGGACAAGGGGTGGCCATGGAGAGCAGAGGAATAAGGTTCAAATCTGCTATTGGCTAACTAGGTAAGTGTGGTCAAATTGTTGAGCCTCTCAGGTCTTCAGTTTTCTCAAACGTAGAGAGAGGGTTTGAGAAGACAAACGTGTACATCTCTACGGTCAGTCAGTGGAAATTTTTTGACACCTTCAGTTTCAAAATATATGATCTGATGTCCAAACTCCTTACCAAGTCACCCCTAAGAGGAAATAGGTGTGTGTATACACACACATATACATACATGTGTGTATGTACATACATATATATCTATGTATACACATAAATGTATATACACACACATATATATAATATGCATATATATGCATATATGTATATATATTCTATTGATATCTTTTGCTTTTACAGCCCACAGTTTTATAGATGGAAACTTTGAAGAAGGATAAGAAAATTGGTTTAATCCCCCACCTTAACTATCTTGCTCCTTACAGAATAGTTGTTTGAATTTCTGTGCTCTATTTGGCCTCGACCTAACCCACACCTTTTTAGAACTATGGTTTTCAAAGAGTGTTCTGGGGGCCCTGAGGCCATTCCAGGAAATCCACAAGGTCAAGTTTGTTTTCATAATAATACCACAATTATTTTATTTTTGAATAATGGTAAATATTGATAGATATAATTCATATAAACAAAAACTCTTTGGAAGGTTCTCAATATCTTTAAGAATATAAAGAGACAAAAAATATTTGAGAATTGTCTATTCTAAAAAAAATCCCCTGTCTGCATGTCCCAAAGGAGAGCAGGAACCAGTAGAGTCTCTCCAATAGAGGAATGTCACCTTAGTTTCGACATTTAGTGTTCAAAGTTCTTCTATACTTTTTTCATAATTTGAAAGAGGGAAAAAAGTCACTTAGATTTGGATAAAGTTCCAACTATGAAATAACCTGGGATTCAACTTTCAGTCAGTGCTATCATAATTTACCAGATGAATTTGGTTTTTAATGATAGATATTTTATTTTAAGCATCTTTATCTGCCATAATATACTTCAATTCCACACCCACACTTACCTCTTAAAAAAATAGAATCACAGAAATTTTGGAGATGGAAGCAACCTTAGAATCTTCAGATGATAGAATGTCAGAAGTAGATGGCACCTTAGAAATCACCTAGTTCAACTTTCTCATTTTACAAAGTAGAAAGCTGAAGCCCAGAAAGGGGGAAGTGATCTGTGCAAGGTTATACAATGAGTTTGTTAGAAGAATCGGAGCTAGATCCAAGGTCTATTTATCTCCAGGGGAGGGCTGTTTTCAGTGCATTATAGTATCATCTTGTAATAATATCCACATCTTGGGGACCAGCTTATATAACCATACTTTTTGTTCCCCTTTTAAGAATTTTCTCTTAAGTTATTGACTTAGTGCTTCTTCATTATAGTCATGTAAAAGAAACTCTAGGCCACATTCGTATAGCCTTAATAAATGCAAGATTTTCTTAATAAGGAATTTAATACATAATACTTTTCTGGTTGAATTCTGTGATGTTTGCATTTTTTTCTGCCAAAATAGAGAATGGGATGCTTACCTTTGTAAGCAAGTATAGTACAACAGAAATAGAAATGAATATAGCTCTTGTTCCCATTCTAACATTTATTAGCTCTGTGACTGTGGGCAAGTTAGTTAATGTGTCTGACTTGCAAGTCCTTTATTTGTAAGATGGAATTAATAATATTTATGTGATATTGGCATTGAAAAAAAACTCACCAAGTTTAGAACCACAGAATGTCAGAGATAGAAGACACCTGAGAATCTTAACACAAAGATAATTTAATTATTAGGAAATATTAGAATCATTTAGTATAGTGTTTGAGATATAAAAAAGAGGTCTTAAAGTCACATAACCATTGTGTATTAGAATCAGAAGAATCCCTAGACTCATAAAATAGAGAATGTCAGAACTGGAAAGCGAGTTAAAGAGATCCAACTCCAACCCTTTCATTTTACAGTTCAGAAAATTCACTTTTAAGAGGGGCAAAGTAATTTGCTCAAGGCCACAGACAAGTTAATAGCAGAGCTAGGATTAGAACTTTGGTTTCTTCATTAGCTCTCTTCTATGCCACCTTCAGTAGTGTCTATTTGATAGGTGGGCTTTACTTTATTGGTAGAAGGGCATTGTGGGACTGTGCAAAAAATGCAGCATCTGGAATCAGAAAAATTGGGGTTTGATTTCTACCTCTACCTCTTACTAGCTGCAGAACCATAGGCAAATTATTTCACCTTTCCCAGTCTCATTTCCCTTTCTCTGTAAAATTATGATAATCATAACAATTTCATTGGGTGCCAGGATTATTCAAATAGGTGTAAATGGCAGCTGGGTGGTTCAGTGGATAGAGCACTAGACCTGAAGTTCTGAAGATTTAAGTTCAAATTCCACTTTAGATACTTGCTAGCTGTATGTCTGTAGACAAATCACTTAACTTCTGTCTGCCTCAGGTTTTTCCTCTATGAAGTAAAGGTAATAATGGGACCTATGTCTTGGGATTGTTATAAAAAGAAAATGAAATAATATTTGAAAAGTGCTTGGAAAATCTGTATAAATTCTAGCTATTATGATGATGATATAATTATTATTCACAGTATTAGTATTAATCATAAATGAGATGATATATTTAAAGCACATTGCAATTCTAAAGCACTTTATAAATATATTCTTTTATGATGATGACCTGGAGATGGAAGAGAGGATGGCAAAGTGGGACAAAAGTATATATTTCTACCCACATAAAGTCTTTTATTTTCAGAAGCATCTTTCCCACCTGGACTGCAGTGTTGTCCAAACTTCTCTCCATGTATTCAAATTCAAACCATTCTACTGGCACTCAATAGACCTTGTGGGTGTGGAAATTGTTTGTATTTTGCCATATTGTTTTCCCAGATTGACAGTATATTGAGTGCTCAAATAGCCTATGACATAAAGAGACCTTTATGGCTCCGATGGAACTATTACATTTTATCAGCTCAAGAATCCTCAGATTAAAAGAGTCCTTGATGGGACTTTGACACAATTAAATATAATTATTCCAAAGGAGTTACAATGGCCTATTGTGTCAATAATTTATGTAATAAGGGATCTCTGCAGTAAGTAGACTTTGACATGAGAATGTAGCTTATGGACTTAGGGAAAATGATTGACATCTGAGTTCCCATAATGCATAGCAAACTAGAGTTGTTGAAAAGAGATTTTATTTAAGCAAAGCTCCACATATAGTGTATGCTAAACTCATTAAATTTAGAATATGCGTGCATGTCATGGGATAATAAAATGAGAGAGAGCTGTAAAGGCCCATAGAACCATAGCAGTTTAAATTTAGAAGGTACCTGAGCATGATTGAACCGAGAATGCTAGAATGTTAGAATGGGCCTTTAAAATCACAGTACATAGATTGTAAGAGCTACAAAAAAGACTCAGGCACCATCTGGTTTAATCCCCTCATTTCATACATGAGAAAATTGAGACCCTAAGCACCATGGTAGGTGGGGGAAAGGGAAAGGAGATTTAACTCAGAGTATAGAACAGATATAATGTATGTCAAGGCTAGGGGTAGCTAGGTCATGCAGTGGATAGAGTGCTGGACCTGGAAAGAAGAAGACTCATCCTCCTGAGTTCAAATCTGACCTCTGACATTTGCAATCTGTGTGACCCTGGGCAATTCGGTTAACCTTGTATGCCTCAGTTTCCTCATCTATAAAATGAACTAGGGAGGGAAATGACAAACCATTCCAGTGACTTTGCCAAGAAAACCCCAGATGGGGCCATGAAGAATTGGACACGATTGAACAGCAGCAACAGCAACAACAAGAAAGTTTTAACTGGAGTTTTCCCTTGGAATATGAGGAACAACTAGGCTATGCTAGAAGATGATTATGTCAGCACTTTGGACAGGGGCTGTAAGTTAGCTAAGTAAGGCCACTAGGGAAATGAGAGAAAATGGAACTTGAGGTATAGCTTTCACAAAGATACAGAATGTGGGGAAAGTGTGAAGTAAGCACCAGGACTGTGTTCATAAGAATTGTGCTCAGCTGTAGGGGTTCATCCCTCCTATAAAATTCCCCAGGTTTCTTGTTTTAAAGAGTACTTGGATATCAACTCCCTGACAAAAGGTCTCAGGAGCCTGGATAATGTGGCTGTTTCTGGGTTGCTCTGTGACTGGGTCCTATGCTGGACATAGAATACCTTGCAAAGGGCATCTGATCAATGATGATCTGTTGACAGGCTTAGCCTGACTTCTATGCATTTGACCTTCAAACAGTCATTCCCTTTTCCCAGAAAAATGGGTCTAATCAGGGAAACGCATGCCATAGGAGCTGAAGTAACTACCCTGGTGTCATACAAGTTAGTATCAAAGCCAGGACTTGAACTCAAGTCTTTTGATTTTTAAATACTGGACTTTCCACTAGACTACATGGATTCCTTTTTAATTCCCTCTGAATTCTTCACAAAGCACCAATGTAGGGGCTTTTAACTTTGTTTTTATTCCTTGAGCATTTTTTAAGACTATAGAATCCTTATCAGAGTGATGTTTTTAAATGCATGACACAAAATATATAGAATTACAAAAGAAATCAAAAAAGTGTTAAAAATTAAAGATCCGTGCTTCCCCCATCCAAGTTTATAGATTACCTGAAATCAAACCTAGTATTAAGAGCCTCTGCACTACTGATTTCAAGGACTAGAGGATTCAGGTTTATGTGTCAGTAAGCCCCAGACACAGTCATGTTTTCCATTAAACAAACTATCCTATAACCAAGAATTGCATTCCTAAGTCCTTGATCTCTCAGGCTTTGAATATCGATTGGTACAGACTCATCCACATTTACATGCTGGCAATGGCTATGGATGTATCTTTTTCAACAAAGAAAATACTGGGGGCTTAGAACTATGCCATTTGGATGTCTCATATTATGTCTTATCACATTTCTTCATGACTAGAATCAATGGGGACTGAGACTAGGACTCAAGACATACTCAAACACCTTGGCTTATTGCAAAACTGGGTGCAAGCATCAATTCTCAATTTTCCCCACACTTCCATAAATTGAGTCACATCAGTTGTGAACACAACACTTCTGTGGGTCTGTACCCAGAAAACCACACAAAAACCACAAGAGATTTTTGCTTGAACAATCCCTCAAATGTAAATATTGTTGTACAACAATAAACACTATTCATTTTCCTTTCAAATCAAATTTCCTTCCTCTGACTCTCATATTAGAGTTCTATTCCCATTCATTGCACCCATTCTACTCATGGTTCATTCTCCATAACAATCTTTCAAGAGTTAATTAACTGGCCACCCATATCCCTCTGACTGCAGACAAATAGAAGCAGCTTCTGAAATTCCTTTATAGTCCGAAGGGATAATGAATGATTTTGTTTCTTGAGTTAGGCTCTCAACTCTAGCTATAATCACTGAACTTTAAGCTGGATGGGGTGTTAGAGATTTAGTCCAGTCTTTTCATTTTACAGAAGAAAAATTGAGTTTCAAAGGCTATTTAGGTTGTTATCAGTTAAGTTTAGATTCACACCCAAGTCCTCTGACTTTGAATTTAGTGTTTTTCCCCATTGCCCCCATTCCACAGTCCTTTTATTATTTCAGTTCCATAACCCACATTGTAAGTAATATTTCCATACTAGTCCAATGTTTATAAAGCACTTTATAAGAATCTGTTAGAGAGGCCATACAGATGCTATTATCAATATTTCACCGATGAGAATATGGAAAGAAGCTAAAGGATTTAGCTAGTTTCACTAGGCTAGATAGTATCAGGGAAAAGATTCCAAAACCAGAACTTGCATGCAACAAACTTTCCATTATAATACATGGCCTCTCACAAATAACTGAAACATTCTTCCTCGTCTTCTAAGCATCTGTGCATGTGGCAAGGGAGAAGATTCGAAAGTTGAAACTCAGCTGTGTCAGCCTCGATTAATATTTGATCATTCTTTTGTGTGAATGCACTGTCCATAGCCAACATTTTGAGGATGAAATTCCTCAGCCTTTCAAGAATATCAAACAGCCTGTGAGGATATCATTCACATGGCCCAAACCTAGCTCCAATCAACTTGCTAGTCTTTGAAAAGTTCTCTATTTTGACTTAAGCATGAAGATATTTCTTTCCTCTTTCCAAAAAGGTTAGTCTTTTAAGGATTCAAAGAGTCCAAAAAGAACATCCTCATTTTCTCTGACAGAAAGCTTGCAGCATTCTCTGTGTCACGGATTAGCAAATAGGAACCGACAGTTTTCCCCTTTTATCCTTTCTTGTTCCCCGATGTGGCTTTTAGGTCTTCTTCCAAATGAAGCTCTCTGTGAGATGGGCCCAGATGAAAGTGACGGAGGCTGAACTCACCACCATAGAGCTTCTCAAGGCTTTAATAGTGTGATTGATAACACTATGGAGACTCTGACATCTGTAGTTTTTTTAAAGAAAGAAACCCCTGAACCTCTGGGTTAATGTATCTTAGGGAAGTATCAAAATTCCTCAGTCACATTCCTTTTCTCCCTCCAAAAGAGGGAAGATATTAAATATGTAAACCAATCATTAGATATTTTAAAATGTAATATTTGAATTTATTTTCCTGATATTGGAATATGAAAGTGGCAGATTGCTACTTGCATATTCTCACTAAATCCCTAAACTTGCACAACACCCCCCAAAACAAAGTGAATGTTTTCTACATAAGAAAGGACTCAGTTTTTTTTCCTATTCCCAAATAGAAATAAATATCATCTTATTGGTGAGGGAAGCAACAAAAAAGTGATTACTAAAAATGAGTGACCTGAGACAACCTGAGACAAGGGAAATTCTAGAGGCAAAGAACAAAATCAAGGCAATACTGCTTGTCTAAAAAGTGAAAATCCTAAGTCTCACTGGAAAAGAATTTGCACTCAAGGGACACTTCATGGTGGAGAGCTGTTGGTAGACTTCTTTCCTGGTTTGTATCCTTGTGTCTCGTTGCTGTCAGACCTTGGAAAAGTGGCATTCCATAGATGAAAGAATCCTGGAAGAAAGTCAGGAGATCTGATATCACATATTATATGCCTTTGAACAATTCCATCACCTCTCTTGGCCTCAGTTTCCTCATCTGCAAAATTGGTTTGATGATTGCTCTCCTGACTCCCTAGGTTTGGTATATGACAATAAAATGGGATAATGGATGGAGAAATATTCTATGAATCCTAAAAAGCCAGGTTTAATCAATAAGGGCACCCTTTTAACTGACACAGTTTTCAATTACCCCTTGACTCAGTAGTAGGAGGTCCACAAGTTACTGTAACCAAAGGAATGTACAAAGTGAAGGCTAGACCACTGGTGATGGATCTGTCCTCCCTGATTCTCCAACAACAGGCACAGGTTATTTCTAAGCTTATACACTTTACAGCTTGGTAGGATTTTCCAGAGCTCAACAACCCGAGATCCTTTCAACCCACTATCAACTATCAGAGGAGGACTTGGATTAGATATAAAAAATAATAAGATATCTCATTTCTGATTAGAATGATATAGATATGACCAAACCAACAATTGTCCTAATTTCTCCATGCTTCTTGTTAAAGATAATGCTGATAACTTTATGACTGTGTAATTGGAAAAGAAACTGAGAATTGAGGTTTCATTTTATTTCCTCCTTAAAGAACTCAAAACTGGTCTTCACTTTTGTTAATACAATCATATTTGGACTATTCCTATCTTAGGCTTGTTTGATTAAGGTACCAAACATAAACTTCCCTTCCCCTGACATAAGCTGCAGTTCTCTCTTTGTGTAAGGCCCATTAAAAGCTCCCATTTAGCTCAGGGGGAAAAAAGTGCATTTTATAGTCAAGCAAGCAGTAATTGGACACTGTGACTCCAAGTGGCCCTTGTGGTGTTTGGACCTAGTCCAAATGTACCTTCTGTCTGTCTCTGACACAGGCAGACAATAGGAGTATTATTTACTGCCCTGGCTCTGTGGAATTCCACAGACCAGCTGCAAGAACAAAAGACCTGCTAACATCTTGCCCAACCCTCTTCCCAAGTGGAGGCTGATCTACATTTTGTCTATGATTTTCCCCAAAATGGGAGAGTAGTCTTTCTATTTTACCAACACCTTGCCTAAGAGAGGGAGAGCAAGAGAGCTGTTATGGCCAGCAAATGAATGGAATCCCTTTGCCAGCTGCCATGGTAAGAGGAAGAACACTGTGCCCGAGGTCAGGACACCTGGGTAGGAAGACTGACTTTAGCATTTGAGGTCTGTGTGATTGTGCAGAAGTCACTTCAGCTTGTGTAGTCATGGTGTGATGAGTTAGAAAGAGAATTAAATTTGAAATGAAAATAGACACATTTCAACTCTGACTCTGTTACTCTTAAGTCTCAGTTTCTTTACCAGTAAAGTTGGATGATAATCTTTGTTGACATTTACCTTCACAGGACTGTTGTGAGGGATAGAGATTTAAGAATCTTTTAATAGATAATTAAGTCATTATTTCTTATGTATTTCATTTGGGGGGAAAATGTCTTCTACTCTCTGGGAGCAGCCATCACATCCCAATAACTGATGTCCCTGGAGTTGAGAGAAAAACATTCAGTTACATTATCTATCCATAAGGTAGGCACAATATTTGCACTGTGTGCTTTATACAGTTGTCTTGAAAGAAAATATTTCTTAAAACTTCAAAACATTATCTAAATATGAAATACTTTTATTATATTTGAGGAGAATATTCTTTAAAGACTTACTCATTCCAATAATCTTTGTGGTTAGAATTGAAAATGAGAGCCATTTCCTTAGATATATTTTCCCAGGATAATAATAACATATTTTTTCCAGCTATAACAATTTATAAAGATCTTCTGTTAAGAATATGACTTGTACCTTATAGATGTACCACACCAGGGAACTCTTTGATCACTGGAGTAATGAAAAATGTAGTCTATTGCCACTTCTCTCTTACTGGATATTCACAAACCACTCTGTGATTGAGGTATACAAATGTTATGATATCCATTTTACAGATGAACAAATCAGGCTAATCAGTGACAGGACTGTGACCTGAACCTGGATCCTCTGATTCTGTATTTCACTGTTGTATCCATTATATCATGGTGGAAGTCTCTGCCAGGAAGAATGTGGCTACCTTTGGGAAGCACTATCTCTATGCAGGGGCTGCCAGGTGGTGAAGAAAAGTGCCAGGCTTGAAGTCATGAAGAATTTTTTTTAACCTTGTTACTTTTTTTAAATTTCAGTATAAGCATGTGGTATAGTACATGGAAATGTACAAATCAACATTGCATGATTTCTAGGATGAGATTGTTTAGTCAGTTACTACTCCATATCCCTGTATGGTCCAAATAAAAACAAATAAGCTTCCAGCTTTTGAGATCAGTTACCTAAATGCAAAGAGGACTAGTTTACCATGTTGACCACAATGGTACAAACCTAAAAAGTATACTTTAATGTCTTAGTAAAAATACAGTGAGCCACATATACAGTAAATATGCTTGATTAATGTATTAAACAAGAAAAATACAATGCATAATGCAGAGAAATCCAGTTTTATCTGATGTATAAAACCAAAATGTACCTAATACATTCCCTAATCTTCCTGAGTTCAAATCTGGCCTCAGATACTTATTATGTGACTCTGAAAAAATGACTTGACCCTGTTTTCTTCAGTTTCCTTATCTACAAAATGAGCTGGAGACTTAGATATGGCAAGCCACTTAAGTATCTCTGCCAAGAAAATCCCAAATAGCTTCACAAAGAGTTGTTGCTGTTGTTGCTGTATTTGTCCTTTGTTCACAAAGAGGATCATGATTTCAAGATGATGACATGACTTGCAGTTGACTTTGATTTGAGTGAGGGAGGGCTGTGCAAGGTCACCAACCTCGCTTTCTTCTCCTGAGCCATCTGGGTCCAGTGCTGATATTCATCAGGTTGACTGGAGATGGCCCAGGATGCAGTGAGAGACCTTGGCCCTTTTAGGCTAAGGTCTTTTCAGGTTCTCACTTTGAGTGAGGCAATTCCCATTCAATGAATAGACCTCTTTAAGAAATGAGTCAAGGAACAATCCTAATAAGAATAATAACAATTTTCATCATCATCATCATCATCAAACTGTTGTCCAGTCTATGGGCTCCAGAGTGAATTGAGTTTAAGGCTTGATCTTTGAGCAAGAAATGTAGCCAATAAACCCGGAAGAATAAAGGCAGCTTTTGGGCATGGAGAGTACCTTCCTCTGGGTAGAATAACAGAGGAGAGGAGGAGAAAGAGGAGGAAGAGAAGGAGGAAGAATAGGAGAGGAGCTGCTACTCACTCACAAGTTGTGCTTGTCCTTCATTCTCGAAGAGGACCATGACATCAAGATGATAACATGTCTTGCAGTTGACTTTGATTTGAGTGAGGGACAGCTATGCAAGATCACCAACCTCACTTTTTTCTCCTGAGCCATCTGGGTCCAGTGGCCTGATATTCATGTTGGACCCAACTGAAAGTAATTCAACAAGATCTCTATGGAATTAATATCCCAAGAAATATGTAGTCTTTTCATTAAGTTATAGAATCAGAGAATCTCAAAACTGAAAGGGAACTCAGAGGGCATGCTATCCAATACACATCAGATGAGAAATTGTTGTAGCAAAATCACTGACAAGTGGTCATCACCCTCTGCTTGAAGACTTCTTATGATGGGGAACTCATTATTTGTGTGATCTAGGGTCAGTCAATGAGCCTCTCTTGACTTTAGTTCCTTCATTGGTAAAACAATTGGCTTGAAACAAATGATTCCATGATCCTATCTTGTGGGGTAGTCCAGTCAACTTTTAGAAAAATCTATTACTTGAAATATGCTTCCTTTGAAAGAGCCAGAATCTACCTCTCTGCATCATTCACCCTCTTATTCGTGCCCTTCAGTGCCAAGCAGAACCATGTCTAAACCTTATTCCACATGGCAGCCCTTCAAATGCTTGAAGAGAATGTGCATGATCCTTCTAAGATTTTTTTTTAATAGAACAAAATTTTTAATTCAGTAAGACCTGCTTTCAACTTGGGACTTCTATTTTGCCATTCTCAGGTAGATTTTCTTGAGCAAGGTGGAGAACAATTTCAATTTTAAGTTCAACAATCATTGATTAAATACATGCAGAGCATTGTGTTGGGCACAGGGTAAAAATCCCTACCCTTGAGGAGTTTATAGTTTAGCAGATAGATAGCACACACATGCACATATATACACAGATACACATGTGCACACACATGCAGTTATGCACAAATGCATGCACATATACACACAGACACACAGACATATGCATGGGCATATGCACACAGAAACACACAGCTGTAAAATAAAAAAAAATGATACATTGTGGAGCTGTGGTGGAAAGGATATAAATTAAATGTTTTGTGACGCTGAAAAGGGCAAGTTCCTTACTTAAGTAGAGAAGAAAGACCATTACCCTTAAAGTATGGATCTCTGGGATTGAGTCCTTGGTCTGCCACTAACTAATTGCTTGCCACTGATCAATTAGCTTCACTTCTGAAGGTCTTAATTTTTTCCTTTGTAAAATGAGTGGATTAAGCTCAATAATTTCTTTAAAAGCCTAGTTTTAACATTCTGAGATTCTGAGATGGTCACGGAAGGCTTCTTGAAGGAGTTGGCATTAGAACAGGGACTTTAAAGATAGAAATATTTTCAGGAGGCAGAGACAGGGGTAAATGGGTAGCTTTCTAGGCATATGGCACTTTAAGTCTTGTAGTACCTACCTTAAAGGAGAAGCCAACTTCATCGTTATTAGGTGCTTGCCAGTAACTCAGCTAATTAATACCCTGTAAATAAATAAGGGGGAGCTACTGCTCAGTATAGCCCTGACCATCAAACTCTTAAACATATTGCGAGATGAGATGATAAGGCAACCAAAGCAGGTGATGTGATTAGGAAGGTGCCAACTGGGCCCCCTTGCAACACTGCTGGTGTCTTTGAAATCTCATGACCTCAGGGATTATAGTACCTCTCAAAGCTCCTTTGGCTCACAGTACTTTTGTACAGAGGCCACAAAATCATAGGATTTAGGGTTGGAAGTGTTTGAATCAGGTATTTCCAGGCCCCTTCAGTTTTTGATGGTCTTGAGGAAGCCACTGATTTGCATCTTTACACTTTCGCTGGCCTCCCTAATGAGCTTCTGTGCACATGGTTAATGAACTAATTACTTTTGGGCAAAATTAGCACCAAGTCCCAAACCTGTGTCTCCAGTTTCCTTAATAGAGGGTTCTTTTGTGGAGTTGAAGAAAGCATAATGCCACAACAGCCTGGCTGGATTTCTGACAATAGGTATTCACTCTTATAGGAAGGAGCCTTACCAAGACAAGGAGAATAATATGAATGAAAATATCCCCTTGAATAGGAACATTGGACATAACAAGTTTTTGGTTTTTATTTTTTTTAATCTTATTTATAAGTCTAAATTTCATTAGGTCCTGAGTTAAAAATGGTTTTTCTGTGAGCCTACAGGTAGCTTTCTGGAACTGACTAGTTTAATGACAATAAAATAGAAGGGTGCCAAGTTGTCTGGTTTCAATTCATGTGGTAGGCAGAGCATCTTTGAGTTCTCAGAAGGAAACTTTTATACCTAGAGTTTCTTTTAATAGGAAGAAAAAAAATTGAGGTGGGACAAAGATGGTGGATTAGAGGCAGCAACTGAGCCAAAATCTCCCAATATTCCCCTCCACACAACTTTAATGTACTACCTTAGATTGAATTTTTGAGTTGTAGAGCCAAGGAAACTTCAGAGTGAGATAATTTGCTAGCCTAAGACAATATAGCAGGCAGGCAGAAGAGATCCATAATATTGGGATGGGGGTGGCCAAGAGTTCACTCTGTGGTAGTTTGAGCTAAGGGACCTTGGAGGCAACCTTGATAGCAACAGCAGTTTCAGGGGCTCCCAGCCCAAAGTGGGTATGGGGGGTTGAACAACTGGCCAGAAAGGGATTACAGCTAACCCAGTTGCAGCTGCTACTGATTGGCTTTTCTATAGCTCATAAGTAGCTCCAGAGTGTAGAAAAGTGCTTGTGGTTGGCCATAAGGTAGCAAGGACCTTGCTTACAGTTCCAGGGGGGAGAAGTGTGTTTGTGATCACTCAAAATGAAGCAGAGGACTGGCCCCAATTCCGGGGCAAGAGGAGCAGCTCTAGTGCTTGGAGATGCAGGGAAACAGTGAGTGGCACTACCCAGGTAAAGAACAGAGTGTGACCCAGGAGAGAAGTGACCACATCCCTCTCTAGATTACACCCAAAGCTTGAAGATCCCAGAACTAGCTTTGAAAATAACAGCACAAAAAATCCTTGAACATTGTCAAAGCACCTCCTCACTGGCAAGCAGAGTCCAACTTTAACATAAATTTCTAAGTGACGAAATAGGTTGAAAATAAGCAAACATTAAAAAAGAACTTGATCGTAAAAGCTATTTTTTGGAGGCAGGGAAGATCAAGATATGGTCTCAGAAATGTGAAAAAAACAATGTGAAAATAGCTACAGCAAAGCCTCAAAAAATATACTTGGACCTAAGTAAACAAGAATTCCTGGAAGAGTTACAGAAAGATAAGAGTGGAAGAGAAAAAAATTTGGAAAAGAAATGAGAGTGACCCAAGAAAATTACTAAGTGAAAAATAATACTTTGGTAAAAAGAGGAGCAAAACTATGGAAGAAAATAACTCTTTAAAAAACAGATTTGGCATAATGCCAAATAGGCACTTAAATTCACTGAGGGGAAAAAAAATTCCTTAAAAGAAGAATAAGCCAAATAGGAAAAAGGTACAAAAGCTCACTGAAGAAAATAATTCCTTAAAAATTAAAATTGGGCAAATAGAAGCTAATGACTTAATGAAATAGCAAGAAATAATCAAAAAAGTCAAAAGGATGAAAAAAAACATGAAAAATGTGGTGTAACCTATTTTTTCAAAAAACTAATCTAAAAATAGAATATAATTTAAGAAATATTGGACTATCTGAAAGTCATGACCAAAAATGACTTATTCTATTTCAGGAACCAGAGGGTAAAACAGAATTTGAAAGAATTCTGGAAGAATCTAGAACTTAGCTATGCCCTTTGATCCAGAAATACCACTACTATGTCTGTACCCCCAAAGAGATCAAAGAAAAAGAAAAAGCACCTAAATATACAAAAATACTTATAGCAGCTCTTTCTATGATGTCAAAGAATTGGAAATTGAGGGGATGCTCATCAACTGGGTAATGGCTGAACAAGTTATGGCATATGATTGTGATAGAGTACTATTCTAAAAGAAATGTCAAGGAAGTTGGTTTCAGAAAAAAAAAAGAAAAAATATGGAAAGACCCATAACAACTGATGATACAAAGTGAAGTGAGAAGAACTGGGAGATTATTAAGCAGAGTAACAGCAATGCTATAATAATGATCAATTGTGAAAGACTTGGAAACTGATCAATAACGATGATCCAAAGGACTCACAATGAAAAAATAAAATATCAACATACAGAGTGGAAACTGATGAACTCTTAGTGTAAATTGAAGTGTAATTTTCTTGCTTTTATATGTGCGTGTACTTTTTTTTTTGTTTTTGATGATTCAGATGACAGCATAGAAGGCAAGTTCATCAGATTTGCAGATAACACAAATTTAGGAGCAAGAGCTAAGACATTACATAATGGGGTCAGAGTTCCAAAGGATGTAGACCAGTTGGAATATAGGATTGAATCTAATAATGAAAATTAGTAGGGTTTCAAAATTCCATATCTGGGTTCAAAAACTCAATTGTACGAGTACAGTATAGAAGCTGGTTTTTACTAGATGACAGTTCACATGAAAAAGACTTCGAGATTTAGTAGACCTACAGTTCCACATGAGATCATAATGTGAAAATCATTTATACCACTTTGATCTAAATTAATAGAGGCATAGAACCCTAAACGAGAGGAGTAAGAGACTCACCATTCTCTTTTCTGATCAGATCCCATATAAAGAAATTTGTTCAGTTGAAGAAGCTGCAATTTAGTTTACTTTCTAATTTTCTTTCAATTCACAAAAAATTTTTTCTTTCCCTCTTTTTTCCCCTCCTTAAAAATGCACAAGCAACCAAGTCCCTTTTAACAGATAAATATAGTTAAGAAAAACAAATTTCCATATTGTCCATGTCCAAAAAACCCCCAAAAAACAAAAAACATGTATCACATTCAGCACCACTCCTGAGTATACTACTCCTCCATCAGGAATAAAGGTAGCATGCTTCATCATTGCAAGGAGCTACATTTTAGAAAGGACATTTAAAAATAAGAGGGGGGCGGAGCCAAGATGGCAGAGTAGAAGGACGCAAGTTTACGAGCTCCAACCCACAGCCCATAGAATTAATGTAAAAAGAGATCCGCATAACTTCTGGACCACTGAAAGGGGTACAGAAACGGAGTGGAAGAGATTTCCATGCCAGAGAGCCCTGGCGACCCGTCCCCAGGGTCCTTCGTGCCCCGGAAAGCGGACCCCACCCCCAGCGCTGCCCTAGCTGCGGCCCCAGGGAAGCTGACCCGAGCAGGCTTCAGGGATGGAAGCTCCGGCAGCCAGGAAAGTCCCTCCACCCACAGAAGCTACAGGTCAGTGAGAGAGGCTGGGTTGGAGGAGGTGAGTGGAGTGTCTCCGTGACTCGGGCCCCCTCAGGAGGAAGCGGTGGTGGCAGAGACGGGGGCAGGAAGCGGCAGAGGCAGAGGCGTGGGTGGCAGGGGAGGCAGCAGCGGCTGTGGCCGCCCAGCACTCCCCCCAGCAGCAGGCAGGATCCTCATTACGGAAGGTCTCTGCATAAACAACCTGAGGGAGCTGAGCCTGGGAGACAGCCCTGCCCCAACCTGCTCCACTGCTGAAGGCCTCTGGATAAAGTCCCTGAGGGAACTGAGCCTGGGAGGTGTCCCCCCCACCCACTCTGTTCCTGAAAGTCTCTGCATAAAGCCCCTGAGGAGGCTGAGCCTGGGAGGCGCCAGCACCAGAACTAAAGCTTGCAGCGGAAAGCCCATTTGAATCTCAGAGCCCAAGCACTAGCTGGGCGGATCTAGGCGGGGGTGGACAGGAATCTCAGAACTCAAGTAACTGGCTGGGAAAATGCCTAGAAAAGGGAAGAAAAATAAGACTATAGAGAGTTTTTTCCAACAAATGCAAATGATCCCGACATTCGGATCTGACGAGGAGGAGGACGTATTCTTGCCATCAGTGAAAGACGTGGAGGGCGGGGCCTCAGCACCCCAGACACCCCAGGGGGATGTCGAGTGGGCTCAGGGCTTGGAAGAGCTCAAAAAGGATTTTGAAAAGCAAGTTAGACAGGTGGAGGAAAAATTGGGAAGAGAAATGAGAGAGATGCAAGAAAAGTATAAAAAACGGGTCAATACCTTGGTTAAGGAGACCCAAAAAAATGATGAAGAAAATAACACCTTGAAGAATAGGCTCACTCAATTGGCAAAAGAGGTTCAAAAAGCCAATGAGGAGAAGAATGCTTTCAAAAGCAGAATTAGCCAAATGGAAAAAGAGGTTCAAAAGCTCACTGAATTTGATAGTTCTCTCAAAATTAGAATGGAACAGATGGAGTCTAATGACTTTACGAGAAACCAAGAAATCACCAAACATAACCAAAAGAATGAAAAAATGGAAGAGAATGTGAAATATCTCATGGGAAAAACAACTGACCTGGAAAATAGATCCAGGAGAGACAATTTAAAAATTATGGGACTACCTGAAAGCCATGATCAAAAAAAGAGCTTACATGTCATCTTCCATGAAATTATCAAGGAAAACTGCCCAGACATTCTAGAACCAGAGGGCAAAATAAGTATTGAAAGAATCCATCGATCACCACCTGAAAGAGATCCAAAAAGAGAAACTCCTTGGAACATTGTGGCCAAATTCCAGAACTCCCAGCTCAAGGAGAAAATCTTGCAAGCAGCTAGAAAGAAACAATTCCAGTATTGTGGAAAATACAATCAGGATAACTCAAGATCTAGCAGCTTCTACATTAAGGGATCGAAGGGCATGGAATAGGATATTCCAGAAGTCAAAGGAACTAGGACTCAAACCAAGAATCACCTACCCAGCTAAACTGAGTATAATACTTCAAGGGAAAATACGGCCTTTCAATGAAACAGAGGACTTTCAAACATTCTTGATGAAAAGACCAGAGCTGAAAAGAAAATTTGACTTTCAAACACAAGAATGAGAAGAAGCATGAAAAAGTAAACAGCAAAGAGAAGTCTTAAGGGACTTACCAGAAGTGAACTGTTTACATTCCTACGTGGAAAGACAATATCTGTAACTCTTAAAACTTTTCAGTATCTGGGTAGTTGGTGGGACCACACACACACACGTACACATATGCACACACATACAGAGACAGAGAGCACACAGTGAATTGAATAGGATGGGACCATATCTTTAAAGAAATTAAGGTAAATGGTGAGAGAGAAAGGTAGGGGGAGGAAAGAGGGCGAAATGGAATGGGGTAATTATATGTCATTTAAGAGGCAAGCAGGAGACTTCTTAGTGGAGGGAAAAAGAGAGCTGAGAAAAAAAAAACAATTAGTTTATCCTCATCACATTTGACTAAAGGAAGGAATAAACTGCACACTCATTTTGGTATGAAAATCTATCTTACAGTATAGGAAAGTGGGGGAGAAGGAGATAAGCAAGGGGGGGGGATGATGGAAGGGAGGGCAAAGGGAGGAGAGAGCAATTTGAAGTCAACACTTGGGGAGGGACAGGATCAAAAGACAGAAGAGAAACAATGAGGGGCAGGGTAGGATGGAGGGTAATTCAGTTAGTCTTACACAACACGACTATCAGGGAAGACATTTGCAAAATTACACAGATATGGCCTATATTGAATTGCCTGCCTTCCCAAAGGGAATGGGTGGGGAGGGAGGGATGGGGAGAATTTGGAACTCAAAGTTTTAGGAACAACTGTTTAGTATTGCTGTTGCTACTAGGAAAGAAGACATACAGTTAATGAGGAATAGAAAGTCATCTGGCCCTACAGGAGAAAAGAGAAGATGGAGACAAGAGAAGGGAGGGATGACAGAAGAGAGGGCAGATTGGAGATAGGGAAAATTAGAGTGCTTGGGGTATTGGGGTGGGGGGAGGGGAGAAAAGGGGAGAAAATTTGGAACCCAAAATTTTGTGAAAATGAATATAAAAAGTTAAATAAACAAATAAATCAGAAAAAAAAATAAGAATAAGTCTACAGGAGACTCACCAGGATAGCATGCAGCCTGAAGTACATGTCATGAGACAAACAGGAGATATTAAGCTTTAGGTCTTGTCTTCTTATGTTTTCTTTGTTTCCATTTACTAAATAAATAAAACCTTCCATTTCCTCTAGAAGAGTAAGAGGCTCTGGTCTTCATGCAGGTAGAGAGAAATGACTGGAGATCAGTAATGAGGTAAAATTAGATAGTTATAGCTCATTAGATAATTGGATTTTGGCTTGGATTTATTGAATATTAAAATACGTAGAGTGGAACAAAGTGTAAGAAGACTTGAAAGAGGACATATTGTGAAGAACTTTAAATGTCAAGCAGAACTTCTGGTTCTTGAGGTAATAGGGAGACATTGGTCTTTACTGAGGAGTGGAGTGACATGGTCAAACTTACTCTTAGGACAATCACTTTGCAACTGAGTCAAGGATTAATTAGAGAGGGGAAGAAGAAAAACAGGGAGAACATTTTGGACACTTTTGTCTAGATGAGAAATTATGAGGACCTCAGTTATGGTTGTAGTGGTGGAATGGGATGACATATATTAGAGAGGATGTGAAACTAGAAACATCAAGATTTGATAATAGATTGAATATGTGTGGTATACAACATATACATAAATGTATATGTAACATTTGTTAGGGATAAGTCTAGGATGACACTAAAAGTGTGATCCTGAGTGATTGGGATGTTGGTATACCCTCAACAGTAACAGGCAAATTAAGAAGAAAAGAAAAATTGTGTGTGTATGTGTGTGCGTGCGTGTGTGTGTGTGTGTGTGTGCAGATGAGATTGGTTATTGCCAGGTTGAATTACTTAGATACTTCTGAGACTTCTAGTTTAAAATGTCCAATGTGCAATTGGTTATTCAGTATTGGAGCTTAAGAGAGATTCAGGATAAATATAGAGATTTGGAAATCATATGCATAGAGATGTAGCTAGGTGATATAGTGTGGGTAAAGTACTAGAATTGATATGAGGGAGATCTGAGTTCAAAGCCAGCCTCAAACACTTGCTAGCTATGTGACCCTGGGTAAGTTGTTTAACTCTATGCACTCAGTTTCCTCATTTATAAGACAGTGATGATAATAGCACCTTCTTTATAGGGATGTTTTGAGAATGAAATCATATTGGTAAAACATTTTTGCAAGCCTTAAAATGCTTTGCTGCTGCCACTACTACTACTACTACTACTACTACTACTACTACTACTACTACTACTACTACGATAACTGTATCCACAGGAGCTTCTGAGATCTCAGAGTGTGGTGCTACCCAGAGAAAAAAGAAGAGAGTCCAGGAAAGAGGCTTGGCATACACCCATGATTAGGGGATATGATATAGATTGTGTTTGTCCTTTGTTCTTGAAGAGGACCATGAAATCAAGATGATGACACGACTTGCAGTTGACTTTGATGTGAGTAAGGGAGGGCTGTGCAAGATCATCAACCTTACCTTCCTCTCCTGAGCCATCTGGATCCACTGGCCTAATATTCATCAGGATGGCTGGAGATGGCTCCAGATGCAAAGTGAGACCTTAGCCCTTTCAGGCTAAGGTCCTATAGCAGTCTCACTTTGAGTGAAATAGACCCATACAATGAATAGGTTTCTTTAAATAGTTGCTTAAGGAGTGACCCCTTTAATCAAAAAAAAGATAGAAAGAAAGAAAGAAAACTAGGAGGAGAAGATACTTAAGGTTCCTGGGTTGTGTTTGTCACCTCTGATCAATTTCTCTTCTTTTTTGTTGTCATCCTAGTTTTCTCTAGTCATTATCTTAAAGTAATCTGGTCCCTTAGGGTCTCATGTCAAGCTCTTCATGCTTATTTTCCCCAGAATGATTTTTACTATTAGGTGAAATGGAAGTATTTGATTATCTCACCATTCTCTTTTGTTATATTTTGTGAATGAGCTTGTATTCTAAATTGGTCCTCCCCTTGACTGCAAGTTCTCTACTAGTTGGCAGTGAGAGCAAATTTTCATCATATTCTCTTGCTCTTTTCAGTTAAGGTATACAACGGTCAGGTCATTACATTCCATTATCAATCAGTTCTGAGTTTTCGAAAGTTCCTCCTTCAATTGATCCAAAATCTGCTTCCCTTTAAATTCCAAGTTCTGGATCTACAGAGTAAAGAAAAAAACAAGAAATGAAATACACTCCCAAATGACAGCCATTGAAATATTTAACTATCTCATAATTCTGTAGTGTCTTAAGACATAAAAAGCTTTTCTCATAATGTCATAAGGAAGGCTCTACAAATATTAATATGCACTATAATATAACTGAGCAAGTAATCAGTCAAAAAGCATTTATCAAGTTCCTACTAAGTGCCAAGCATTGTAATCCCACTAACTTTGGGGAATACAAAGGAAGACAAAGAAAGTCTTTCCTCCCAAGGAGTTTATATTCTAATGAGAAAGACTATGCAAAGAATCATGCATTTTTTGTTATCAACACTGTTATGAATAAACAAGATATATACATGAAATTGGAGTTCATCTTGGGTAATGGTTAAGAAAGACTGGAAAAAGTATCTGGCAGAAGGTAGCATTTGAGCTAAAACTTGAAGTCAGGTTGTCATGAAGTGAAGTTAAGGAGGGAGACTACAAAAAATCTGAGAGAGACTGAGTCAATCAATGCCACATACCTAGTAAGTGCCACATTCTAGTTCTAGACCTTGAACTCTGAAACCTATTTTTTTCTTTTTTTCATGATTATTATAGAAGGAACTATCAAGTTCCTTCTATAATAATAATAGTTTCCTATTGACAGATACACTACAGATAATTTATTAACATTTATTGGTTGAATTGAATCATGTTTTTGACATTTCAATTATGCTAATACTTGAAACTAAAAGAAAACTTACAGATATTTTATCCCAACCTCCTGATTTTACAGATGAGGAAACAGAATTCCAAAGAAAGAATGGTATTTGCCCAAAGTCTCTCAAGGAATAGCCGAGCTGGAAGTGAATATAGGTCCTGTGATTCTAGGTATATCATGTACAGTCAAAGTAGATACGGGGGTCTGATGTTGCAATTTCTCAGTAAGTGAAATGTGATGATCAATTTCACAGTTTTTTTTTAATAATTCTTTTGTGCCACATTGATCATCTTTTCTCTCAACATTTAATTGTATTTATAGAAAAATTCACTTAATGAAATATTTAAACATCTCATTTTGTTAGAAGAGCAAGTTAGAATATGCAGCAATTCATTTGCTTTTCATTAAATTGTGCCTTGATATCACTGGCACCTGTGAGTTTAGTAGCTTGGTATCGAGGCTCTGAAATTAATTGTTTGCCAAGGGTTGAAAAATAACATGTGAAGAATCTACCTCATCTTTCTCCTTCTGTCTCTCTCTTCTGTCATCATCTTTTTATTTTACTCATACAAATGCATATTCAACCTATCTGTAGCTGAAAGGTTTCAGTTGTCTGATTCTATCACATATTGTTGGTGTTCTTGTTAATATGCTTTTTTTTTTCAGTAAGGATTATTTTTTCAGTTTCACATATTAATGTGGCAAAGGATTAATTAAATCTTTTCATTTCCCCCCCAATGATACAAAACACAAGATTTGTCTGATGCTGAAAATCTGGCAAGTAAAAGAGGAAATATATAACTGAACTGTATTAAGTTGGAAATTGGGCAGACAGGTGGTTCAGCACTGGGCCTGGAGTCAGGAAGACTCATGTTTCTGAATTCAAATCTGAGCAAGTCACTTAATTCTGTTTTGCCTCAGTTTCTTCATCTAAAAAATGAGCTGAAGAGGGAAATGGCAAGTGACTCCAATATTTTTGTCAAGAAAATCCAAAATATGGTCATGACATAACTAAATGACCAAACTATAAGAAGGCCTGAGATCTCACAAATCCCTTCTAAATCAAACATGATCATTTGAATGATTGTGTTGTGCTCCCTATACTGCCTGCTCCCTCCTTCTTGCTTAGTCTTGGATTCAGTGTTCCCTGGAGGACAGTAAGCCAAGCGTGTATTTGGTAGCTAAAATGATGTTTCAGAAATAGTGCTTTTTGGTCATCATATTTTTACTGGTTAATGAAATTTAAGCACTGTCCAAACTTGGAATAATTATTTTCTTTCCTCCATGCTATGTTGCAGATGAGTATAATTTTCCCAAATGTAAATTATAGTGAATTCTAAATTCCTCCTCCTTGCTCCTGGGGTGTTTGTTGTTTTTGAAAAATGTGGTCCTGGGGAGGAGCCAAGATGGCAGAGTAGAAAGACTCACGTATGCTAGCTCTGAATCCACAGCCCATAAATTTCCTGTAAAAAAAACTCCCCACAAATTCTGGAGCAGAGAAAGCCATGCAGAAACACAGTGGAAGAGATTTCCGTTCCAGAGAGCCCTGGAAAGCTGTCCCCAGGGGTCCGTCATGCTCCGGACAGAGGAGCCCACCCCTGCGCTGCCCTGGCCGCACGGCCCCCAGAGGAGTAGATCCGAGCAGGCTTCAGGGACGGAACCTCAAGCGGTCGCAAAGGTCCCTCCACCCACAGGGGCTCCAGAACAGTGAGAGAGACTTCTGGGCTGGCCGAGAGGGGAGTGGGGTGTCTACATGACTCAGGCACCCTTGGGAGGCAGTGGCAGAGGCAGTGGCAGAGTCAGCAGCAGCGTCCAGGGGGCTCCCAGAGCAGGCAGCTCCATTACCGAAGGTCTCTGCATAAACCCCCTGAGGGAACTGAGCCTGGGAGGTGGCCCTGCCACCACCCAAGCACCAGAAATAGCAGCCCCGCCTGGCACTGAAAGCCCTGAGGCTGGGGAGCAGCATTTGAATCTCAGACCCCAAGCACTAGCTGGGCGGATCTAGGCAGGGGTGGACAGGAATCTCAGAACTCAAGTAACTGGCTGGGAAAATGCCCAGAAAAAGGAAGAAAAATAAGACCATAGAAAGCGCCTTTCTTGGGGAAGAGATATTCCTTCCTCCTTTCATTTCTGACGAGGAAGTACAATGCTTGCCATCAGGGAAAGACGTGGAGGTCGGGGCCTCTCTATCCCAGACATCCAAGGTGGATGTCCGGTGGGCTCAGGCCATGGAAGAGCTCAAAAAGGATTTTGAAAATCAAGTTAAACAGGTGGAGGAAAAATTGGGAAGAGAAATGAGAGAGATGCAAGAAAAGCATGAAAAACAGGTCAATATCTTGGTAAAGGAGCCCCCAAAAAATGATGAAGAAAATAACACCTTGAAAAATAAGGCAACTCAATTGGCAAAAGAGGTCCAAAAAGTCAACGAGGAGAAGAATGCTTTCAAAAGCAGAATTAGCCAAATGGAAAAAGGGGTTCAAAAGCTCACTGAAGATAATAGTTCTCTCAAAATTAGAATGGAACAGATGGAGGCTAATGACTTTCTGAGAAACAAAGAAATCATAAAACAAAACCAAAAGAATGAAAAAATGGAAGAGAATGTGAAATATCTCATTGGAAAAATAACTGATCTGGAAAATAGATCCAGGAGAGACAATTTAAAAATTATGGGACTACCTGAAATTCATGATCCAAAAAAGAACCTAGACATCATCTTTCATGAGGTTATCAAGGAAAACTGCCCTGAGATTCTAGAACCAGAGGGCAAAATAAGTATTGAAGGAATCCATCGATCACCACCTGGAAGAGATCCAAAAAGAGAAACTCCTAGGAACATTGTGGCCAAATTCCAGAATTGCCAGGTCAAGGAGAAAATCTTGCAAGCAGCTAGAAAGAAACAATTCCAGTATTGTGGAAATACAATCAGGATAACCCAAGATCTAGCAGCTTCTACATTAAGGGATGGAAGGGTGTGGAATAGGATATTCCAGAAGTCAAAGGAACTAGGACTCAAACCAAGAATCACCTACCCAGCAAAATTGAGTATAATACTTCAGGGGAAAATATGGTCTTTCAATGAAACAGAGGACTTTCAAGCATTCTTGATGAAAAGACCAGAGCTGAAAAGAAAATTTGACTTTCAAACACAAGAATGAGAAGAAGCATGAAAAAGTAAACAGCAAAGAGAAGTCATAAGGGACTTACCAAAGTTGAACTCTTTACATTCCTACATGGAAAGACAATATTTGTAACTCTTAAAACTTTCCAGTATCTGGGTAGTTGGTGGGACCACACACAGACATACATACACACACATGCACACATACACACACACCTGTACACGTATGCACGCACACACACACATACACACATGCATGCACATGCAGAGACAGAGAGCACAGAGTGAATTGAATAGGATGGGACCATATCTTAAAAGTGAGAGAGAAATGTAGTGGGAGGAAAGAGGGTGAAATGGAATGGGGTAAATTATATCTCATTCAAGAGGCAAGCAGGAGACTTTTTAGTGGAGGGAAAAAGAGGAGAGCTGAGAAAAAAACATGAAGTTTACCCTCATCATATTTGACTAAAGGAAGGAGTAAAATTCACACTCATTTTGATATGAAAACCTATCTTACAATACAGGAAAGTGGCGAAGAAGGAGATAAGCAGGGAGGGAGGGATGATGGAAGTGAGGGCAATGGGAGAAGGGAGCAATTTGAAGTCAACACTTGGGGAGGGACAGGCTCAAAAGACAGAATAGAAACAATGGGGGGGCAGGATAGGATGAAGGGAAATGCAGTTAGTCTCACACAACACAACTGTTATCAAAGTCATTTGCAAAACTACACGGATATGGCCTATATTGAATTGCCTGCCTTCCCAAAGGGAATGGGTGGGGAGGGAAGGATGGGGAGAGTTTGGAACTCAAAGTTTTAGGAACAACTGTTGAGTATTGTTCTTGCTACTAGGAAATCAGAAATACAGTTAATGGGGAATAGAAAGTCATCTGGCCCTACAGGACAAAAGAGAAGATGGGGGCAAGAGAAGGGAGGGATGATAGAAGAGAGGGCAGATTGGTGATAGGGAAAATTAGAATGCCCGGTGTATTGGAGTGGCGGGAGGGGATAAATGGGGAGAAAATTTGGAACCCAAAATTTTGTGAAAATGAATGTAAAAAGTTAAAAAATAAATTTACATTAAACACACACACACACACACACACACACACACACACAAAGAAAAATGTGGTCCTGTAACAAGAAGTTGAACTTAATTTATAGAATTGAATGCTATTCCCCAACTCCAACCCCACTATTTGGTTTGAATTGAGAAATTCAACTGTTTGGTGTTTCTTCTTTGGCTTGGTTTGAAAGGGAGTGCTCTTTTGTGGCACATGAAGTTAGATCTAGACCAATTAAAGATGGATATGCCAGTGTTGGGGCACAAATTGGGCAAAATAAAAATTGAAAGTCCTTGTTTTCCATGTATATATGTTTATTCTATTGCTGAAGAACCAGTCACCATCTCACAGATACAACTGGGAAGTTATTCAATAACATTATTTCAGTTTTCCAGTCCATAAAAATTGCTTAAAGCTATTTTCCTAAATTAGAAATATGTGGTAGTTATGCTCAATAAATGCCCAATTGACTATATGCCAAACTTCTCTCTAGAATTTTCTCCACCAGGACCTCTCATATTCAGTGCCCCTTCACCAAATAATTCATGTTTCACCTTCCCCCAACCAAAAGCTCTTGTCTCAGTGTATACTGAGACATGTATACATGTTCATGTATACAAATACATGTCCAATTTATCACTTTTTTTTGAAGGGTGGGATATTGTCTTAGTGAAGTCAGCAATCATCCATGAGATCCCAAATGTTTATTTCTAAGAAACAGTTCATATTTTATTTCTATAGAACTATAGAATTCACAAAGTACTTTTCTTACAACAATGTTGGGAGTCAGATAACAAAATAGAAGTATGCCCCCAAAATACAACTGAGGTTCAGGAAATGAAGAAATTTACTCATAGTCATAGAACCAGCTAGTTGGCAGCAAAGTTGGTGATGAAACACGTGTTTTTTAACCTTTAAATAAAAAATTCTTTAAAATGCGCCGTCAAGGGAGAGAACATTCCAGGCAAGTAAACAGCAGATTGAGCATTGATGGTCATTAATTGGTTCATGATCTTTAATTAGCCAAAACAACTATGCCACACAGTTGCTCTTAGTAGATATGTTGTAGTTTTTCATCATTCAATTGTTGTAATTCTGTTGAATCCTATCTCCGAAAGCCTTCCTCATGATTTTGGATGATGCTGAGGGTGGGTGGGAAAATTATCCATGAATTTGTCAACAATATCTTTGTACAACAGTAGCATGAGTCAGAATTGGGAAAATGTTGGTAGTCATTTTTCTTAATGGAAAGTTCTTAAGAATATATTTAAAATCTCTACTTCTTGCTGCCAGGTACCTCTAAAAGATCCAGAGATTAATAGCTGCTCACATGTTCCCAGCCCAATCTTCACTGTTCCTGTGAATGCACACTGGAGGTAACAGGGAGTGCATATTAAGTTCTGGCTTGGGCTTTAGCTGGTCCATGTGACCACAAAACCACAATGATAAGGCTGATGCCAGACCTCTTATGAATCCCCTTTTAAAAACAGCCACAAATGATGGGATCAGAATGGGCTTCTGGCCACAGAATAATAGCCCTTAACCACGAGAACCTTTCTCCTCGTAGCTCCCAATCCTGGCTGATAGTTGGTGGGACCAGAGCTCTGCTCCAAGTGCCTTTATATTTCCTCTTTTCAGAAGAGAGAAATTTGCATGAGAAATCTTCTTTGCAATCAGACCCCCAAAACACATGTGCTGGCTAAAGGCACTGAAGGATTAGTGGCATCCTATTTTAGAGAGAGGCACTGGATAATAACAACTCGCATTTCTGTAGCTATTTACATCTTATGAAATGATTTTCTCCCCCAAATCCTGGGTGGGAGGCAGTACAAATATCATTATTTCTTTTTTACAGATGAGAAAGTAGAGGTGCAGAGGTAAGTTAATTTGCACACAATCATACAACTAGATAGAACTAGATTCAGGGCTTGAATAACAAATTTCCGACTAATATAGTGCCATTTTCTCCAGAACACATCCTTTAGAAAAATAATCATTTTAAACTGTTCCAAGTCATTGTGCATAGAGTGCTGGACCTGGAGTCAGGAAGACTCATCTCCCCACGTTCAAATCTGGCATCAGATACTTACTAGCTGTGTGATCCTGGACAAGTCACTCAACCCTGTTTGCCTCAGTTTCCTCATCTGGAAAATGAGCTGGAGAAGGAAAGGCCAAACCACTGTAATATCTTGGCCAAGAAAACTCCAGATGAGGTCATAGAGAGTCAGACATGACTGAAATGACTAAGCAATAATGAAAGGATCTTCTTACTACTTCTATCCAGTTACTTACATTTCTATACCTTTCACAAGTACATTATCAGAAAATGTCTGCAGAAGTCCCAGTCATAAAGATTTGGCTATGTCACTCACAACTCAAAATTCTTCAATGTCTCTCTTGTTATCTCTAGGATAAAACACAAAATCTTCAGTGTGGCATACAGATAGACATGTTAATCTTCCTTCCCTTTCAGATATCAGTAGTAATGGAATGATCTCTGTGCATCATATTTTAATTTCCTATCTCCATTCCTTTGAACAGATGAACTTCATATTTTTCTTCCAGAATCCATAATTTCCTTTAAAACACAACATCCTATACAAAGTTTTTCATGATGCTCCAATTATTAGATCTACTTGAAATTGTTATATTATTTTTTATATATGTCATACTATGTATATAGGTTGTATCCCCTCAGTATAATGTAAAATCCTTGAGATCAGAGAATGTTTTGTTTTTGACATGGCATTCCAAGCCCCTGGCAAAGCCTGTTTCATATAATAAAATTTTAAGTGTTTGTTCAATTGAACTGAATTTCAGAGACAACATATGTCAACTAGTTGCTTTCGTAGGACTTTAAAGTTGGAAGGAATCAGTGAGAAAGGCTCATTTTATAGTTGAAAGGAGCATCCAAAATATAAATGATTTATCAATGGTCCCCAAATATATTATATTATGAATATCAGAGTCACCTCTCAATCTCACATCATCTGGTTCCAAATCTCAGATTATTTCCATTTCTCCCACATAAACAAAATCTACTTGGGTTTGGACTTCCTGAGTGAGCCCGTGAAATTCCTTCATATTTCTCTGAAAACTATTTCTAATTCCCTAGTAGATTCTGTGCTTTCCATATTATGCTGGGAGGGGTCTGAGATTGGTTTTATTGATAGCATATTGTTGCTCTCAATCACTCTATAAATACAATAACATCTTGGAGAGAAAGTAGGGGGATTGTCTCAGATTAAATAATTCTTATATTTAAGCTAGAAATTCACCTGTCAAGGAAATAGTTCAGGTGTTGATTATTTAAAAGAAAATATTTATTTTTAGTTTTCAACATTCACTTCCATAAATTTTATATTTTCTCCCCGTCTCTCCCACCTCCCTCCCCAAGATGGCATGCAATATGATATGGTTCTGCACATACATTCCTTTTAAAAGCATTTTCATATTAGTCATGCTGCACAGAAAACAATTATAATGAATGGGAGAGAATATGAGAAACTAAAACAAAACAAAATAACACAAAAAAAGAAAATAATTTGCTTCCTTTGCATCCTGACTAGATAAGTATTTCTCTTGATGTGGATGGGATTTACATAAATGTAAATGTAAATTGTTTTAGGTCCTTGCATTTCTGGGAAGGGCTAAATCTATTAAAATCAGTCATCACATTCTGTGGCTGTTCCTGTGAACATTGTTCTTCTGGTTCTTCCCACTTCATTCAATATCAGTTCATATAAGTTTTTCTAGGAGTTTCTGAATTCTGCCTGTTTATCATTTCTTAGAGCACAATAGGAGTCTGGTATACTCATACACAGCAGCCACTCCTCAGTTGATGGGGATTCCCCTCAATTTTCAGCTCTTGACCACCACAAAAAGAGCTGCTATAAATATTTTTGAACACCTGGGTTCTTTTCCCATTTTTATGATCTCTTTGGGATCTTTCATGATCTTTTCCTAGAAGTTGTGTTGCTAGGTGAAAGATGTGCACATTTTTATAGCCCTTTGGGCATAATTCCAAATTGCTCTCCAGAATGGTTGGATCAGTTCACAGCTCCATCAACAATGAATCAGTGTTCCAACTTTTCCACATCCTCTCCAATTTATCATTTTCCTGTTTTGTCATGCTAGCCAGTCTGATAGGTATGATGTAGTACCTCAGAGCTGTTTTGATTTGCATCTCTCTAATCAATAGTGATGTAGTATATGACTAGAGATAGCTTTAATTTCTTCCTCTGAAAACTGCCTGTTCATATCCTTTGACCATTTGTCAATTGGGGAATGACTTGTAATCTTATAAATTTGACTGAGTTCTCCATATATTTTAGAAATAAGTCCTTTATCAGAGATACTAGTTGTAAACATTCCTTCCCAGTTTTCTATTTCCCTCCTAATCATGGTTGCATTGACTTTGTGCAAAACCTTTTCAATTTAATGTAATCAAAATTATCCATTTTCCATTTTACAATGTTCTCTATCTCTTGTTTGGTTATAAATTTCTCTATTCTCCATAAACCTTATAGATAAACTATTCCTTGCTCCTCTAATTTGTTTATAGTATTAGTCTTTAGTACTTCGATCATGAATTCATTTGGACTTTATGGTATCAGATGTTGGTCTATGCCCAGTTTCTGCCATACTATTTTCCTGTTTTCTCTGGTGTTGATCTTGAGAGGCAATCATCACTGTTAATAAGTCTCAGTTTTACTAAATTATGAACAGTAGAAGAATGTTAATTAGTCTTGAGAACTTTTATGGAGTATAGGACAGTTCAACAACCCTAGTACCTTATGTCAATACTGCTCACTGTGAGATCTGAAAGCACTCTAAAAGATTATAATAAATTACCTTGATATGAAAGGTATTTTCTTCACTTTAGGAAAAGGTAGTTGCCCCCCCCAACCTCTATCCCTCATCAGGGAGAGATAAACTAGAATGCTCCCTGTGTTTTCAAGAATGGGCCTGAACACAGAAAAATTGTAGAGAATGACCTACCTATCAGACTAGATCTAGACCAGTTAAAAATGACTAGTCAGACTAGGTCTATACAGTTTGGTATCTGATAAGGAATGTGTATTGTCTCCAGGATGAGAAGACCTGGGTACAAATTCTACCACAGACACTTACTATCTGTGTGACCTTGTTCGAGTTACGTAAGCTTTCTGATTCTCATTTCCCTAATATGCAAAATTAGGGATTGGACTAGAGAGTCTATTCTAGCTAAAAATCTATGATCCTATGACTGGCTGACAGGTTGCCAACATCAAGACAAAAAAAAACATATTGTGATAACCTATTTATAATAAGAGTAAGGAGAAAAATAATAGCAGTAACTCAAATTTCTATATAATTTTAAGGATTGAAATATTTTTCTCTCATAATAACACCATTAAATAGTTGGTAAAAGGGTTATTCTCATTTTTACAGATGATGAAAATGAAGTACACACATCTTGCAATCCTGGATTTAAATGGATGGAGTGCGTTATCTAATATAACTTTCAAGAAGAAAAATAAGGTTCAGAGAGAAGAAATCACTTTCTTTAGGTCATACTATGGAATGAGCTGAGATCATATCCTTTGTCAGTATCTTTGCCTTTCGGTATGTACAGTCATTATGCTGGCATCTTTAGAGGACAAGAAGAACATATAGCAATCACAATGAAGAAACTCCTTTACTGTCTCTTCATCCAGGTCATACCCACTAATGGTGAGGGTCCTTCAGGACTTTTTTCTGCTTTGTTATCTATAGTATTTATTCAGTTATCATTTTTAAGTTGATGATTTTCCAATCTACTTTTCCAGACTCTTTTTTCTGACCTTGTCTCTCCTGTTGGACATCTTGAATTGGATACCCTTAAATATCCAATTTGGGGTGATAATAACTCTGCTTTTCATCTCAACAACACTGTTACTTTTTAAAAAAAAAAAACTATAATAGTATTTTATCCCCCTGAAGGTAAATCAGGAGCATTTTAAGGATTCATTTTTATAAGATTGTGAATTTCAAATTTTTTCTCCCTCTCTTCCTCTTCACTATCTTCTGAAAATGGTGGGCTGTTTGATATAGTTTATACAAGTGTTATCCTATAAAAAATATTTCTGAATTTGTCACAGTTGTGAAAGAAGAAATAGAGCAAGACCAAAAATACTCCAAAAAGAATGAAGTTAGTTAAAAATATATGTTTTGATCTTCATTCAGAGTCCATCCATTTTTTATCTGGTTGTGGAAAGCATTTTCCTTTGTGAGTACTTTGTACTTATCTCATAACATTCTGTTGCTGAGAGGATCTGAGCCATTTGTGGTTGATCATTGAACAATGTTGCTTATACTGTGTACGAGATTTTCTGTTTTTCTTCTTTACACTTTGCATCAGTTCTTATAACTCTTTCCAGGATTTCCTGAAATCTGTCTACCCATCACTTTTTATTGCACAATAGTATTCCATTATATTCATATACCAAAGCTTGTTCAATCATACCCCAATTGACAGGCATCCCCTCAATTTTCAATATTTTGCTACCACAAAAAGGTTACTATAAATATTTTTGCAGATGTAGGTCGTTTTCCCTTGTTTGTGTTCTCTTTGGGATACACGCTATATATACACTGTCATGACTGGATCAAATGGTATGCATACTTTGACTGCCCTTTGATAACAGTTCCAAATTGCTGTCCACAATGTTTGGATCAGTTCCCAACTCCACCAACAGTGCATCAGTGCCTCAATTTTCCCACACCCCCTGCAAAATCCAACATTTTCCATTTTTGTCATATTAGCCAATTTGATAGAATTGAGGTGGTATATTAGAGAGGTTTTTTTTTTAATTTTACATTTCTCTAATTAAAAGTGATTTAGAGCACTTCTTCATATGCTTATGGATAGCTTTGATTTCTTCATCTGAAAGTTGGCTGCTCATATCCTTTGATTATTTATCAATTGGGAAATGGCTTCTATTCTTATATTGATTTAGATATTTATATATTTGAGAGATGAGGCCTTTATCAGTGACACTTGCTATAAAGATTGTTTCCCAACTTTCTGTTTTCCTTATAATCTTGATTTCATTGTTGATTTTAAATTTAAATGCTCTCTATCTCTTGTTTGGTCATCAGTTCTTCCCTCTTTCTAGATCTGATATAACTAATCCTTGGTCTTTTAATTCATGTATGGTGTCACTCGTAAGGTCTAAATTATACACTCATTTTGACCTTATCTTGGTATACAGAATGAGATTTTGTCTATATACCTAGTTTGTGTCCTATTGTTTAACAGGTATCCCAGCAGTTTTTGTCAAATAGTGAATTTTCATTCAAAAAGCTGGGGTTTTGGGGTTTATCAAACACTAGATACTATAGTCATTGACTACTGTCTTATGTACATTATCTATTCTACTGATCCACTACTCTATTTCTTAGCCAGTACTAGATGGTGTAGCACCAATGCAATATTCACAGCAACTATGAAGGCTACAGAAATACCAGCACAATTCTGATTCACAAAATGTAACAGACTCTCCACATGGAAGACAGAACCAAAAAAATTATTCAGATACCAGAAAACCAAATACATCATAGCAACAAAGAGATTTATCCACAGTAATCAAGAAGTCTATACAAAATAATAATGCAGGGGCTACTTCCATCCTCAGGCCTTTCCCTCTGTTAGGCTTCCCACAAACCAATTCCCTTAAACAAAATCACAAACAAGCTCTGCCACTCATGCTAGTTGCTGCCCCAGCTTTCTGCTTGCTCTGTTCTTCCCAGCTCTCACTAGTCTAACCAACTTCTTCTCAGTTGTACTCCAGCTCTTCCTCTTCCTGTTCCACTCTTCCTCCACTCCTTCCTGCTCCACCATTTCAGCAAATTCCTCCCACCACAGGTTTCATGTGACTCAAGCTTCAATGTGACTTAAGTGGGTTACATAGGCCTATTAATGGATGGGAAAGATCTTCTCATCCCATTAAAAATACCTTAATTCCATTAAAAATACATTAACAATACAGATGGCTATAATGATTACTCTTTATAATATTGTTTGAGATCTGATATTCCAAGGCCATGTTCCTTTGTATTTTTTTCATTAATTTCCTTGATATTTTTGACCTTTCTTCTTCCAGATGAATTTTGTTCTAATTTTTTTGAGCTCTAAGAAAAAATAATTGGTAATTTGATTGGCATGGCACTGAATAAGTAAATTGCTTTAGGCAGAATTGTAATTTTTATTATATTGTCTCAGCCTTCCCATGAGCAACTGCTATTTTTCCATTTTTTTATATCTTACTTTATTTGTGTGAAAAGCTTTTTAATTGTGTTCGTATAGTTCCTAGGTTTGTATTGGCAGGTAGACTCCTAAGTTTATGACGTTGGTTACCATTATTTTAAATGATATTTCTCTTGCTGCTGGACTTTATCGGTAATATAAAGCATTTCTGATTATTTATGTAGGGTTGCTTTGCATCCTGCAACTTTGCTAAGGTTGATAATCATTTTAAGTCATTTTTTAGTTAATACTCTAGGGCATTCTAAATATACCAACATATTATCTGCAAAATGAACACTTTGTTATCTTGTTGCCCATTCTATGTCCTTCAATTTCTTTTTCTTCTCAAATTGTTAAAGCTAACATTTCTAGTACAAATATTGAATAATAGTGATGATAATGGGAGTCCTTGATCCACCTTTGATCTTATTTTGAAGGTTTCTAGTTTATCCCCATCACAGATAATGCTTGCTAATGGTTTTAGATGGATACTATTTATCATTTTAAGGAAAACTCCATTTATTCCTATGCTCTCTAGTGTTTTTATTGGAATGGGTGCTGCATTTTGCAAAAAGCTTTTTCTGCATCTATTGAGATAATCATATTATTTCTGTGTTTTTTTTTGATATGGTCAATTATGCTAATAGTTTTTCTAATATTGAACTGGTCATACATTCCTGGTATAAATTTCACCTGGTCACAGTGTACAATCCTTGTGATATAGTGCTGTAATCACTTTGCTAGTATTTTTTTCAAAAGTTTTGCATCAATATTCATTAGGGAAATTGGGTCTGTAATTTTCTTTCTCTGTTTTGGTTTTTCCTGGTTTAGGTATTTGCACCATATTTATGTCTTAAGAGGAGTCTGGTAGGACTCTTTCTTCACCCATTTTCTCTAATAGTTTATATAGTATTGGAATCAACTGTTCTTTAAATGTTTGGTAGAATTCACTTGTGGGCTCATGTGGCCCTGAGGAATTTTTTCCTAGGGAGTTCATTAATGGTTTTTTTTTTCAATTTCTTATTCTAAGGTCAGGTTATTTAGGCATTCTATTGTCTGATTTTTTTAGTCCAGGCAATTTCTATTTTCATAAATATTCATCAGTTCTGTTCACATTGTCAAATTTTTTGACATACAATTGGGAAAAATATTTCCAAATGATTGTTTTAATTTCATGTTTTTTGATGTTGATTTTACTCTTTTATTTTTTGATACTATTTGGTTTTCTTCTTACTTGTATTTAAATTAACTTAACCAATAGTTTATTTATCCTTTTATTTCTTTAAACCAGTTCCTAGATTTATTTGTTAGCTCAATATTTTTTTTTTATTTTCAGTCTTATTAATCTCATCTTTGGTTTCCAGGATTTCTAATTTGGTTCTCAACTGGGAATTTTAATTGTTCTTTTTCTAGTTTTTTCTTTAGTTGCATGCCAAAATGATCTATATGTTCTTTTTCCATATTGTTGATGTAAGAATTTAGAGAAATACATTTTCTCCTAAGTACAGCTTTGGCTATATTCTATAATATTTGGTATGTTTTCTCATTGTTGCCATTCTATTTAATGAATTTATTGTTTTCATGATTTATTGTTTGACCCACTAATTATTTAACCGTAAATTATTTAGCTCCTAATTAAGTTTTAATCTATATTTCCACTGCATTTTGTTGCATGTAATTTTATTGCATTCTGATCCGAAAAGGATGCATTTAACATTCCTGTCTTTTTACATTTGATTTTCAGGATTTTATGCCTGATTACATGATCAATTTTTGTGTTGGTGACATGTGCTACTGAAAAAAAGGTATATTCCTTTTTGTTCCTCTTCAGTTTTCTCCAAAGATCTGTCATATCTAGCTTTTCTAATATTCTATTTAGTTCCTTAGTTTCTTTCTTGTTTGTGGTTTTTGTTGCTGTTGTTGTTAGATTTATTAAATTCTAAAAGGGAACAGTTGAGATCCCACACTAGTAAAGTTTGGCTGCTTGTTTCTTCTGTAACTCATTTAACTTTTCCTTGAAGAATCTGGATGCTATATGCCCTTGATGCATACATGTTTGGTACTGATACTACTTCATTGTCTATGATACCTTTTATCAAGGTGTAGTTTCCTTCCTTATTCCTTTTAATTAGGTCTATTTTTGCTTTTACTTTGTTTGAGATCAGTATTGCTATATTTGGTTTTGCTTTCTGTTTTTTATTTTTTTACTTTAGCTGAAGCATAATAGTCCCTGCTACAGTCCCTCACCTTTACTTCGTGTGTGTCTCTCTGCTTCAATTGTTTTTTCTTATAAACAGCCTATTGTAGAATTCTGGTTTTTGTTGAACTCTGCCACCTGCTTCCATTTTATGGGAGAGTTCATCCCATTCACATTCACAGTTATAATTACTAACTGTGTGTTTCCCTCCATTCTGTTCTTCTTACTATTTATCCTCTCTCTCCATTCACCCTTTCCCTTACCAGTATTTTGATCCTGTCTACCACCTCCCCTGATGTGCCATTCCTTCTTTCAATGCCCCCCCTTACTTGATCTTCTCCCCTCCTAATTTTGTTGGGTAAGATAGAATTCTGTATTTAACTGATTGTATATATTATTTTCACTTTGAGTGAGTGTTGATGAGAGAATTGTATAAGCGATGCTTATACCCCACTCTTCCATTTTCCTCTCCACTGTAATATGTCTTTTGTGCCTCTTCATGTGAAATAATTTACCTCCATTCAACCTTTCCCTTCCTTCTGCATCAATATACTCCTCTTTCTCATCTCTTAGTTTTGCTTCATGTCATTCCCTCAAATTCATCTATGTATAGACCTTCTAGACATACTATTAGTGATGCAATTTTTAAGAATTATAAGTATCATCTTCCCATGTAGGAATGCAAACAGTTTAGTTCTACTGAATTCCTTTGTTTTCTTTCCCCTTTTTCACCTATTTATGCTACACTTGGGTCTTGATATTGGAGGTCAAATTTTATATTTAGTTCTGTTCTTCTCCTAATATGAGCCTGAAATCCTTCTATTTCATCAAATGACCATTATTTATCTTAACGTATTATGCTTATTTTTTCTGGGTAAGTGATTCTTGGTTGTAGTCCTAAGTCTTTTGCCTTCTGGAATATTGTGTTCCATGACCTTTGATCCTTTAATGTTGCAGCTGCCAAGTCCTGTGTGATACTGATTGTGACTTTCCAATATTTGAATTGTATCCTTTTATCACTTGTATTTTTTTCCTTGACCTGATAGTTCTGAAACTTGGCTATAATATTCCTTGATGTTTTGCTGATGTTTCTCAGAAATTCCTGTCTAGTGTTGTGTGGGGGTGTTCAGCCCATCCACCAGGGGTGGGGTGAAGGGTGGCTGACACTGTTAGAGGCTGTCTGGAAGCTTACCTGGTACTGAGCTGGATGCCTAGTGGTAGTATATAGAATGTGCTGATGCCCAGTGGAGTATTTTGGCATTTCTCTGGGTTACATTGAAGCACATAGAGGTCTGACTGCTGGAGGATGCCTTTTTGCCCTGGGCTGTACTAAAGCATGTGGAGGTCTGACCATTGATGGATGCCCATTCACCTTGGGCTGCACTGAAGCAGTTCACTGGCTATTCTAAGGCATGTGGTGGGTTCTGATATTGGCATTTAACTATTCCACCACACTGGGGCTCAGAATTTTCTAAAAAACTAGGATATCAGGGCAGGTTTCCTAGATAATTTCTTGAAATGTGATTTCTAGGCTCTCTTCTTGAGCATGGCTTTCAGATACTACAATAATTCTTTTATCCAGATGAGATATTTTTCCAATGTGATAGTACACATTTCCACATATATGTATATGTATATGCATGTATATGTATATATGAATACACATATGTGTATATGTGTATTGTGCACACGTGCATGTATGTGTGTATTTGTCCTTCATTGCCGAAGAAGACCATGCCATCAGAGAAATAATGGCATGACTTGCACTTGACTTTGTTTTGAGCAAGGGAGGTCACCAGCCTCACTTCTCCTCCAGAGCCATCTGAATCCAGTGACCAGATATTCATCAGGATGACGGGAGATAAACCAGAAAGAGGCAATTGGGGTTAAGTGACTTTCCCAAAGTCACACAGATAGTGAGTGTCAAGTGTCTGAGGTGAGATTTGAACTCAGGTCCTTTTGACTCCTGCACTGGTGTTCTATCCACTGCACCTCCTAGTTGCCCCCATGTATGTATGTATGTGTGTGTGTGTGTGTGTGTGTGTGTGTGTGTATTCATTCTTTTGACAGTTTCACTGTATCTGGATGTCTCATGAAATTATTAGATTCCACTTACCAAATTCTAATTTTCCATTTGTCTATTATTTTTAAGGAGTTGTTTTTCTTTAGTGAATTTTTGAGCTTTTTTTTTTAATTTGCAATCTCAGTTCTCTTTTCATGGTTTTCTTGCATATGTCTCATTTTTTTTCCCAGTTTTTCCTTTCCCACTCATTACTTTCTTTCACTCCTTCAAGAATTTCTATGGGTCTAATTAGTATTTTTTCTTTGAGGCTTTTGTTGTTCTTTTTTCTCATTATTGTCATCATCTGAGTTTACGCCTTCATCTTTCCTGCCACCATAGTAGATTTTTTTGTGGTCATGTTCTTTTCTTGGTGTTTGCTCATTCTTCCAGCTTATTACTTGACCTTGAACTTCATGTTAAAGTTGGACTCTGCCCATCAGGGGTTGGGGTGTTACTGTGCCAATTTTTAGACTTTTTTGTGCTAATGTGCTGTGTGTGTGTATATATATATATATATATATATATGTGTGTGTGTGTGTGTGTGTGTGTGTGTGTGTGTGTGTGTGTGTGTGTGCTTTTGTGCTAATGTTTTCTAGTTCTACTTGATTCTGGGGTTCTGCAAGTTTTTGCTGCTTCCAAGGTGGTATGATCCAGGGAAAGGTGTGGTGGCTGAGTCCTTTTCTTTGTTCTGCTCTTTAGCCAAGAAGGGCCCATGCTCCCTTGCAGCTATAAGCAGTAATTGTCTTCTTCACCTGAGAACTATGACCAGGTTCCTCTTTCCCCTGCCCCTACAAGTGGTAAGGCTCCTCTTGGCCCTGGACCTGTGAACCAGTTCCCTGTTTTCTTGTGACAGACCACAAACTGTCTTTTCTGCCCAAGAGCTGCAATCTAGAACTGTTTATGTGTAGTGGAGTTGCCAGTCAGCACCAGTTATACCTAGTGCCAGAAATACATGCCTTGCAATCTCTTTCTGACCACTTGTTTGACACTTGTCTTGTCTCTGGGCTGAGAGCCTCTGAAGCTGCTGCTATCGCTGTAGCTGCTACTGCTGTTATGGCATGTGTACACTCTTGACAGGTTTCCACCTTGGTGGTCACAGACCTTTTCTGAAGATCTCTGAAGTTATTTTAGGATGGAAAATATTGCACTCTGACCTTTTGTTGGTTGTACCATTCCAAAATTTGATTTGAGACTTTATGTTAAAGTTGTTTGAAAAGGAATGTTAATAGAGTTCTCTTGCTTGCTGCTTCTAATCTGCCATTTTCTTTCTTATTTATGATTTCTTAAAATATGATATCCAGACCTTTTGGGTAATTTTTCAGGGAATTTTGTCATGCTTCAATTATTTCTCAATAACCTAGTCCCCAAGTTACTTGTTTTTTGTTTCATTTTAATATTTCTTGTTTTCTCATATAGTCATTCTATATGGTCAATTCTGTTTGGTCAATTCTATATGGTCATTCTGTTTGGTCAATTCTAATTTTCAGAAATGTTACTACTTGAGTAAGGTTTCCAATCTTTCTCTAAGCTCTTTATTCCCTTTCCAACTCTTTCTTCTTAAATTACTGCTTAATTGATAACTTAAAAAAAAATCTTCCTGCATTTACTCTAGGTTCTTTTGTAATCCCTCTGTACAAGGTATTCTTTTTTTCTTAGCCTCTTCTTATAGTTGCCATGGAGTTTCTTTCTTCTGGGTTTCCTTCATGAATATTTCTCAACCTATTAGTTCCTCTATGGTTCCTCATTCACTTACTTAAACTTCCCAATCTCACTTCCAAATTTGAAAATTCCTTCCAAATTCTACCTATTCGTACCCTCATGTATGGTGTGTTAAGATCTCGCTCAGTTTTAATCTCAATTTCCCAGGTTATTGCCACTGACATCCATCTCCCCTAATTTCTCTATCTCTATTGCTAGCAGACAACAGTGACTAGAACATGAGTGGGAACCTGTGGCCTCGAGGCCACATGTGGCTGTCTAAGTACTCAGGTGCAGCCTTTCTGACTGAGTCAAGTTTTACAGAACAAATCCTTTTATTAAGGAGATTAATTCGTGAAATTGGGATTCAGTCAAAGGGCTGCATTTGAGGACCTAGAAGGCCACAGGTTCTTTACCCCTGGTCAAGAGCATTGTAGGTTACCAGTCTGTCTCATGTGTCTGATCAGAGACCTGACCTCTGCAGGTATCCGCATTTAGTTCACTAAAATAGTCTTCCTGCTCTCCTTCCTTTTAAGAAGCTATTTTCTCCAGTTTATTTTCGTACTTCCTTTTCCATTTGACCAACTATTCCTTTTAGGGAGTTATTTTCTTCAATTAATTTTTGAACTTCCTTTTCCATTTGTTCAATTTTCCTTTTCAAAGAGATGTTCTTGTCAGTGAATTCTTTTTTCATAATTTTAAAATCATTGGCCAGTTTGTCTTCTATTTCCTTATTCAGCTGTTTGAGGAGAGCTGCTTGTGCTTGAGAGTAGTTCATAGTCCCTTCTGAAGTTTCAGATGGAAGTACAGTCTCATCTCTGACCTCTTTGGTGTTTCTGTTTTGGTCCTTATCCCCATAGAAAGATTCTATGGTTTTTTCACCCTTCTGCTTTTTCTTGTTCATGGTGTTGATTGAGTGCTGTGGCTTCTGGTTCTTTCAGTCAGAAGCTACAGAACTTTGTGCTGAGCTGATGTGTGAAAAAGCTAAAAGCAGGTTTTTGTTTTGTGTTTCTCTGATCAGCCCTGGAGTTAGCTTGTTAAGTGTGGAGGAGTGATGGTCTGGTCACAGGAGATCTCCTCAGCTGAACTGAGGCATAGGTAAGCTCAGGGACTGGTCATCCCAGCTTCCCTATTGTCTTTCTGATTCCCCTGGAGTGCTGAGGCATGCCCAGATGCTAATGCTTGTTCCCACCCCTCCTGGGGCTCCTCTCCTGGCACTGAGGCTTGCCTAGGTCCTAGTGTGTGTTTTCTCTGCCCTGGGTCCTCTGTACTTCCTGTTTGCCTCCACCACAGTAGGACGAATCCCCTTAGCTATTTTCCTAGCCTCAGGTGTTATGAGACTATTGGCCCCCTACTGCTGTTTTCGCTGATCCAGGATTTTTCTGGGGAAATATTTTACAGTTCTATCATGGTCATCAAGGGGGGAGGAGAGAGCATTTACTGATCACTCCACCATCTTGGCTCCCGGAAGTTCAAGTAAGTGACTTACTGAAGTTTAACTTTGGGCTGAGAGTCTCTGGAGCTGCTGCACTGATATCTGGCACTCTGTGGCTCTCACTGACTTGGCTAGGCTTGTCTCTGGCCCTTGGGTGATGCTCTGCCAGTTCTACCTGCTTGGGTTTCCCGGGCCCCTTCTGCTCCACTGTGCTGGACCCTCTGCATTGTGCGCTGGGGGCTCACCCCTGCAGAACAGATCCTTCCCGTGGACCTTCCCGTCTAATCTGGGCTCCGAATCCATCACAATCTGTCTCCCGCTGGATTCTGCACTTTCAAAATTTGGTCAGATTCTCCTTTCAGAGGTATCTGAAGTAAATTGTCCAAGAGCTTAGGTGAGTCATTGCTCTCACTCCGCCATCTTGGCTCCACCCCTGCTCTCCTTCTTACCCCCACCCCCACCAGTTTCCCATCCCTCAGAATCTTTTCAGGCAGGAAATTGGCTGTTCACTTAAGCACATGCTGGCTTTCCTTGGTGGAACCCTCTTCCAGCACCTACTGCTTCTCACTGTCATTTTGTGTTGTCCTGGGGTTGATGAAAGAGCTTGTTGAAGTTTCTCTGGATTTCCTAATCAACTATTCAATCTGACTTTTTAGGTCATAGTTAGAGTAAATGTGAAAGAGCTAGGCCCCTTTGACTTGCCATGCCTCTATCATAATTAGAATTTTTCTATTCCCTGCTCTAAGTACATGACTGACCCACTTCTTTTTCTTTTTATGCCATATTTCATGGACAATTCTTCACTGGGAAGATACTGTAGTCTCTTTGCTCCCATAGTGCTTTTTCCTATTCAAATTTAGGCTCAAGACATTGTTCATGCATTATATCAAACCAAGATTTATGGGCAGATGAGTGAGATTTATAGGCTGTTAGTCTAATCACACCTCATGATTTGGACAATGGGCACTCTTTATGTACTTCTTTCCCCTCCCCCTTCAATTCATTGTTAAACACAACTTGAGTCTCTTTGAGGAAGCTCTACAGTATTCTAAAGCAATGGTGACTCAAAAAGAAGCTGTTGTACTTTGGCCTTTCTAGGTTGAGTCATAAGTTGGCAACAGGACAAAGCAATGGTGGTGTATTGGAAAAGTGATGACTATGGAATTTTGTGTGGACTCTTTTGAGGAGGCAAGTGTGTCCTATCCACCTTTAGAGGACTAAGAGACCTAGCACAGAAGAATGGTCATGGAGGTCTGAGGAGAATCACAGAAACATATCCTACAAAGGAAGAAATATGACCCTTTGGTGGTAGGCAACTGGACAGAGTCCTGTTGACCCCAAGCTGGTTATGGCTCTTTTTATAAGCAATGTTTCTTCTTTCAAAGATTTGTAATGGGTTTCCTCCCCAGCAGTGACAAATACCTTTAGTGAACAAATGCCTTTCGGTTTTATGCCTTACAATACGAAATTTCTACCCAACAGAAATATGATTGCTGCTAAGTCCTTCAAGGAATCTTGTCTGATCTTAAAGTACAATTGTGGGGGCAGCTAGGTGGGACAGTGGATAGAACACCAACCATGGAGTCATGAGTTAAAATCCAGTCGCAGATACTTACTAGCCATATGACTCTGGGTAAATCACTTAACTCTATCTCCAAAAAAATTAGTAAAATTAATTTGAAGCAAGATCTTTTTGAAGCAATATCTTCAGAGCTACATTAATGCTACGAATTGCTACTATTATTTTTTAAAAAGAATCAACAAATTACAAGCACAATGGAATCTTGTATCTGTACATTTTTTCAGTTGTGTGATTAAAAAAAGATCTGCTGTAGAATATTATTTGCAAAAGTCTGCCCATTGCGTTTTCATAATTTCATTATGTCCTATATAACTATCCAAGTAATGTTCATAAAGGTTGTATAGAGAAGAAAGTAGTCATTTTATATTCATAGTTCATGATATTCTTGTGATTGACTATCATTACCTGTCATTTCTTATCTATTAAATTGCAATAGATCTCGATCTCTCTCTCTCTCTCTCTCTCTCTCTCTCTCTCTCTCTCTCTCTCTCTCTCTCTCTCTCTCTCTCTCTCTCTCTCTCTCACCATGTTCTCTTCCCAAGTTTCTTCTTAAATAAGGTACCCATGTCATACAGGTATGAGGATTCTATGAAATCTTTAAGCTACTTATGTACATTTATGGCAAATATAGGTAGTGATTTTTAATAATTACCACCATCCCCCCATAGCCCACACTTGATACAATTGGAAGGATGTTATTGAGTTGTTTGTAGAATTTATCTGCATTCTTATTCTCTGCAATAGGCTAATTACAATTTTCATCATGGTGATTTTAGTTTTTTTAAATTTTTCTTTGTTTTTTTTTTTTTTTTGTTTTTGCATTGGCTAATAGTGACCAAAGCAATGTGAGATGATCGTACATCTTATGAAATTATATTTCTTATTTCTTTTAGGCATGCAATTAAACTCATACTTTGTTTTCTCTAATGAGAACCTTGACTCATCCCTTCCATCTAGCAAGTTTTTTTTATATTTTTCTGGTTTAATTTATATTGAAAAGGTAAGTATAGAAATTATTTGCTTCCTTCAGATTTATATACTAGTTGCTCCAATGGCCAACAGACAAGCATTTCACAACTAGAGTTCCAGCCATTAGGTTAATATTTATGGATGACTTAAAAGTGTATAATTCTTGATTAAATTTTTCTTTAGCCACATTCAAATAATTTGTAGACTAATGATCAGCTTATAAGTGATGAATATTTCATATGTAACTATACTGCTCTTTTGACAAGAGAAACAAGTTATCAATAGGACCAAACTCAAAGCTTCTTCAGAATGATATAATTTCCTAGGACTTATGCTCTTTTAGGGCACCTTTGAGAAGCCAGAGTAAACCTCGTGCTATGATGAAACACTGGAGGAGGAGATATCTATTTTTATCTTTATTATCTATATATGTAAGGATATATGTGTGTGTATATATGTATATGCATGTATACATATTTATATAGAGAGATCTGTATATATGACATATGCACATATAGTTATATACATGTATACATACATATACACATATACACTACATGTAAATCCTTGTGTGGCATATGTAAAGAAATATCAATTAAAAAAACAAGCAAGAATTTATTAAGCACCTATTATATATCAGACACTGTGTTAAGCCCTTGAGATACAAAGACAAAAATAGAAGTCTCTGCCCTCAAGGGGCTTACTTTCTATTGAAGAGATATAATGATAAATAAAAGCTCCCTGATCCCAGGGAGGGTAATTGTTAGCTAAGGAGACAACTAAAATAGAATAAAGAAAAAAAAACAGGAGAAGTGATTTAGAGGGAATCTCCGTTTTTACATGTGGTCAAAGACAAGAATATTTATTTCTGACTGGAGATTTCTGAAAGACATCATGGAGGAGGTGGCATTTAAACTCGATCTTGAAGGATAATAAATAGTTTAATATTTGAAAGATTAGGAGGAAGGGTGCTTCCACACCTACTATGAGTATGGGAAAAATAGCAATAGTAGTCAGGTCATGTTCAAAAGATCTACAGTTGTTAAATTTGGCTGCCACTTACAGTACATGAAGTCAGCTTCAAAAACTACAGAAACACCTTGAATGTTATAGTTGCCCATCCCTGAACCCTCTCCTGCTCCATTATTCATATTAATGGTGCATATCTCTGCGGTACTTGAATATTTCCAAGTGTTTTTATCATGGCATATCTCTACGGCAGATTGTGCAAATGTGATCACATCCATTGTGCAAATGAAGAAACGGATGTTTACAGAGAATAATCTGTTTGATTATTCATATTATTCTCTGGGTGACTTGGTCTCCTGAATTTAGTTTTCCAAGGACTTCATCTTCGTTCAATTTTTGATTCCCAGAATGCAATTCATTCCAGTGTACTATGCTAACTCAAGCAAATGAAGTATTGCTAAAAGAAGATGCTCACAGAATATTAAAGCTGTAAGAAATCAAATCTGAAAGAGACCATTAATGTAGCTCCATTATGTTATAGTTGAGAAAACAAATCTGATGAGAAGAAATCACTTACCCAAGGTCACATAGCTAAGTAAATGGTTACAGAGTTAGAACTATAACCCAGGTCTCCTGATTCCCAACTAATGGCTTATCCATTACACCATGAAACAGGATCCAGTTATCTTCATATTTATTGGTCGACCAACTTTATTTCACTATTTATGTATCCATTAATTAAATAATCCAATAATTAGATAGAACTAATACAGTTCTATCTGTGTTAGACAGTAACTCCTGGAACAGGAATCCCCACTATGGACTTTATAGGTTTTGCTGGGCTCTGTTTATAGACTCCTTATACATCTGGTCATATTATATAATCCACTGTCCAAATACAATGAGATTTGAAAATCTTCAAATATAGAAGCATTGGATTATAGATTTAAAATCAGAAGGTATCGTAGAGACCACCTAGTCTAAATCTATTTTGCAGATGAGAAAGCTCAGACAAAGAGAGGTAAAGTGATTTGCCTAAGGTAATACAGGTATCATGTGGCAGAACTGGGATTGGAACCCAGGTCTCCATGAACCCTAGGTCCAGGCTTCAAGAGGAACAAAGGTATAGTCATAATAACACAAATAGATGGGTCCCACTAACTATAATTAAACATGAAAATTGAGTTTGAGGCTACAGAACTTCAGGGTGGTAAAGGGACAATTTACGGCTTTCATTTATTATAGTACTATGAATGCAATCATGCCCTTCTACGTGTAAAATGCCATACTTAGGCAATGTACGCAAAGGGGATGGGGGACAGCTAACAAATACGGAACTTTGGATCAACTTGGAAAGATGATACACAAAAGCATATTTGCAAAGGATTTTATTCAAACAGGTAAGTCCAGGTATAGGGCTGATACGAAACGGTCTATGACTTACATAAATCCTCAGGTAACTCAGGCAGACAGAATATGACATTTGCCCAGGATTACACAGATAATTGACAAAGGAAATATCTACACCATTATCTTCTGATTCAAAGGCTAGCACTACTGTTTTCATATGAATTTTTTTTCTTTTTTTCTTTAACTGGACCAGTGATTTCATAAGTGTAGAGGACTCTAAGTGAGAAAATCCTTCTATCAAAGCAATTCTGTAGCTCTTTTACAATTTACAGACCTAGGGAGCTGTCTGAGATATTGACAAATTAAGCAACTTGCAGAGTCAAACAACCGGTGTGTAGTCTATATCTATATCCATCCTTCTGTCTCTTTATCTCTGTCTCTCTGTCTTACCTATCCACAGATATCTATAATAAATAAAAGCAAAAGTAGTCTTGTTTGACTTGGCTCCAGAGGATAGAGCTAGGAGCATAGGTGGAAATTACAGGGAGGGAAGTTTTAATTCAATAAAGGAAAACTTCCTAATGATCAGAATTTTCTAAACCTGGAATGGCAAAGAATGAAGTCCCCTGCCATTTAGATATGTTAGAGTAGGAGGCAGTGAGGCTCAACGGAAAATGCACTGGACTTGGAATCAAGAGATCCGGGATTAAACTCCAACTTTATTACTTCTTAGCTTAGTACCTGTGACTCTGAGTTAGTCACTTAATTTCTTAGTTCACCTTTCACAATGATTAAAATGTCAAGTCAAGTCAATATTTATTAAGCACATATTCCATGTCAGGCACTATGCTAAGCACTGGGGATACAAAAAAAGCAAACAAAAAAACAAAAAAAAAAAACTCAAAACAAAACCAAACCCTAGTATTTGCCCTCAAAACTCCTAGTTTAACAGGAAAGAAAACCTAACAACTATGGACAAACTGGATATACAAAGGATAAATTTAAAGAAGTTTCAGAAGGAAAGTGCTAAGGTTAGTGAAGACAATGCTGAAATTTATGAATTAAGTACCTTGAGTTTTCTCCCTTTTCTGGGCATTAGTTCCCTTTTCCATAAAATGAGGTTTAATTAGATGATCTCTAAGACTTCTTTCAGCTCTGGTAGTCTGTGATGTTAAAGACTTAAGCTAAATGACCACTTTCCTGGTATGTATTAAGAAGGGACCCCTTGTCGGATTCAGCTTGGAAAAGATGGCCTCTGAGGTCCTATCCAAGCTTGAGATTCTCTGATTTGATAAGGATGTAAGTCCACATATGATAAACACCAAAAGTGTGTTTCCACAGTACAGGGCTACAGAGAGACAATGGAGAGAAAGAATAAGAAAATTGATTCTACTTAAATGGAAAAAGAAAGAAAGAGAAATCCTTTCTGATATTTGAAGATAGAATGTTCTTGCTCTCCAACAGAGACTGAGAATGATGTTTATGCTGCCAGTGCTGTCTGCCTGCTCTGAGGCTTGCTGAGAGAACACTCAGGAGGCAGCTTTAAAATGAAGGCACAGTTGTTAGAGTGGAGAAGGAAGACTGGGAGAATGAGTTTATAGTTAGAGAAATGGGCGGGGGGGTGGGGAGACTTCTTTGTCCTGAAGGTTGCAGCTCCTGGGGTGAAGGAGACATGTTTGTGAACATGAAGACCTGCTCCCACTGAGCAGGGTATAGTATATTAAAGTCATTTTTGTACCATTATTTTTATAACAATATTAACAATAATAGAAATAATGATGAGCAACTGACATTTCAGCTGTGCTCTAGACTGTGTAAAGTGCTTGCCTTTAAACCACTCTGTGACCTGTGATTCTCTAACAATTCAAGGCAGTGCAGGACAAAGATGCAAGCAAGGGGTTCCAAATATTCTTGTTTCCATTCTTAACAGAAGAAGAGACCAATGAACCCAAGAGTTAAATATCTTGTCTCTATGTTCATCTGAACTTTAGAGCTAGGTCTGCTGGTTACAAGGTCAATATCCCTCTCTTACATCCCAGACTGAGAGGATTGGTGAAAGCAATGGGAGAAGGAGACAGAGAAATGAAGCATTCTTTTCATAAACAATGATGAGCTGTTCCCTGTCTATTTTCACAGGCTAGACATTGACTTTCTTCTTTCCATCTATATCCATGGGGGATCCAGGGCCACTCCCATTCAATGAACATATATTAAACAGAGCAATAGAATGAACAGCAAATACTCAGAATCAGAGTTTAACAACTGCTCATTAGTGGCAATTTTATTTACCTTCTGTCCTTCCAGGATGCAGCCTTTGGCTTCTGTGAATGTCTGGCCTCTGTCTGCCCTAGGATGTCCAGTTGGATTCTAATTCCTCCTCCATCCTTCCTTTTCCTGAAGACCAAGAACTGCTGTGACCAGGGTGCCAATGAAATAGGCATGAGTTATCTTGTTTCCTCTATAAAAAATCAACCAATATTTCCCTCCTCACTGTTGGGTATAGTAAGCAAAGAACTTTGAAAACTATTTGGGGGGGGAACTGGACAGGTGATTTCATTGGTGTATCTAACTGTCTTCTCTAATCCATATTGGAAATTAATCTGCAATTTATAGTCCTAAAGTAGAGTTGTCTCTGGGCTACCAAAAGCTTACATGAATCACCCAGGGTCACTTAGTATGGGTTAGAGATGGAACTTGAATCAAGTTCTACCTGATTCTGAGATTGTTCCTCTATCAATTGAACTACAGCATCTCTAAAAACAAATATCTTTATTTCAGTAATATATCAAGGATTTAATCCATGTGGGGTCTCCTTCCATCAATGCAGATATCAAACAAAATACTTCATGCCTTAGTAGGAGATCCTTGGTACGTACTGTGATGCTGTGCAGCTTGCTATGAGACTTTCTGTACCATGCTAGGCTGATACTCTGATCAGTCAATGTGTGTGTGTGTGTGTGTGTGTGTTCATCCTTTGTTGCCAAAGGAGACCATGCCATTAGAGAATTAATGAAATGACTTGCACTTGACTTTGTTTTGAGTGAGAGAGGGCTGTGTAAATCACCAACCTCACTTCTCCTCCAGAGTCATCTGAATCCAGTGACCAGTTATTCATCAGGATGACTGGAGATGACCCAGGATGAGGCAATTGGGTTAAGTGACTTGCCCAAGGTCACACAGCTAGTGAGCATCAAGTGCCTGAGGTGAGATTTTAACTCAGGTCCTCCTCCTGACTCCTGCACTAGTACTCTATCCATTGCATCACCTAGCTGCCCCGATTAATGCACTGCATCGCCTATCTGCCCTGATCAAATAAAGCATTTAATATAAGCATTTATTTTGTGCAAACATCATATTAAGAATTGGAGATAAAAATAGAAAAATAAAATAGCTCTCAATGATTACACATTTGAATGAGGGTGGGACAATAAGTATGAAAATGTTTCAGGTGCAAGTCAGATGGTATGTTCCTGTTATACTTACATGTTCAATGGACAAAAATAGTAATGATTCTTCTTTAATATCATTTTTATGAATGAATCATGCAGTTTTTGACATTGAAGAATTTCATTGTACAAAGAATTTTGATGACAAGGACTTTCTTTTTTGGGTCTTTTGAAAATGTGACTGTAGTACCTATGACAGATGCCTTGTCCATCATGCAATTAACCAATCAGTGAGCTCTTCTAGAACTCACTGGGTGCCTGTTGTTCTCTATGCAAGCTCTTGTCTTGTGTAGATAAGATAAAAATAATGATCTCAAGGAGTAGAGCACAGTTAGAACTGGAAGAAACTTCAGAATCATTGAACACAGAATACTTGAGGCAGAAGGAATTGTGAAAGTCATGTAATACAATTCTAAAATTTCACCAGTAAAGAAGTTGGGACACAGGGAAGAGTAGTTATTTCTCCAAAGCCACATTGTTAATTATTGTCAGAATAAGGACTAGCCAACATGTCTCTTGATGCCTACATTATTTTTTTAACTCTACCACACAGAATGTGTCAAATGAGTGGTAAAGGCTATTGATATTCAGAGGAAGGAGAGTTTTACGAAGAGGGATGGGATAGCTGGGGAAGACTTCCCCAAAGGAATTTGAGGTGGTCCTGGAAGGAAAGCAAAAATTTAAATAGGCAGAGGAGAAGGGAAAAGAAGATTTGCAATTCCATCATCCTTTTTGCTTTTTAAATTTTGACTTAGCTTACCAGTCATCTGATCTACTGAGTAGTAGTCCCTTTTCATATAAATGCCATCCTTTTTCTCTTGCCAAAACCTTATGACTGAGATACCTCAATTCCCTGCAAAAATCACTAGGTAAAAATAATAATTTAGAAAATATTAATAGAGAAGATTTTAATTTTTTCACAACAGCTCAGTTAGCAATCACCTTCCAATGGTAACAAGCCTGTTTCCTTTCCATCTTTTTCCCTCTGGTGTAAGTTTTGAAACTTCATGTGAAACGTTTCCACATTTCCACAGATTTTCTCAGACATTTATTCAAAATATATTCAGGAATTTCAGATAGATGACCACCTTATTACCTTTGAAGATTTTTTTCATGAAGTTTTCTGGATTGTTGTAATGAACTGTTAGCTGGTTTCTCTGCTTCTAGTTTACCGTCTGTGTCATTCTGTATGGATGGAATGCAAATAAACATAAAACATGTACAATCATAGAGTCTCAAGGTTTTAGGGGACCCAGAACTCATCTTGTCTGATTTGTCCCTGAACAACTAATTACCTGATCTATGGTATCTCCAAAAAGTAGTCATCGAGGTTCTACTTAAGGGCCTATCTTGATGGGACATCAACTCCCCTTTTATCCTGCCTTCTGAAACTGTGCTTTTTTTCTTGGATCCACACCCACTCGGAGAAATTATTTTGTATTCATATCTATATCAATAAATATTGATAAATAAATATTTCACCTATACTCACATCTATATCTATCCATATCTATATATCTATATCTATCTATATATACACATATATATCAATCTCATAGCCAGATATCTATCTAGATATAATACTTAGAAAATAAAGTATACATAGACAAATATTTCCTTAAGCATTTATGTATATATACATACAAATGTGTGTACATATATACATACATACATATACATATACACACAAACATATATATGCATGCATTCTTAATTTTCTAAGTACTTTATTTTCCTACAATAGAATATCAGTCCATTGTGAGCAGAAAAAGTCTCATTTTTATCTTTGTATCTCTTTCTGTTACTCAACCTACAGAACCTAGTAAATGCTTAAATAATTCTTTTTGAATTGAATCAAATTGAATTATCGAGCAGCTCATTTCCCTTTAGGACAGCTCTGGTTATTAATAAATATTTTGTTATGTTGAACCAAAATCTGACTATCTGTAATGTCCACCTATTGGTTCTTACTTTGCCTTCTGGGACAGAGCAGACTAATCCTAACATATCTTCTATATGCAAATCCTTCAAATATGTAATGATGATCATTTTGGCTTGTTTGTTTATTTTTCTTCTCAAATTCTTTCAATTAATCTTTGTATAATATAGCCTCTAATATTTTTATCATTTTGAGTGACATCTTATGAACACACTCTTGGTAGAAAATAGGAAATACCAGAGGGGAATTAGAATTATATCAATTGTTTATAAGCTATTTTAAGTTCTTTCCGAGTTTTGTTCCTCCATTTATTTTTAAGCTCTTTGAGTCTTTTCTATTTTCTTTGCATTAAATTAAGGTATTCCTGAACCCAATATAAATTCATTTTTACTTTGAGTGCTTATATGGCAGAGAGGACGTTTTCCCTACATCTGTGAAGACTTAGATACAAACCATATTTGGAACTTGGAGCTTTTTCCCAGAGGAAGTTGGGTCTGGAGGAGAACGTGTTAAAGCAAGAATGATTTAGAGGTCAATCTCCAAGATTGAATTAATTCCTACAAAGCTAAATGTTAGGATTTCTGGACTATGCATTACATCTACATAGCACTAATGGTTTGTATACTACTTATCTTCATCTATGTTGGTAGGTACTGCAGACATTAATCCCATTTCATTGCTAAGAAAATTGAGGTACTGTAAAATTTTTGATATTGTCAAGGAACAGGTATTGGGAATACTATTATGCTATAAGAAATGAGGAACAGGAAGACTTCAGAGGGGCCTGGAAGGACTTCCCTGAATTGATGCTGAATGAAAGGAGGAGAACCAGGAGAACATTGTACGCAGCAACAACCAATAATGCAAGGACCTAAAATGTTCCCAAAGGACTCGAGGCAAAATGCCATCCACACCAAGAGGAAGAACTGTGAAACTGGAAAGCAGAATGAAGCAGAAAATTTTCTCTTGTGTTATGTTTTGTTTCGCTTTGGTTTTTCTCATGGTTTCTCCCACTCATTTTAATTCTTCTATACAACATGACTAGTATGAAAATGTGTTTAATAAGAATGTATGTCTAGAACCCATATAAGAAGGCATGCCATCTCAAGGAGGGAAGGAATAGAGAGGGTGAGAAAATCTAAGACTTATGAAAGTGATTGTAGAAAACTGAAAACAAATAAATTAATAATTTAAAAAGAAGCTGATATTAGAGCTTGCACTTAAGCCTAAATTACGAATATTAATTTCAGTGCCATTTTTACTACAGAGAATTATCATGATCCTTTTTCCCTACTTCTTGTTATCTTACTACTTAGTGTTGGCATTTGAATTTTCCTGACCATTCTCTGAGCCTAGAATAAGCACTAAATTAATCCCCCAGAGAGCAGGCAATTGGATAACCTCTTTCCAGCATCTCACCCTTTCGTCTCTGCCTACACTCTGGGAATGTGATCTCCATTTCTTCAAGGTACATTAACTTTCAATACCTAAGACCTGCGACTCCTAAGGGTATGCTTGTCACCAAAGTCAATGGGGAAAGTAGGAAACCAAGAAGAAGTTGGCAGGTGAGGGTGGTATTGCCTTTTGTTTGGGACTTCGAAAGGGCCAGACTGCCTTGGGACGGGGTTGAGAGGGCCCCTGGTGTGAGCGAATTGTTTAGAGGCCAGATAGATGAGGTTGAATTACTTTTTTTCCTTTCTCTATGATGTAGCAGGGGAGGTTGGCAGTTGGTGGTAAGATCATCCTGGAGAAAAATAGACAGGATTAATAGGTAAATCGACACAAATGGTTTGCCACAAGGAAGACCAGAAAAACAAAATCATGTAGACATGAAGAGGATTCTCTCATTGCAAACATGTCTAAGATATTAAAAAAAAAACAAACAACTTCAGATATTCAGATAATGGAATGCAAGAGATGGAAAATGCCTTAAAACCTAAGAACAGATCAACTTTGTTATTTATACGTACCTTTTCTCTGTCCTTTAGAAAATTTTCATTGCATCCCCTTTGACAAGTATAACAACCTCTCTCAATCTTCATGCATAATTTATAATACAGAATTACTAGGTAGAATGTGAGACTTATAGTAAGAAGAGCTGGATTCAAATCCTGTCTCAGACACATACTAGCTGTGCGGCCCTCCGGTGGCCACTTAAATGTCCCTCGGCATCACTTTCCTCATCTGTAGAATAGAAATAATCATAACATAGCTATTGAGAGGATCAAATTAGACAATATCTTTAAAATGCTTTACAATAAAAGAGTATAGACTTCAACAGTATGTGAGCTATTATTCATAGTAGAATCTAGATTTGTTTTTTATTACCCAAGTAAAATACATGTCCCATGAAAAAAATCAAATTTGATCTCTGTTTCTCCTCAAGTATCTGAATAATTTGAAAAATGCCCTATGATATTTATCTATTAATGACTAAAACAAATACATTTATGTCATGCTTTGAGGTTTACAAAGTACTTACTTCTTTAAAAAAGTATAAGTATCCCTATTTTGTACATGAGAAAAATAAGGCTTAAAAATATAAAGTCACTTGCCTGAGGTCATGTAACTAGTTTCATGATCTGGTTTTGTATCTAGGTCTATTCTAACCTGAAATCCAGAGATCTTTGTACCAAGTCATATTAAGTGATCATTCAAGAAAAAAAAGAAGGAAAGAAAGAAGGGAAGGTAAAAGGAAGGAAGAAAAAAAAGAAATGACTCAAAATGTTTATTTTTAGTAGAAATGACAAATTGTAAAAAGTTCAGAATGCTCAGTAGTCACTATGGACAACCTTCTCAAGTCTAGTAACATATTTAAATGCAATTGCCAGAATATGGCTGTTACTTGAGTGCAGGCTGCCATCATAAAATGGAATTGCTTTGAAAGGAAAATATCTCTATCTATATGCATATCTATCTGTCTATCTATCTGCCTGTCTGTCTGTCTATCGATCTACCTATCTATCTATATGTACTACAATATGGGATGATTTTGTCTTTTCTTTCCTTTTATGTTTGAATACATAATAAAACCACCAACCAATGAAGACATTGCTCATAGGGTCCAGTGCAACCATGGGTGAATGCGCACTCTTTCATTCTCCTTTTTCTAAGAGGGATATGAGGCTAGTAGTACTTATATGAGTAGGCATATAAGACAATTAAGTATTTTCTAAGCACGTAGTGTGTGATAAAAGCATAGCAAATGTATGCAAGTTATGTTTTACTAGATTATCCAAACATTATTTTGATGAGGAAATGGCCCCTCAGTTAAGGTGGAAACTATTAGTTAAATAAATAAACTACTAAATTGAGTTGTTTCAACACAAACACTTAAACAATTTTCCCTGCTCATTGATGGACATTAGCCAGACAACATCCTGATATGTGTTTTGTTATTTAACAAGAGAAGTTTCACGCTATTGAATTAGAAAGTGTCATGATAGGTATCAGTAGACTTGAAATCAATTTCTGATTCTAATCATCCTCATTTTATTGGGCAGATCTCTTCTCTTGACTATAAGTTTCTTCATTTGAAAATCAGTAGTTTGAATTAGATGATCTCAAAGGTCCCATGCAACCTTGGCACTTTATGATTCTATTTTTCACTTAATATCAGTTATATATTTTTTTAAATATAAAAATATAAAGACTTTATACTTATACCCAAAGAATATTCTGTATTAATAAGGTTCCTAATAAAGCTTAGGACTAAGATTTCAATAATGAACAGTGAATGCAGAAAAGAAAAAAAATTAATTATTTAATAAGGCATGAAAAGGAATTCCAAATTATTTCTGCAGAAGCAATCCCAATGGGTATAATTTTGGTTCCCAAGTTTTATTTTCATTCTTTGAAGATGTTGGTCTGAAGTCACAGAATCATAGAACTGGGAGGGACAACAGTGGTCTCATAGTCCATCTCATACAAAATACTCTCCATTATAACATACCTGACAAGGGATCCTCCAACCTCTGCTTGATGACCTCCAAAGAGAAGCAGTCAACCCATTTAAATTTTGAGCAGCTCTAATTATTAGAAATTTGGCCGTTACATCAAGTCTACATTTGTCTTTATCACAAATGATTGATTTTTAAAAAAATGTTAAATAGCAGACCCCAAGTAAAATTCCTTGGGCTCCCCCACTGAAAACCAGCTACATTGACATTAAATTACAATTTTTTTTGTCTACTTGTACAGCCAATTTTGAATTCATTTCGTTCTACTGTTGTCTAGGTCACTTTTCTTCATTATTTCCACAAGAAGAGGGTAGGATACTTAATCAACATCTTTATTAAAATCTAAGTAAACTATATTGGCAACATTATTTTCCTCTACTAGTTTAGTAGTCCTGTTTTAAAAGAGCTGGGGGTAGATATGTGGCTTAGCAGATAGAGCACCATGCCTGGAATCAGGACAGCCTAAATTCAAATCCAGCCTCAAAAACTCACCAGCTCTGTGACCCTGGGAAATTTATTTAACCTTTGCTTGCCTCAGTTTTCTCACCTGTGAAATAAGGATAGTAATAACATCTACCCCCCCCTCCAGGGTTTTTATTATATCAAATGAGATAACCATTGTAAAACCCTTAGCACAGTGCCTGGTACACAGAAAATGCTATATAAATACTAGCTATTAACTATTAGTTACTAAAACACATCAGATTGTGCCAAAAGGCTTAAACCAGTGAAACTCAAGGCCTGACGTGGCTTATGTTGCAGAAACATATTAGATATATCTGATCTGGGATCTAGCTAGCCTGCTGTGTCTTTGTGAAGATTGCAATTTACTATTGTGGAAAATAGGAAGAAGGAGAGCGACCTTGGTTAACTTCATTGACAGTAATCTACATCAGGAGGCACATGCAGAATCTGTGACAGGAGAGCCGAGTGACGACTTTATTCACTCTCTTATCACCAAGGGGTAGAGAAAAGGGAGTACTCAGCTAGAATGGTATAACTATAGTATCCATCAGATATTAGTAGTCTGGAAGTATTGTGCTCTCTTTAGGGTTTCAGGATGAAAATCAATTTAGATGTTAACTTTTTTCATCTCCCAAATGAGTATATGTGACAGACAGGATAAGGTAGAATGTCCCTCTAGTCCTACCAGTCTGTGTTCCATGATGACAACCCAAATTTCATAGCACTTTCAAGCTAGATAAATGCTTTCTTCACTACCACCCAATAAGGTAAATGATGGAAGTATTATTTATTTGCTATGTTTTAAAGTTGAGGAAACTGAAGTTTTTAAAGGATGAATGACCTACCTGTGATCTCAAAGCTAGTAAGTATCTGAAGCAGAATTCAAACCTGCATCTTGTGACTAAATCGAACAATCTGCTGATTATAGGTTGCTTGAATCTAAAAAGATTTTTTCCATTTCTATCTACATATGTTTTACAGTTTTAAAATCCCTACCGAAATTAATATCAATTCTTGCATTACAGTAATGTTTGCACATGCTTGGAGTAGACAGTCTTCTAACTCACTGAGGGGTTAGAGGCTGGCTGGTTACCCTTGACCTAGGTTAGATCATCTTCCAAGATGGTTTTGCCAGGGTATGGCTGCTGCACATGTTTCTGCTTCTTGGAATCACAGGTGGGAGTTGGGTGAATCAAGTGGGCATCAAGGGTGGATGAGAAGCTCTGCAAAGGGCTCAACAAGCCCTCACATCAGAGGTAGTAGACTGCCCTGAATACCTCACACCTATTTGGAGGTAACATAGCAGGAGAAAACCTTCTTCTTGATGTTTCTCCTCAAAAATACCAGGCTCTTTATCAATGTTTCTCTAGAAGTGTGGTTCTTTCCATATAGGTGGAAGATGATCCTTTGTGGAACATCAGCAGCAAAGATAGTAATTGACATTTTTATGAGTGCTTTAAGCTTTATAAAGCACTTTCTCTATAGCTTCATGGTAAGGGAGCTCATGCAAGGATTCCTATACTTATGTTGTAGATAAGGATATCAAAATTCAGAGACATGAAATAACTTGGCCAGGGTAATGAAGCTCATAAATATCAGAACCAAGATTCTCACTCTCAATTTTTGCAAGATCAATTATACACTCCTCTGTTTGGACCTAAGGGACTTCATAATCTAGGCTCTTCTTACCTTTGCAGTTTTACACTTTGCTCCCCTCATTCACTTTGCCAGGCAATGAATCTGGATGTTTCTCAGACAGTGGGTAGACAGCCACACTATTTGTTCTTCCTTATATATGACACTGTATCTCATGATTCCAAGGGTAACTAGGTCATGTAATGCATAGAGTCAGGACTTGTAGTCAGGAAGGCTCATTTTCCTGAGTTCAAATCCCACCTCAGAAGTGAGCTATGTGACACTGGGCAAGTCACTTAATCCTGTTTGCCTCAGTTTCCTCCTTGTGAAAATGTTTGCCTTAGTTCCTCATCTGTAGAATGAGCTGGAGAAGGAAATGGCAAAACAAGTGTGGTATCATTTTTGTTTTTTATTTTTTAATCTATTATAATTTATTTATTTTCAGTCTTCAACATTCACTTCAACAAGATTGTCTTGAAATATGATGTCTAGGCACATGTTTTGATTGTGACTTTCAGGTAATCCAATCATTTTTAAATGATCTCTCCTGGATCTATTTTCCAAGTCAGTTGTTTTCCAAAGAGATAGTTCACATAATCTTCTATTTTTTCATTCTTTTGGTTTTGTTTTATAATTTCTTGATTTCTCATAAAGTCATTAGCTTCCATTTGTTCCATTCTTATTTTTAAGGAATTGTTTTCTCCATTGAGCATTTGGACCTCCTTTTCAATTTGGCCAATTCTGAATTTTAAGGCATTCTTCCCTTCATTGGCTTTTGGGAATTCTTTTGCCATTTGGGTTAGTCTATTTTTAAAGGTGCTATTTTTCTTCAGCATTTTTTTTTGGATCTCCTGTAGCAGACTGTTGACTTGTTTGTCATGATTTTCTTGCATCACTTTCATTTCTCTTCCCGATTTTTCCTCTATTCCTCTCACTTGATTTTCAAAATCCTTTTTGAGCTCTTCCATGGCTTGAGATCATTTCATGTTTTTCTTGAAAGCTTTGGATGTAGGAGTCTTGACCTTGCTGTCTTCTTCCTATTGAATGCTTTTATCTTCTTCTGGTTGTATGCTTTGACCTTCCTCATCATAAGAAAATACCTTTTCACCAAGGAAGCAACATTTTATTGTCTTCTTCTCCACCCCCCCAAAATTTTTGGTCATTTCCCCAGCCAATTACTTGACTTTTGAACTCTTTGTTAAGTGGAGGGTTACTGCTCTAAGTTTCAGGGGTTTTGTGAAGCTGTTTTTAGAGATCTCTAGGGACCTGTAAATTCTCTGTTCCTCCAGAGTGATATGATGAAATGAGAGGTGTTTACTCCTCTCCTGGCCTGCACTCTGGTCTATGAGCAACTACAAGCATTTCTTTCTGTCCTGGAAGACTGAGTAGGATTCCCTCTCTGCAGCCACCACCAGCTTTCCCACACCAGGGCTCCCCCTCACCCCAGGACCACCACTCAGAAATGAGACCCATGTCATTTGCTCATTTCCCCCATGACCTGTACACCCCAAAGCTCCAGAAACAGCTACCACTACTGGGGTGGCTGCTGCCACCCTAGGACTGGGACGGGACCAGACCAAGTTCTCTCACCCAGGTGACAGAACTTTTCCACTGACCTTTGAAGCTTTCTTTGGAGTTGGTGGGTTGAGGACTGGAAACAGCCACAGTTGCTGTTCAGCACCTCGAGGTCCTCTTCAGTCTTGTCTGTGCTGGCGTGGCCCATACTGGTGTGTGCTGCACTCCAGACCCACTGTAATAGAGCCTTCCTGTAGGTCTTCCAAATTGTCTTGTGGCTTCTGCTGCTCTAGAATTTTTTTTGAGCTATTTTTTACAGGTACTTTTAGGGGTTTGTGAGAAGAGCTCAATCAGGTCCCTGCTTCTACTCTGAGTTCTTGGCTCTGCCCCCACCCCTACCACCCCCGAACTCCAGTATCTTTGCAAAAACAAGACAAAACAAAAAATCCAAATGAGGTTGCACAGAGCTGAAGGTGCCTAAAACCAAAAACAAACTCCTCACTCCCAACTTGCTGCATTTGTACTGGCTGTCCCCCATGCTTTGTTTGCTTTTCCTTCTCACCTCTCCCACCTGGCTTCTTTGGCTTACTTTAAGACTAAGTTCCTATCATATCTTCTACAGAAGAGCTTTGCTCATTTTTCTTGCTGCTAATCCCTTCCTTCTGAGATTTCCTCCTATTTATATTGTATGTATCTTGTGGGCACAAAGATGTTTACATATTGTCTCTTCTATTTCAATGGAAGTACCTCTCAGGGTGCCTTTCTTTGTATCCTTGCCATTTATCAAAGTGCCTGGCACATAGTAAACACTTAATCAATGCTTGTTGATTGACTTCTCAGTATGTCATAGAAACATATCCTTAAAAGAAGGATTTACTGGTAAAGAAATTTCTTTTGTAAAATAAAGGATGTAGAGGGATGTGTGTTTGTGTGTGTATTTCTTCCTTTCCATCCATGAAAGAGCAATCAGAAACAATTTCTTATTTTGAACTTCTAAGCACAAACAAGATTAGTGTAAGTAAAAGTTACTTTCTTTTAAAGGATAGTTATTTTCCAAAGCCTGCACACATGGTAGTACCACAATAGATTTAGAATCAGAGAATGTATGCTCAAAGTCCAACTCTTCCATGAGTGTCATGCTTGGTGACTTTGAGCAAGTCACTTAAAATTTCTGAGCTTTAAATTGATGAGAATTAATAAGATAACTTTAACCTGCCTTTTAGTTCTGAGTCAATAATTTAGTTATCAGAAAGAGCTATGGACATGGCATCTGATACCCAAGTCACAAATCCTCATTCTACCAACTTAATTGCCGTGGCTAAGTAATTTCTCCTTTCATACATTCAGTTTACTCTGAAATGAAGGGTTTGGACCAGAGCATTTCTGAACTTCCCTTCCACCTCTACCATTCTATGACATCCTGCAAGCATCAAATAATCTTTTAAACATTTAAATAAATGAATTCAAAGCATATGAATCAAATTCCACCTGATCTATACCCAGATTTACCACGTCCAAAGTGTTTGACGCACAAAACATTTTGGGCTGTATTCAATCCAAAATGTTAGGGAAAAAAGCCTTAAAGGCATGTTGTTATAGAATCCAGAAATGCCACTACTTCACTTCCATGGATATGGGGGTGGGGATAGTGAGGGATTCCACAAGCCAAACCATATGCTTAGTTAAATGCCATGATTACCATCCTGTCCAAGCCCATCAGTAAGGATACTTTAAGTTCATCATTTCAGTGTCTTCCATAAGATGCTGGGCACATGTTCTGAATTCAGCAAGACTGAAGGGAAATGAGTATCATGGGAAAGGTAATCATTAGGGATGACTTCTTTAATCAATGCTTTCAAAATCATCCCGTAAAATCCCTGTGTGGACATGATATTTATCAATCCTGAGTGAATTGCTGGACCCAAAAACAAGAAACAGAAAAGATTTTAGAAGTTGAAGGCTGAAGGTTATATAATGTTATTGTCTCAAATACTTAAAAAAGAACAAGCAAATTTAAAAACAATCAAAATATAAAAAATTGAGAAATAGTCCTTGGTGGAAATTATACTCTGGACAATGATTATATAAATTTTAATACTGTTGTTAGCTTGAAACTCTCAGATAAATATCCCCATGAAAAAAAATAAAAAAAAATACTTTGTTAGGTTTGGAGTTTGTACAGGGAGGCCCACACTAGGAAATACTGATTGATATTAAGTCTGTTGGAAAATTGTCAACTACATAGTTCTGCATTCTAGAATATTTGGAGTGTAATATAGTGATGAGTCCATTAGATTTAAAGTCTGTAGAGCCAGGGGATCAAATCTAGACATGTTCTTTGGGAGGAGAATTCCCTTCTCTCACATTGCCTCATCATCTGGGAAAATATGAAAATAAATAAGTAGCAAATGCATACATATATATATATATATATACATACATATACTTACAAATATACATATACATATATACACATACATAAATACATATACATATATATACATATTATATATATACCTATACATATATACATATACCTATATATACATATACATATATATAGTCTTTTCAATGTGCTGGGCACTATGCAATTAATATTTCATTTGATCTTCATCATAGCCCCAAGATATAGGTGTTATTTTTATCCCCATTTTACAGTTGCGGAAATTAAGGCAAGGAGAGGTTAAAATATAATTTAATGTTTCAGGTTTGAGTGGAATGCAGGTCTTGCTGACTCCAGATTCCACTGTGTTACCAGCTGCCTATAATAGTAGATTTTATTACTTCTCTCCCAGGATAGTAATGAGGAAAGGGATTAAAAAACCAAAAGTTGCTACATCAGTTACTATTGTTATAAATAACAATATTTGTATTGAGATCATCATAGAAATATACATACTGATTTTTTTTCCATCAGAGAGAGAGAGAGATCCTGTTAGAGTCAGGAAAAGGTTGGTTCAAGCCTTTCCTCTGATACCTATAGCTATATGACTATACATGAGTGATGTAACAGTTAGATTAGTCTCATGCAATTCTTTAATACTATGAGCCACAGATATGTTTTAGATCTGTATCAGTGGAGAAAGTTTCTATACGGGGAATTCCTCTACAATGATGAAATCGCAATGGTAGATAACTTCCCTCTTCCCCAAATGACCAGAGTACAGTTTTCTGGTTTTTTTTTCTTAGTATTAGTTGCTTAGTCTGAATAATATATCAATACAAGCTATATGACTTCATTTAAAAAATGAAAGGTAGTACAAGAGCCATTTATAGTCAAGGTTGCCTACCTTTAGGTTTTAGCAAACACCAGAGGCAGAAGGAATATGGAAAGAAGAGATCTAAGAACATGGAAAATAGATAATATATTTAGAACTTGAAGAGATCAACTTCAGTCCCCTCATTTTATAGCAGAAGAACAGATCCAGGGAACTTAGGTGTTGAAGGTAACTTAGGAGTGACAGGGCTGAGATTCAAATTTGGGTTCTATGACTATAATAATGGAAAGGAGGTGGGGAAGGAAGGAAGGAAGGAAGGAAGGAAGGAAGGAAGGAAGGAAGGAAGGAAGGAGGAAGGAAGGAAGGAAGGAGGAAGGAAGGAAGGAAGGAAGGAAGGAAGGAAGGAAGGAAGGAAGGAAGGAAGGAAGGAAGGAAGGAAGGAAGGAAGGAGGAAGGAAGGAAGGAAGGAAGGAAGGAAGGAAGGAAGGAAGGAAGGAAGGAAGGAAGGAAGGAAGGAAGGAAGGAAGGAAGGAAGGGAGGGAGGGAGGGAGAGAGAGAGGGAAGGAGGAAGAAAGAGAAAAAGAAAGAAAGGAAGGAAGGAAGAAAATATTATTATCACTGTAATGATGGTGAAGATTTTTGCCCTGGTAGTAGCAGCAGTAAAAGGAATTTACTTATTCTAGTCCAGGTGGCAGGGAAGCCTGGGGATCTTTCAAGGGATAGCAGTGAACCCAGATGGTTGCTGGGAGATAGAACTCAGGGAACCTGGTAGGTGTTCCAGCTGCAATACAACACTTCACCTCCGAGTGTGAGATTCCCGTGGATTTGTTCCCTCCCCTACTGGTTCAGCAGTCTGTGGGAGATTGTACTCATTTGTGCAAGCAAAGAATGATTTGATCGTTTTTCTCTGTTATTTACTTTGATATTCTCTCCTAATTAAGTGTACTGCTATATGGGTTATGATTCCTACTTGGTCTGTTGGCAAAGAACATTGGAGAGAGTCATGAGACCAATATTAGCACCCATGTTGAACCTAAGCAGTCATATGAGTACCCAGATGAGTAGAAGACTCTTTATGTTATCTTTACAACCCTCTGCCCCAACCTGCAGTTGCTGTAGCTAAAAATTCATTCAGATGACAGCATTCTGGAAACGAGACTCTCTGACCTTAGCTAAATTGGGTCTTGGATTAAAGGCAAACATTCTGTGACCAAACCTGTACTCAGATCCTTTTCATCCTAGTGGGACTTGTCATAATATGTACTATGGATGGTTATTAATAACATTAATATTGTTTCAATCTAATTTTATGTGATTAGAGATTGTTTAAACCCAGAACGTTGCCCTGACCTCAGTAACTCTCCAAAAAATGATAAAAATGGATTTAAGGAATTTGGGATTCTCCGAGTTCTGGATCCACCCAAAACACTCCTGTCTTGGGTGACCACACACAGGTCTTATGCTTTGTCCACCCGAGCTTGTGTTTTGGGTTCCCTTCGTGATTTGGCTTTCTCCAGATTTTATTGAATGTTTACATTTACTCATATCCATCTCTGTCTACTTTCCTTTCAAATTGTCCTTCCAGCAAAATTGTTTAACATGTATACAGAACAGTATGCAAGAAATCATAGGAGATAAAAGTTGATTTATGACACTGTTCCTACCTTCATAGACATTACATTCTAGGAGAGGGAGAAAGCATCAACATAGACAGCTCAAAAGTACATCATTTCAGAAGTATATCAGAGACCAACAAATTGAACAGACATAAGATGCTAATGTCTTACAAATGTAGAGCGGGTGACCAAGAATTTTAAGTATAGGCATTAATTTAAAATATGGGTGAAGTTGATGAGGAAAGGCACTGCAGACTTGGGAAACATGCTGAACAAAGCCATGAGGGCTGGAGAATAGCTCTTCAATGGGGGAACAGAGTAGTGCACTTTGCCTATAACATGAAGTATGTGGTAAATGTGAGATATGGCTAACCAGACCGGATGGTTCCCGATGAAAGACAGGTAGCAGAAGGCCTGAGATTTAAGGTAAAAACAGTTCAAATTTTTATTCATTGGACAATAGGGAGCCACTGAAAATTTTTGAATAGAAGAATGCTATAACTCAATCTAGCACAGTCATAGAATCTAGGAGTTAGAAGAGACCTCAGAGGGCAATTAGAAATAGAGGGCCTGGAGTCAGGAAGACCTGAGATAAAATCCATTCTTAAACACTTACCAGCTGTGGGACTCTGGGAAAGTCACTTCAACTATGCCTCAGTTTTCTTATCTGTAATATAATGAGAATAAGTGTGAAAAGCAAATGAAATGATAATTGTAAAGTACTTAATACAGTACCTGGCACATAGCACTATATAAATGCTAGCTATTATTATTAATAATAATTGTTATTAACTAAGAATCCCCTCTACAAGATAATAGAGGTAGCAGAATGGAGGTAATAGATGAAAGAGACACAGAGACAGAGACAGAAAAAGACAGAGGCAGAGAAAAAGAACATCAAGCGAATAAATTTTTGAAATAGAGTAAATTAGAAAGTTAGCAAACCTAAACATTATATTGATGGAACTGAACAATACCTACTTAGAAAGAAACATTTCTTCCTTTATCTCAGTGTTTCTGCTGATTGACAGTTGAGATGAAATTCTTTCACAAATTTCAAAGGGAGACGGGAAGGGGTTTGGGGGAAAGACAAAAAAAAACCTGTTCTCCAGGCAGGCTGGAACAGTCAGGTATTCCAGGACCCTGAAGAACAGGAAAGGAAAGAGAAAAATCTGTCAGATAAACAGAAGTAAAAAATCTTTTGAAGTCTGTAAATTTGGCAGTTGCTTGTTTCTTACCCTGAGGTCTGTAATGTCTGTAGGTTAATTGAAGACATGAGAGTTAACAATCTGTCTGGCCTGAGTCGGAGTTGCCGCGGAATACACAAGCTCAGGCAGAGGTCAGTATGGAGAAGAAATGTCACCCCTTTGTGAGCTCAGGCCCTGAGCACTGGGAGGAACTCAGCAAAGTGCTTGGTGTCATTTTCATTCATAATATTTTGCCAGCATTTTCCTTCATCTCTAGACCAGACATTGAAGTTCAAGCGACATCTATCCCAATATGCTTTAGAAAGTTCTTTGTAGCTATGGCTTGGAGAAGTTCCTTAAAAACTACAGTATCATGACTCTATGCAATTGTTAAAAGAATTTTCTTTCCTTTTTCCCCTGTTTCAGATGGAGGGAAAGAGGTAGGAATAAGGTAAAACAGAGTTTTCTTAATTAAAAAAAAAAAACTCATTTTTTTTTTGAAAGAAAGCAGTCCACTGGACTATGCAATTCAACTCAAAAAAAAAGCAAACAAACATGTATTAGGCACTCACAGTGTGCTTAGTACTTTACATGATACTAAAGGGAATACAGAAGAAATAAAGAGTTATGCGATTATTTTGGATTTTTTGTGAAATTTTTTGGAACTGTTTTGTGAAAGGGACTTTAGAGATCATCTGGTCTAACTAATTTTACAAGTGAGGAAATTGAGTTCCACAGAGGTTAAGTTACTTATGCAAGACCACAAAGAGCCAGGAAATTAGTAGAACAAGGGCTGTCTCCTAGGTCATGGTCCCTGATCTGTAGGAGTTTACAATCTAGCTGGGAGGTGTAAGTCTTAAAGCCATCTCTTGTTGAAAAGAGGAAGAATCAGAGTTCACATGCTTAACTTCATCCAAATTCTCTCCATCTGTGAAATGTTAAATATTAATGACAAAATGTTATGTTGGAGTAGGAGTCTGGATACTACCTATAACTAGGTTCCAGCCCCTACCATTTACTAACTGTATTATCTTAGGCCAGTCACTTAACATGCCAATATCATTTAACTTGCATGTTTACTTCTTCCTTTGTCAAATACTGAAATATCTGCCTTATAAGGTTGAACGTGAGATTTAGAAGAAAAGGGATGTAAAGAGGTATTTTTAAAAGTGTATAAAATACTCCCCAAATATCTCCACTGAACTCTGAGAGTATGTTATAGAAAGCAATATAGATGTTTAATAAAAGTTTAATGAACTAAATTGGAGGTAAGGAAGTCTTGTCACTCTTATTAAACAAAGTTTTCCAGAAGTCTTAGTATAATTCTCTACTTTACAAGTGCACCAAGCCTTTTGGGACACCCTGTATAATTAAGTACTGAAATGTACAGTATGGGCAATTCATAATAGGTCAAATGATAGAGCTCTTTTTGACTACAAAGCATTCTTACATACTTTATCTATTTTCTCACAACAATCCTGTAGAAGAGTGAATATTATCAACTCCATTATAAAGATAAGCAAACTGAGGCTCAGAGTGGTGAATTGACTTGCCCATGAACCCTCAGATAGAAAGTGAGAGAGTTTGGATTGGAATCCAGGTCTTCTGCCATGAAGTTCTGGGCTCATTCCGCTCCACCAACTATCTCCATAAGTGACAGAATGTTTGGATCAAAATAATAGCTCACATTTCTACAGCACATTTAGAATTTGCAAAGCCATGTCTTCACAACAGAATAACTCTTCTTGACTATAAAGAAGGTAGTGTATATGTAATTAACTTCATGTGACAAATAAGGAAATAAATCTCAAAGAAATCTTTAATCAGAAGATAACTTTATAAGACTGATTCATGTTGATCAATTTCTGCAATTCAATGGGATCTTAACATCACTGTCAGCATTGCACTAACATCTTTATAGTGACACATATTTGAAGATCTACAAAGTACTTCCCATTCAATGTTTCACAACAACCCTACAAGAGAAATCTTATTATGATCCTTAGTTTATAGACAGGTCATGAACTTGAGTCTTAGAGGGATTAAGTGACTTGACCAGGTTCACATAAAACTACTAAATGTCTTAGGTGAGCTTAACTCAAGTCTCTCTTCAAGGACTTATGAAAGGATAACAATTAGTATTTATTTGAGTAGTAGATAATTGCTTCACAGGTTAGATAGATTTTCAGATGAATGCCTTTCATAAGATCATAGAAGATGTTACATGTTAACAATTAAAAGGAATTCTAGAAATTATATGACCTAGCCTCTACCTTTAATCAGGTATGGCAGAATTAGGATCACTTTATAAATGAAGCTACTAAGAGATGTGTCCAAGATTTCATAACTAACAGGTACTAGATAACAATAACTTATACATGTAAGTTAAAAGTGTCTTATTAATCTCTTCTTTTTTTTATTCCACTATTGGTTCCTGATGATCTGTTTTTTCCAATTCCAATCCCAATCCTTTTCTTATAACAAATAAAAATAATTAACCAAAACAAAAGAATTTAATAGCTAGGACTATCAGCATATACAGAAATTAGTATTCATGGTCTATCATACTCCAACCCCCCTGCCCTGGTACTAGAAGAGAGAGATACATTTTATCATTAATTCTCTGGAATCAAAATTGTAAGTTGTGTATTATTGGAATCCTGATATCTTTTTCTCGCTCACAGTTCCACAGTACTTTAAGGTTGACAAAGCACTTTCCTCAGACTAATCTTATGTAGTTTTATTGCAGTTTAGTCATTTTTAGTTATGTCCAATTCTTTGTGGTTTTCTTGGCAAAAATGCTGAAGTGGTCTGCCATTTCCTTCTCCAGTTCATTTTATAGATGAGGAAACTGAAGCAATGGCATTAAGTGACTTTCCCAGGGTCACACAGCTAGTAAATGTCTGAAGCCCTCTTTGAATTCAAGAAGATGAGTCTTCCTGATGCCAGGCCCAGCGCTCTATCCACTGTGTTGCCCTGCTACCTCAGTCTTATGTGGTAAGGAATCATGTTTATTTCCCTGTTTTGTAGATGAAGAAACCAAGATTTCTACAGATTAAATGACTTGGCCAAGGTTATATAATTACATAGTAAATAACAAAATTGGGACTCAATATCTTCCTGATTCTACATCCCATGCACTTTCAAGCATATCATACAACTTTCTTAAATGGAGGATGGGAGACTTGAACACGGATCTCTTGTCTCTTAGTACAGGGCTCCTTCCACGCAGGTTCCTCCTGATGATGACAATCTGGCCAATAACACAGTATCAGCACAAGGGTGAAGTCACCCAAACTAGCCCAAGTGAATTCAAAGTTAGCCTGAGTAAAATGGTATTGAAGTGACCCAAGATATCTTAAAATAATTTAAAATCACAAAATTTGATATGCAAAGTTATCCAAAAGTGAAATGGGCTTTGTTGGGAAGTGGTGAATTCTCCTTCAAAATGCTAAAGCAAAGGCTGATTGACTACTTGTCAGGTGGGTGTTATGGGTTGGATGAGATATTATCTGAGGTTCTTTCAGAATCTGAAATTTATCCTACTCTTATTGGTGTCATGGAGGGAGGGAAGTGGCAGTTACTGTTATAGCTGGTTAATGTGCTTGCTAGCAACTGACCATCCTACAGTGTTCAATCTCTACGTGTCTGTGTCTGTCTCTGACTCTCATTCTCTATCTTCCTTGCCGTCTTGCTCTATCTGAGCTTGATCTGCTTATACGATTTCAAACGTAACCCAGGAAGATTGACCAAGTCTAATAAGAGTAGATGATGAAAGTTATTCAGAGCTCAATGCTGAATATTGTATGCAGCTGACTTTAGAGGAGCAGTATCTGGCCTGTGCCAAGTCTTCAGTTGTGAATTGGAGCTCAGAGCCAGAAATCTGCTCACCTCCAACAGCCTGGAAAACTGAATGAGAAACAGAACTCTTTGAAAACAAGCACATAAAATAATTCCCAGTTTAACTACTAACACAACTTATTTAACCATGTCAACTATCAGACAACCAGAGGAAAAAAAGAAAGAAAGAAAAAGGCCCAGAAATTCCTATTGAAATATGGTATACATTAACCCACAGCTGGGAGTGGTTATAGTGAAATTAGAAAACACTGAAGCAAATTTTTTTAAATTTTTTTTTAAGTTAAAAGCCTTCCCCAAAATATTAGGTTGAAAGCAATGGAAACGGGGGGCCATGTGATCTGGAAACAGTAATGTCAAACCTTAAACTCACTGCTCTTCTTTACGGATTGCCCGAGTGACTCAGTTCAGAGGGGAAATTGTACATTCTAGGTTACTGGAGTCGAAAGAGATAACCCCATCTCATGTTTCAGAGAGTTTTAGGAGTCTGCCACTGACAAGTTGTGTAACCTATGGTAAGCTGCAAAATCACTTTCCCACTCTGCCTAAATTAAAAAACTACTATAGTTCTTAAGTTTATGATGCTAAGAACCCTTCAAGGCTTAATTTGTTATGGTGCTGTGATTCTAACATCCTTTCCAGGTTTGATATTCTGTATTCTATGGTTTCTAAGTTCATTTACCCCACCTCCTTCCAGTCCTATTTATGATTCTAAGGTCTCTTTCATTTTTAACATTCTGTGGCATTATCATTCTGGAAGCCCCCTCCAACTCTGATGTTTTATGATTCTGTATAGCTTATAGAGCAACAATCTCCAGAACTGTACGTACTCCAGGGGGATGTTTAAGATGAACCATTGAATTGCAGAAAGAAAATACCAGAACTTTGTGAACATATACATATGTACATATATACACATGCATGTACGTATACACATGTGTGTATATGAGTACATATACACAGGTGTACACATGCACATATATACATATGCATATGGTGTATGTATATATTTCTGTATATCTATGTATTATGCATGTCTATATATGTCTTTCTATATATGTGCATATGCATGCATATATGTCTATGCACATATATATATACACATAGGAGTATATTTTATACTCCTATGTGTATATATGTATATTTACTTTTTAATCTAAATAGCTAATAAAGAAATTAATCTACTAATATATAATATGCAGATTGACACTGGTAGCCTCACTTGATCCACATATTGAACAGCCATGTGTCATATATGATTCTTGAAGATCCTGAAAGAAGAGAATTTATTCTATACTGAGGAGAGGCTAATAATGGAGGTTTCTTCACTCATTGTCACATTTTCATCCTATTTTGACATCACAAATTTATATGTGTACAATTTTGCAGGTTTAGTTATTATATCATAGTTTTAACTAAACTAGCTCTCACAAAATTAATAAGTAACTTAAAAAGATTCCTGCAAAGAAATGTTGGATTAGAGATAATGGGGATAAGAAAAACAGAAATGAACAACAAGGAAATGGTAGAGCTGACACTTCTATTTCTAGCATAGGCTCTTTGTCAGCCACATTACCATGACAATCTGAGCAGATCTGAAAAAAGCTCAGCCAAAAAATAATGTGGAATTATCAAGATTATTAGAATTATGGATTTGTATCCACTATATTTAAGGATGAATCTTTCCCTGAGCTAATGGGATGTAACATGGCTCCCTGACCTTTTAGTCCCAGTCCCAGTTGGATCCCTGCCTCACCACTTCCTTTTCAATCTTCTTCCATCCTTCTCTTTCCCTCCCCTCAAGCACACACTTTGCATTTCTGCCATTTGTTCATCTCCAAGCAAGGTCTCATTCCCTAAGCTTTTTATGTTGCCCTACCTGAGCCCAATCCCCACACTATCCTGTGCAGTCCCTGTTCTAATCTGCTCATCGTCTTCCATGAGAGCCCAAGCCGCCTGGCCTCCGGTAAAATGGCTCCTGGATCTGAATCTTTCCTGACCCTTCTTCTTTACCATGACTGATGCAATCAAAGTTTTCCTGGGGGAAGGGTTTCCCTTTCACTGACTTCATCTTCTTGATAGTGCTCATTGAGGCAGTCAGGTGGTTGCTATAGGACGAACAAGCTAGCAATCAAATTACTGAATGGATTCAGTTCTCAAGAATATCATGGACTATATGGAGTGAGGAACTAGGAATTTCTGAGGAACAGTAATACTGTCCTAGCATATTAATTTGTCTACATCTTTATGTATTTCCTCACCCAGGTCATCAATTTTTCCTTCAAACACAAATATAAGAGATGCTCCTGTTACGGTACGAACAGGAGAACTTTATTCTAATGCTGTGCTTGGAAACTGACATCAGATGTAAGACTGGTACCATATCACTGGGTTCTGTACATATCTTCTTGATTTTTCCAAGGTATGTTTAGGATCAGGTAAATTAGGAGCTGAAAGAGAATTCAGAGATCAAGGCAACTGCTTGATCAACATCTCCAAATCTGATGGCATTGAAAATCTATTATTTCTGCAGGGTACATAGATACCAAAGCAGGTAAAGTTCCAAAGAATAATATCCTTCTTACAAAAATTTTTAAAATGTTAAATTAAATTAACAAAAAATACCTCTCCATTGGCTAGATGATTATCCGATTGTCATTGCTGTTTCTGGTTCTTTTGAGAATGTCTATTATCACTTGGTGCCATCAAGGCATAAAAAAACTTATATTGTGAAAGTAGGCACCAGTTACTGCTGGAAGAAGATAAATGCTCCAAAGCTTTTTAAAGGGTGCCTGAGCCATGAGGCATGGTTGATGTTTTTGTGCTCATCTATATGATGAAATCAAGAAATTCACATATGTGATTTCTAAGTGTTTTTCCTTGTTTCCTGTAAACTGACATTTGTTATACAATGATTCTAACATTCATGGCGGACTCTTGTTCAACTCATTTAATCAATGGCAGTTGGTATCTAATTGTTGAAAATAGGAAGCAGTTATATTCATCTGACCAATTTTCTTCAGGAATTCCTTTGATGATGGGAATCAACAGTTATTATATATGCATATATAAATATATATATATATATAACATTTCAGACAGATCTATTAAATAACAAACTTCAAAATTTAAGAAAATCTGAATTAAAAAATAGCTCATGATACTATGGAATCACCACAATTAGCAAAACATTGCAAATTTAGCTTCTGTTGCCAAAAATGTGTATCACCTATAGAAACTCTCACATCTGTGAGCTTTCAAATTTGCAAATAGTATTTTCTGACCTTCTAAAAATCTCCCCCCAAAAAAGTTTCTAAGTTTTGAACTCATTTGATTAAAAAAAGGAATACAAGCTTTTCCAATTAGTTGGTAAGAACCACTGACTGACATTAGGGAAAGAAACTATTTTACTGGCCAAATTTCAACACAAGACTTTGCATAATGTGTAGGTGGGATTAAAAAATGAGTATGATGATTTAGTAAGTATGATAGCAATGCAATTCCTCCCTCCTCATTCAGATATTTGTATCTTTGCAAGTGAGCTTTTTCAGCTATGACACCTATCATGCCAAGTATCAAAATCAACTGACTTCAACATTAGACTGTGCTCACAAAGTCTTAAGAAAATATTTTTAATGTGGCATATTATTATTATTACATTTTCATGAGCACAATATAGACCTTTCTATCACAATTATTTTTCAACTATGGGATCTATTGTAGTGAAGCACAGAAATAAACTGAACATAGTACCAGGTCTTGGAATCTCTCTATATAAAGTTTTTAAAAATAATGAATTATAGCAATAATAATATTGTAGTAAAAGCAAAATAAGTTTTTGCCATTAGTAAATAATGTTTATTACATAATCCCCCATCCCTTTTTACATTTCAATTATGTGTATATTTTATAATGTACATTACATATTAGGATGAAATAATATATAATGTACATATAATATACACAATTTTATGTATATTTTATAATATACATAATATATTTGTATAATAGTGAACATATAGGGATAAGGGTCAGAGTTTTATCTCAACGAAAAAGAGAATTTCCAGATAAAAGAACTCCCTTCACTAGTTTGGGTCAGCTCCTTGTGTACAACTTAGAGAGTTGCCTAAAGCAAAAGTGTCAGATATTTCACCTGTTAAACCCGTTACAGTACCAACACTCCCAGAGAGGCCTGAACCAGATTAAAATGTAACTGGGAAATATTTAACAAAATAAATAAAAATACAATAGATCGTGTAAGCATGTGATTTTCTAAATCAGAATGCACAGAGATCCTTTTGTATTGTGTACTGGCCCTCATTTGTTTTTGAGTTTGACACCTGTGGGCAAATGAAGGTTTGAAGGCAGTTTGTGTCTGATTGTTTGTGTATTCGGTTTAAGGTTTTGGGAGAGGACAGGAGAAAGGAATGGGAAGGGAAAGGGAAAGGAAAGAAAGGGAAGGAAAGGGGAGAGAAGGGAAGGGAAGGGAAGGGAAGGGAAGGGAAGGGAAGGGAAGGGAAGGGAAGGGAAGGGAAGGGAAGGCTAGGGAAGGGAAGGGAAGGGAAGGGAAGGGGAAGGGATAGGGGAAAGGAAAGGAGGCAGTAAAACCCAGGTCAACTGCGCAACTTTTGGCCATCCAAATTTACCTTTCTTTGGAGAAGAGAAGGAAGGGAAGGGAAAGACAGACAGGAGAGGAGGAGGTGAAGTACCCAGCTAGCATTTAGCCAGCTGCATCTACTCACAGGATCGTGTTCATCCTTTGTTGCCGAAGAGGACCATACCATTAGAGAAATGATGACATGACTTGCACTTGACTTTGTTTCAAGTGAAGGAGTGCTGTACAAGCCAAACCCTCACTTCTCCTTCAGAGCCATCTGAATACATTGACTTGACATTCCTCAGCATGACTAGAGATGGCCCAGGATGCACTGGGAGATCTTGGGCCCTTTAGACCAAGCTCTTTGCAGGTTCTCACTTAGGGTGAGACAAAGCCCATTCCTTGAATAGGCCTGTGTAAGAAGTAGCCAGGGCATGGTCCCTTTAATGAGGTCAAGAAAAAGAAAGACTTCAGGCTGGGAGGAAACAGCAACAGTTACTGTTGATAACCACTCTGAAGCTAGGGGGGTCCAGGAACCCTCAGGCAGGGGCCCCTTGGAATCCCGGTTTCAGAGTGTAGTGGTTTTGGGAGAGGACAGGGAACACGATAAGGGAAAGGAAAGAGAAAAGGAGAGGAGAGGGGAAAGGAGGGGAGGGGGAAAAGGAAGGGAAGGGAATAGACGGGAAGGGGCAAAAAAGATGATATGTATGTACATATATGTATGTGTATGTACATATGTATACACACATATGTACCCCCAAATATTTAAAACTGTACTTGTCATAAATGTCCATAGTCATACTCATTGAAATGTGAATTCCTTGAGGACAGGAGCCATAGTTACGCCTTTATTTTATTTTGTTTCATATTTGTATCCCTAGTGTTTAGTGCAGGGCCAGGCATGGAATAAACCTTCCATAAATGTTTGTTGACTGGCAACAAAGTATTATCAACTTAAAAAAAAAAAAACAGAAACAAGTGGGTGTCTGTTGATTGAGGAACTTTTGAACAAATTGTGATTTATTAGTATAATGCAAGATCATTGAGATCTATGAAATGATAAATTGGAGGAATTCAGAAAAACACAGGAAGACATTTAAATTTGATACAAGTAAGTAAGCAGGTCCAAGAAAACAATAACTAAAAAAATGCAGTTGAAGTGAATACTGAAAACAAAAAAAAAAAGTCAATGATATGTAATTGTGATGATCAGTCTCGGCACTGGAGAAGAATAAATGCAAGGCGCCATGGTGCAGGGCGAAAAATAGACACGTGGAGCAATGGTAAAAACACTGTACGGTGACTCAAATTCCACCCACAATCAAGGACTGTTTGTGTGACTGTGAGCAAATCTCAGCCTCTGTCAGCCAGTAATTCCTCCTGTATAAAATGGGGACAAGGGCTTCTCTACCCAAAAGGGTTATTGGGAGGATTAAATGAATTAATATAGATACAATCTTCATCTTTTTTTCATTTATTGCATAAATGCCAGATATTTTTATTATTATTCATTACAAGAATAGGCTTATAATTTGGGTAATGGCTGTAGAAAGGGAGTTGGTCCGTAGTAATAGGCTTAATATAGCATCAGCAAAACATTTAAAATATTCAGGAAAGAAGTTCAGAAAGATATGGTTAAGAAGGATAATTTTGTTTTTATCAAGTTAAATTTAACATAATGCTTGAAAAAATTGCCTAATGTAAGTCTGCAGTTTTATATATTCTTCTTTTTCTGTTCTATTTACATTTAAAGCTCTAACTCTGATGTTCTATGAGTTCATGAGTGAATATGGTCCCAGAGTCACTTGTGCCAGTTATAATACTCATTCTTGTATGAAAGTCTCAGAAATAAATTGAGAAAAATTTGTTGTGCCCTGTTTGTTTTTAGGATTTAGTGGCTCAATGGGGGAAGGAGAATAAGCATTTATATAGTACCTACTATGTGTCAGGTACTATGCTAAATATTTTTAGCAATTATCTTCCAATCAGAGCCTCACAACTCTATCAGGTAGGTGCTATTCCCATCCTCCTTTCCAAAACTTGTCAGTTTTGGAAACTAAGGTAAACAGAACTTGTGTCTTTCCCAGGATCATACAGCTAGTAAATATCTGAGGTTAAATTTGAACTCAGGTCTTCATGACACTATCCCACCACTCCATCCACTGAACTACCAGCTGTTACATTGTTATAGTAATTTGTTTGTTGCAGTAGTGTCCAACTCTTCATGACCCTATTTTGGGTTTTCTTGGCAAAGATAAGGGAGTAGTTTGCTATTTCTTTTTCTAGCTCATTTTACAGATGAGGAACCTGAGGCAAACAGGGTTAAGTGACTTGCTCTGGGTCACACAGGTAGTAAGTGTCTGAAGAAAGATTTGAACTCAAGAAGATGAGGCTTCCTGACTCTAGGCTTGGCACTCTATCCCCTGTACCACCGAGCTGCCCAGTTACCTCATAGAACAGTGGAAAAAGCTTTGGGTCTGCTGTCCGAAAGTATAGGTTCAAAATCTGCTTCTGTCACTACCCTTGTGACACAGGACAATTTGTTTTCTTTCTGTGGGCCTCAGTTTCCTGAGCTATACAATAAGAGGAATTGGACTGGATAATTCTGAGATCCCTGTGATGTCCAGGAGTGCTTACCATGATACTGAAGAAGAATATTCATCTTCCTAAGATAAGAGGCCTTGTCTGCACATCTAAGGACAACAGCATAATTGAAGAAGCCAGGATAAACTTGGGGGAGGATTTCCCAGAGTTTGATGAGCAATAGTAATTGTGAACCCTGCTAAGATTAGAGTCAGATTCTAAGAAAATCCCTCTATCAGTGTCTTCTGGGAACCAGATGAAGTTCAGCCTTTCATATGGGCAGATGTGTTACATGCTGTTGATTGGAGGAGAAGGAAGAGGGTGGAAAAGATGAGAAATGTTTCACTCTATTATTTCTAGTAGCTTCCCCTTTCGGGACTGGAGGAAATGAAGTCGGCTTGTTTTCTTCTAATGAAATCTTTATAATTCCTCAAAGGAAGACTGGCCCGTGCAGGTTATTGCTTATGAAAAGGTTCAAAGTCGAGTCTTTTTGGCCAATTATTTCTCTCTGTACTCTGTTAAATTATTTTGATTTGAATGATATGTGATTTCTTTTCTGTGACTACTCCCTCAACCAATGGAGAACTCTGCCCTCCTCTGTTTTCTCAGACTGGTAAACAGTCTGTGGTAACTGAGGGCCTGCCATAGGTCTTAGACTTTCTGTATAAAAGCTTCTCTTCTTACTAAATCATGTAAGCTGCCAGTATGCTCATATGCCAGGTGAATCTTTGAGAGTCTAATGTGTTCCTTAAGACTATCTTTAGATCGTGTTGAAAACAATGATTGCTATAGCATTTCTATAGCTCCTTAAAGTTTACAAAGTTTTTCTCATAGCAATTCTGTGAGGTAGAAAGGAAAAATAGATTGTTCACATTTTTCATGAGGAAAGCAAAGGGTAATCCACAGATTATAAGCACCAGAAGTGAGAGCTGAACTCAGATTCTCAGACTCCAGGGACCAAATTCTTTCCACTATATTCCATTGACAAGACACTAGTTTTTATGTATATCAAAATATCTAGATTCTAATACCAGCACCAATATTTGCAACCTTTGTGAAAAATCTTTGGGACTCAGTTTTCTTTTCTGGAAATGGGAAGCTCAGGTTTGATGATCTCTTCCAGTTCTAAATGCTATAATGTTAATTACTTGGGAAGCTTTCCTCTGTTCTTACATGTACTTCTATCCTTCCAAATTTTAATCCAGATCAAAAGGCTCAGAATGAGATAAGATGTGCAACCTTTGTGTTTGTGTGTATGTTTCTGTGACTAGACAGAATAATCCCTACTATGCTGTCTGGGGGACTCTCAGGTGGCCCTGGGGAGATGTGGAGACTGTCCCACTGGAGTTCCTGAATTCAGGCAGACTTTCAGGAGTAATGAATGCATTCACAAGGGAACCTGCTGTCTCATGAGCATGATCACCCCTTTGTCTAACAGGTTGGGTCCCCTCCCATGAGCTCCCTTTAGACCTCTTTGGGTCCCCTGTTTGAACCTCTGTCTGGCTTGGATACCTCTGTGACTTTTTTCTTATCTTGAATAATCTTCTCATTTTATTCATTCCCTTCATTTTCCTATAGTTAGCAGCAGCTTAAAATACACAGGGTTAAACATTAATTAAACTTGTACTGAATTTTTCATATAATAATTGCTATGTAATTGTTTCTTGAATGAGTGAATGAGCGAACGGTCCTTTTAAGAAAATTCAGCTGATAGAAGGTTCTGGAAACTAAGAATTGTTTCCAGGGCCCTGGAAAAGAAGAGGAGAGAAGTCTGTGAGCTGTGTTTGAGGAACCTGAATAAAGAAGATTTAAAAAGCAGTCCCCAACACCTGGCCGTTTCTACTTAGGAACTGTTGGCTGGTCTGCTACCTGCCCAAATTCCCTACTATGCAAGGGTCTTTGTAATTAGTCACCTATATATAAATGTAGGCCTAGAGAAAGGAGCAAGAGAGAGAAATGAACAAGAAGAGCAGATTCCCAGAGATGAGGGAATAGGAAAGTGTGAACATTGCAGAAGGAATTACTGTGTGTATATCTGAATGTGTATGTGCATGTGCATGTGTATGTGTATTTGTATGTATGTATATATATATGTGTGTGTGTATGCATGTGTCTATATCTGCATGTGTATGTATATCTGTGTATGTAATGTGTGTACATGTCTGTGTATGTATACATATAAATGTTTAAATGTGTGTATGCATATGCCCACATATGTACCTAGATACTATATTTTCATATACATGCAATATATAACATATTTACTATGCTATAAACAGGCACACTGTTGAGATGTATGTGTATATATGTTATATAAATGTATATGATACAGTATATCATTATATGTGTCAGTGAGGTGATCCTTCTATGTATATTATGTGTATATATGTATGCATGTATATATGTATGTATACACACATATATATTAATATGTGTGTTGTATATGTGTATATTCTTTCTTCCTACCTTGTTTCTCCTTATCTCTTTTCTTTCTTTGTTTTTTCTTTTTTTGTGTGTTTCAACAGGAAAAACTTAGAGTCGCAAGAAAATTGAGTTCTTAGTCTGCCTCAAAGATTCATTGGCCATTAGCATCATTAACAGGGCAACTCATTTAAGTTCTCTGGGTTTCAGTTCCTCATTTATAAAATGGGGAAAATAATATCTGTACTTTATAACTCATAGGGCTGCTATTGTGAGGAATATGCTTTAAACCTTAAACATGTGAAATCTGAGTTGTTAATAATATTAATAATGACGAAAGATCAATTTTATCATAATCTTTGTTACCACTTTTTCAGAGATGTTGTAAAAGGGATTCCTTTTTCAGTCCTAGATTGGACTGTGTTTGCCTCAGATGTGCATTAACTGTGTGACCCTGGAAAATTACTTAGTCTCTTCTCTGAATGACTTTAGAAGTCATCACATTCAATCACCTTGTTTTATAGCTGAGAATTATGTGGCCCAGGAGGAATAAGTGACTTTCCTGGTGTCACATGGCTAATAGGTATTTGAATCAAGATTTGAACTCAGAACTTCATGACCTTTTGACATTCTAGTATTTTTCTGTTTTTCCTGGAACTTCTAAATGTGGGTGTCATGGAAGGTCAAGGAAGATGATAGTACTAGATTCACAAGAGACATCTCCAAAGGACCTTATAAATACTTTAATCTATTATTTCAGATCTTTTATAGAAGTAGGAAGGATATTAGTCATTTTAATTGGAAAAAAGGTTTTGTTAATAATTTTATCATAGATATCTGTTTATTTTTCAATTATTTGATCTGCTTGATCAAATTTCTTGGTAGTTTGCTGGAGAAGAATCTTAGATCGGAGCCATAAGGATCTACATTCTTATGGTGGATCTAGTTCTCAGGATTTCAAATATTATTATTACATATACATAGTGGCAAAAACCATATGTAAAGAACTAGGTAAATACGTTCTCACATACCATCTCATTTGGTGTTAACCCTGCAAGGCAGGCAGAGCAGAGATCATCATCCTTATCTTATAGAAGCAGATAGGTGGAATGGTTAATAGATATCTGGGCCTTAAATCAACAAGACCGGCATTCAAATCTGGTCTGAGGCACTTAATAACTGTGGTACCCTGAGTGAGTCACTTAACCTCTGTCTGCCTCATTTCCTTCAAATGTGAAATGGTATTATTAATAACATTATTAATAGCACCTGTCTCCCAGGGTTGTTGTAAAGATCAAATGAAATATGTTGTCACTGTTGTCAAGAGCTTAGCACAATGCCTGGCACTCAGTGGAAGATTGATAAATGTGTGTTTTCTTCTTTCCTTATGGATGAGAAAAACTCAGACACCAACTTGTCCGGAGTCATAAAATAATTTGGTGACAGAGTGAAGACAATCCAAAAAATATATTAGACACTCATTTTATGTTACATACTAACAAAATAATGGCATAATGGCATGAGAAAGGCCTGGATTTGAATCCTGTCTCTGACAAAGGTTTTGGCACATAGTAAGCACTTAAAATTCTTGTTGCCTTCATATTAACATACTGACAGTGGGACTGTGGGTAAGTCACTTAACTTCTCAGTGTTCTAAGGAACTTTTGAGGACTCTATACTGTTGTTAATAATCCACATTAGGAGCAGATGAATAAAACAGAGTCCCTTTTCTTATAGATTCTAGTATAGGGTAGACACCAGATATACAAAGTTACAATGCAAATTGGATCACATATGTGTGAGAGAAATGCAGTGTTCTTAGGCAAAATCTTTACCCCTAGTGACTGCATTCCAACAAATCGGTCCCTTTTAGGCCTGGTTAGAAGATCAAAACTATCAGAAAATTCCACATGGCATATTGAGGAAAAAAAAAAATGCAGGTCTTTATCCTTCCCTTCCGTTCCCTTCCCTTCCCTTCCCTTCCCTTCCCTTCCCTTCCCTTCCCTTCCCTTCCCTTCCCTTTCCTTCCCTTCCCTTCCATCAAATCCAAGCCCTGGTTCTGAAACTCTTTCTGATAGGCCCTTTGTGGAATTCATGTTCCTCATCTCTAAAATGAAGTAATAATAATAGATCATTTCTAAAACCTTTTTCCACCTGTGACATTTTGTGATTGCTAAGCCTCTTTAGTATCTGATTCTCTACTTCCCCAAAATTCTGAGCTACCTAGAACTTTCACATGTTTTGGTTCTGTGACAGTAAGCTTTTTTAGCTAGATGTGATGACTCTCAATTGTCAAAGTTTGAGATCCAACAACTTTCTCACACTCACCAAGGTGAAGCATGAAAACAACATTGCTTTTGGTTGTCCAGGGAAGGATTTCTCACCCTGAGAGAAAGGATGAGCCCTGAAATCAACATTAAGACAGGGTAGTCATATGTGAGAGCTAAACTTTCAAATTTGCCCTCACTGTCACACTCTGGCTGCACCAAGGGGTACGTGTGAACACTGAGTGCCGTTCTCTGAAAGCATTTGCACAGGTCACTCAAGGGTCCCCCAGACGCCTCCCAACACAGAGCATCTTTCATTATTTCCAGAAGCACAAAAGGAATCAGGGACAGTATTAAATATAATTACCATACACCAGGCTAATAAATAGCATTTTTATCCTCTATGCTTTTATAGAGGCAGGGAAACCTCGGTGTGGCCTTTTAGGTCATATAATCCCTCCCTTTTTCTTTTTATCTTTCCAGCCTGAGCAGATGGAGACCAGGGCTCTCGAATTACCATTCTTCCTTTCTGACTTAGAGTTCCTTCCAAGCTTAATGTAGACTTTTCCTTTTAATCAGTGTTCCCATGTCCAATGATTCCCTCCCTACCCCAACCCCCTGCCATCTCTTTTGCCAGAGATTGTGATTCTGGGGGGCCTTGAACCACATGAGACCTACATTCTTTTTTTTTTTTTTTTGTAATTTCCCTGACATACAAGTGAAAATTCCTAGTCAGATCACTTCTTCTTTTGCCTACCCCTAATCCCCAAACCCAGGAAAATTTTCTTTCTCACTTCAACTTTCTCAGACAACCTTGCCTGAACATTTTCTTTTCACTTATCCTCTAAGTCATTTGTATCTTAGTTATTCATATACTCTTCCTTTCCCTAAATCATAATATAAATTCCTTAGGATAGGAGCTTGTGTTATATTTATTCTTTTTCTCTCAGTGCCCACTACAGGCCCTTGTATAAGTTTGTTGGGTTAAATCGTTCTACTTTACTAGCATAATGTCTTCGTTTCTGTAAGACCTTACAGTTTACAAATGACTTCTCTAATAACAATCTTCTAAGGGGAGCGATGAAAGTATCCCTGACTCCATTTCACTGAGGCTTAGAGGGGCTAAATTATTTCATAGGTAATAACTGGCATGACCAGGGCTTAAGTTAAGACAGAATTCCAGACTTCAAACCCGTTTATATTTTTCCCCCACTATGCCACGATGACTTCCATCTCTTACCAGGAATCAGACTTCCATTTACTTCTTTCAGTCTCCTCATTATGTCCCCACTCTCACACCATCTTTACTCAATCAACAAACTATGAAATTGGACTCCAGCTCTGGTTTTGGGTCCGGAGTCTTGCATCAGCCAGGAACCAACATCCTGCACCATTGACAGTTTTTGTTTTCTCCTCAGTATACCTCCTTGCAGGTATTCTTTCTCCACTCCTTTCCCTTCTCTCCCTCCTTTGTTGTCTTTTCATATTAGAATGTAAGTTCTTTGATAGCAAGGAATTGTTTGTTTGCTTGTATTTGTATCTGTAGCTTTTAGCACAGTGCCTGACAAGACTTAATAAATTCTTTATCCTTCCTTCTGTCTCTATCTCTAACTGTGTTTTTATCTCTATATCTCTGTCTCTATTTCTGTCTGTCTCTCTTTCACTGTCTCTATCTCTCTTCCCTCTGAGTATCCTTTCTCTCATATTTCCTCATAATATTCACCTGCCTTTGTTCCTCTGTACTGACCATCTCACAGGTCTGAAATATCCCCAACTTGTAGAGTTCCTTCCTTCCTTTGAGACTCAGTGCAAACACTATCTTTTACATGAAGTGATTTCTTCTCCTTCCCCAACTATCAATGCTTTCCCTGAAAAACAACTTTATTTAACATATATATGTATATCTATCATATACTATAATGTATATAATATATATGCTTGTATTTGTTCACTTTATTTTGATGCTGCATATATTTACATACTTATTTCTCCTATCAGAAAATAATCTTTTGGAATGCATAAAGGGATTTTTTTCCTTCTTTGAACTTTCATAGAACATGCCACATAAAAACTTATTGATTGATAGATTGGTTTTTGAGCGTCTGAAGGACTGTCTGCTCTATGGAAGAGGGAATGGATGTAAGTAAGAACAGGGATGAAAGCTGCGAAGAAGCACATTTAGGATTAAGGTAAGTAAAACTTCCTAACAATGAGAATTGCCCAAAAGCAGAACTGACTGCCTAAGAGGAAATGTTTTCCTCTTCACAGGAAACCTCTAGGCAAAAGTTGGATGACCATTTTGGGGGTTAATTTTAGAGAAGATGCTAGTGTAGGTTTGAGCTGAACTAGATGGCTTCTGAATTCCCTTCCTACATTGATATTCTGTGACTGGGACAATAACAGAACTGTGAACTGCTATTATTCCAGGACTTGCCTGTAGTCACAAAGCCAATTAGTGTCAGAGCCAGAAAGCAAACCCATGTCCCTTATTCCAAGCTTAGTGTTCTTTTTTATCAACATGAGATCCTTAGAATTCTAGTGAGTACTTGACTTGGGACATTCAAATAAAAAAAATATTGAACTTATTTCTCGTAATATGGCCAAATAGGAACAATGAATCATGAAATACCAAGTGAGGACTCTCCCTACTCAGCAAGTTTTAGTCTATATAACCCATGGACAGAGTCCCTTCAAATTCAATCCAACATGGATTATTAAGCTCTTCTTTTTTGCAAAGTATTTATCTACTGTTTCCTTATTTAAAAAAATAAATTAGACACAGTTCATCCCATCATAGAATTTGCAGCAGTTCAGGAGATGTTAGGTATGCAAATTATTGAACTACAAGTTATTCTAAATATGATAAATAGAAAGATAGAAGTAAGGTACAGAAACGAGAGGAAGGATAGAGTACTCCTTACCAGGAAAATACAGGAAAAACTTCATGGAAGAGGCAGTAGCTGATCTAAGCTATGGAAGTTAAAGAATGATGTCAAAAGGCAGAAGGAAGAGAGAATATAGTCTAGGTATACCCTAAAGGTAACTAAGAAGTAAAAACCTTCACAGGATCTTTAATGACACTAGTGGTGAAAACAGGCAAAAAAATGAGTAATTGTTAAAACACTTACTTGATATCAAGACTTTACACCAGTTCTAATATAGGCTATGGATCAGAGTCAAGCTCCCTGGCTAGTCATTCTCCTAGATTCAAACAAAGTAGGTCTGAGGATAATGGAGATGGACTGAAGAGAAAGAAGTGGTTGGGTCAGTCAGGAATCATTTCAGGGAGTCACTCTGAAAGGTGTGAAGCTAGTTACATGTGACAAGAAAAAAAGAACATCAAGAGGAAGTGCTTCCAGAAGAGGAGTAAAGAACCAAGACAAAACAGGTCACTACATGCTATGGTGATAGCTGAGCCTTGACCTAGTTTCAAACTTAAAGCAGTTGTTGATTAATTAGAGAAGTGTTAGGTGTAAGAATTTACATTTTTGCTTCACCTCCATTGCCATATCTGTGTGGACGAATGACTCAGAACACTGAGACTTGGAACCAAGAAAGAATGAAGGCACATTCAAGCTATGTCTATGTCTCTGAAACAATGATACCATCAATGTTCTAATTTATTTTGTTATAGTGACCAAGGTGTTAAATTGAATGGAGCTAGGGGGTGAGTTTGGTTGGCTTCATCATGAACCAAACCAAGAATATGAAATATAATACTATACCTGGTAATTGAATAAAAGCTTTGAAGATTATTCTCTCAGTACTGCCCCAACCTTTGCCAAAATTGACAGGGAATGTAGCAAGGTTCTAAAACTTGATTCTTACTGATTTGAGATTTGTATCTCATGATGTGAGGGTTATTATACAGTAGAAGGGGGAAAAAAATTTGGAAAGGAATGATAGCATATAGAATTGTGGTTACTGCTTGAACACAAAACGAAGTTGCATTCTCTTTTCTGGTGGTCCACAATGAAAAGTGAACTTGATTGAGTCTTACAGCACCCCATCTCAAAACAGTAATTCAGATTTATGTAGAGAAAGCTAGGTGGAAAAATAGATAGAGCAGTGAGACTGGAGTAAGGAAGATCTGAATTCAAAACCAGTCTCATATAGTTACTACCTGTGTGACTAGAGGCAAGTCATTTAACCTCTGTCTGCCTCCATTTTCTCAACTGTAAAATGGGGATAATAATGACTCCTACTTCCCAGAGTTATTGTGCCAAATAAATGAGATAATATTTGTAATGTGCACAGTGCTTTGTACATAGAAGGTACTTAAATCTCCCCTCCACTTTGCATATGAATAATGAGAACAAAAACAATTTTTAAATCTATGAGGTAAAAGAAGGTCAAAAAAGGAAAAAAAAATATTGCTGGGATGGATGGAACAATGATAACAGACAATAGTGAGACATTTAATGAATTAAAGTATGATTTGGCCTTTATTTTTCTTTGTCAAAGTCAGTGACCTTTGGTATGGAAAGGATAGAATAAAAGAATTTCAAAAGGAACTGAAACAACAGATAAGAGGAGATAATAAAAATGCAGATACTCAGTGAGTTCAACTTCCCAGCATGAGTTGTGTTCCATCCTAGTCTACTGAATCCACTGGAAATGTAACTGTTGAACAACTGAGTGATTTGGAAAGACTATAGGAATAGAGAAGTTCAACAGTTCTGATTCTACTCCCTTCTCCCTAAAAACAAAATGGAATCGTGTGTACAAATTTACCTTTGGTTCTTGTAAAACCCAGAATGGGTTATGTAGAAATTATTTAGAAAATGTTTTGTGGAACTTGGAGAAGCAAAACCATTGTGGATTAATCAAGGGCAGATCATGTCAGACTAACCCCATTTCCTCTTTCGATGGGGTTTCAAGGCTGGTACATCAAGGCGAGTTGTAACATTGCATGTTTAGATTTCAGCAAAGCATTTGACAGACTCACTCATGTCTTCTTTGTAGAAACAGGTAGAAGGAGGGGGACTGAACTGGATGGTAGTGTAATTAGATGAATTCAGAAAATGTTCAATGATTGAGCCGTAGCTGAAATGCTATTTTGAGTTTGGGTTATCACAATTCAGGCAGGACATAGATAGGACATAAATAAACTGGAGAACATCCAGAAGAGGACAACTGCAGTACTAGTAGGATTGCAAACAATACCATACCAAGATCAGTTGGAAGAAGTATCAAATGTTTAGTATAATAAGGAGAATACTTAAGGAAAAACAAGGAGGCTTAAAGTATTTTTAAGACTGCTATATGAAAAAGGGGTAAGACTTGTTCTGCTTTATGTCAGAGAACAGAGGAGGAAGACACATTTAGGTTTGGTAAAGAGAAAATTTACTTATAATTAGAGATTTCAGAAACTTGAACGAAGTCCCTGAAGACTGGAACTTCCTCATTTTAAGCAAAGTATTCTTATACTGGAGGGAAGATTCTTAGTTGGGTAATGGTTGGACTAGCTTCTAATCTCTTCTAACTTTTAGATTCTACAAAATCAGGTTAAGCATTTATTGAATACCTTTTATGTGCCAGGCAATGTGTTAAGTAATGGGAGAAAATGAAAATACTCTGGCCTCAAATCCCTCCCCTCCAGGATCCCACAGTCTAAAGGGAGGTGGGACAACATAAAAACAACTATGTAAAAATGAGATATGAACATAATAAATTGGACATAATTGTAGTTAAAAGTCATTAACTTTAAGGGGGATCAGAAAAGGCTTCTCAGAAAAGGTATAAAAATTTATGGAGCTCTGGCTCTTCCTAGGCCAAGATTATCCTTCTCTGTTAAAAGGGCTTACCTAATCAGTAGCATAACAGATTTGCCAGCTAGATTTGATACCAATAGATTTTAAAGGTAGTTTTTTCTAAATGTAAATGATCCTGGATGCCCACTGTTCAAGTATATTCTAGTTTATCCAAGGATAATATGAAGTTAAAATGAAATTAGTATCTAGAATAAATAGGCCCTCAATGGCCATCTAGTGTAACTCTGTTCATTTTGTAGAAGAGGAAATTGAGGTTTAGAGAGGTTAAATGACTTTTCCAAATTGACATTATTGTAGATATCCAATATAAGATTTGAACCCAGAGTCTTAGACTCCAGAATCAGGGAATCATGGTACTATGAATCCTACTTTGACTATGAAGTTGATTAGATTCCCCTTAAGGTACCTTATAACTTTGATCAAAGCAATACAGATATTCAGTGACTCTAAATTACAGAACATTTGATGTTCTATGGTAAATAATCTCACCCCACAGGTCACATATGTACTGAGTTTCTCTTTTCCTGTACTTACCTTTTGAACCTTTTTGGTTGAAGATAATGAGAAAGCCACACCCTGTGCTGCTAAACCATTTCCTGTTTGGATAAAGACTGCATCTCTAACTAAATCTTAAAATTGATTTCAGTAAAACAACAACCAAGATGAAATTAATATATTTCTCGAGGCTGGCCATGGTTGGATTGAATGTGATCCACCAAAAGTGGAAAAGCTCAAAGCTGGAAGAGTCTTCAGAGACCGCCTAATACAAATCTTATAATCCATTGGTAAATAGCAGTTTTCTTTTCCACAGCATCCTTGCGAAGTCATCACCAAGTTTTGCTTAGGAGCCCATTGCCTATTAAAATAGTCCATCTCATTTTTGGACATCTCTGCTAAAGAGCTTACCCTTATTTTGAGCCAAAATATATCTCTGCAACTTTCAACTATCAATTCTTGTTCTACTTTGAAGACAAGTAGAACAAGTAGAATTTCTTTTCCCCTATAAAAGTCCTTTAAATAATGGAACATAACTTCTATTGAAAAATTCAATCCAAAAAAATGTTTATTAGGTCTTGGAAAATAATCACTATTAGTATTGTTCTGATGGAAAACTATCTAAAATCCAGTTTGTAATTTGTAATGTCAAGGAGGAAATGATCCCCTCCTATTATAATCTTGATAGTTGAAATAAAAATTGGGCCCTATCATTCCCATCTACTCTTTCTCCTCTTCTTCTGCCTCTCCTGTCTTCCCTGCTTGCCATAACATGGTCAATATTATACTACACTTTATTTTGTCCTATCATGTGCTCAGATATTAGAGACAAGTTCTTCCCACCATGGCAACAGTGTCTGTTTATGTGTATGGGATAGATGTAAATCAGGCATTTGTATTTTGGAGACTGCCTGTAACAGGGCCCCAAAACTGCCCTCGTTGGCTAATACAGACTCTTCTTTGGTAAATTAAAGTATGCTGGCTCTTGAAAGCATATGGGGATCAGATGTTGACTTTGCATTCTATCAAATTCATGGTTAACTTTACTGGGCCAGTACTGTGAGATCCAATATGAGGTGTTATAGAAAGAAAAACAAAAAAATAAGAAGGAGAATGAAGGGAAGAGTATAGGAGAGGAGAAGAGAAAAAAATATAGGAGAGGAAAAAAGAGGAGAGGAGAATAGAGAAGAGTAGATTGTTTGGAAGGTAAAAGAGTAGGTCCAGAAGAGACCTTAAAGGTCACTGAGTCTAATTCCTCTATTTTAGAGATGAAAAATTGAGCTTCCAGAAGATTAAGATGAAGTGGCTTGCTCAAGATTGATTAGTAAATAGTAAAGCCAGGATTTGATCACAATGTCTCCTGCTTTTTTTCCCCATTCTATGTTGCCTCTATAATATCACCCTCATTCAGAAAAAAATGCCTAGTGGGAATCCCCCATATCCTGCTTAGAGTGAGATATAGTAATCAAAGTCAAATTGTATTGTTGTGAAAGATCTCTTTTAAGTTCATAATCTTAGGTTAACTATGCTTCTAAAATCACTATAAACCCTGATAAAATTGCCACTTTGCTAGTGAAATTAAAGTGGTCTATCAGTGAAAAAAAAGAGATATTGCTAATGAAGAAAGAAAGCACTGAGGGCCTACTTCTTGAATTCAAACTCCATAAAATGGCTTTAAAAAATACTGTATTAGAAGTAACTTGATTTTTGTAGCATCGTTTAATTTTTATAATTGGGAATTTTAAATTTTCTATTACAAATCAAGAATTCATAACGATCAAAATGAGCTTAACTTTTTTTAAAAATTATGGGCTAGAAAAGAATATCAGAACTAGAAAGGATCATAGAGACATAAGGCGATGGAAAGCCCAAGTTTCAAAAAATATCCTAGAATTACTGAGCTATTAAAAGTCAAACCTAGAAAGAAAGAAAGAATCAAAACCCTGAAAACTTTAAATCTTATCATTTCACACCTAGATGAGACCTTAGAATCATGGAACAGAATGAGAGAGCTACAAAGGGAAATAAAATGGAATGTTATATTTGAAAAGGAATTTAAAGTCCTCAGATCATGGTATGTCAGAGCTACAAAGGTCTTCTGATTGTAGGATACAGAATGTTAACTGTCTAAGCAGGCTAAGCATCTCAGTACATAGAATGTGACATCTGAAATGGACCTTAGAACCATATTATTTTAGAATTGGCAATGGACTTAAAAGTCATCTAACCTAACTCCCTTTAAATACAGTACCTTTTGAAACAGATGCAATTTATTTTAGCCATAAAATACTATTTTTCTCTGAATGGAAACAAAATAAGGTGAAAAATGTCATTAGCTCAATAATTTATTGACAGGAGACAAAGGTAATACTTTAGTAGAGATGGTGGAAAGAAGGGACTGATAAAAGGCAAGTGTTGTAAATAATTACTAGTTGGGTTGAGTGTTATACCTGTGGAGAATTTGTACAGAGGCAAGCATATCATTGAAGGTCAATTTTTACCCCTGAAATATTATATTCAATTTTGCTTGGTAGATGATTCTTGGTTTTAGTCTAAGCTCCTTTCACTTCTGGAATATCAAATTCCAGGCCCTCCAATTCTTTAATGTAGAAGTTGCTATTTCTTGTGTTGTCCTGATTGTGTTTCCATAATACCCAAATTGTTTCTTTCTGGGTGCTTGAAATATTTTCTCCTTGATCTGAGAACTCTGGAATTTGGCTACAACATTCCTAGAAGTTTTCCTCTTTCAGGAGGCTGTTGGTGGATGTTTTTCAAAGTCTATTTTACCATCTGGTTCTAGAATATCAGGGCAGTTTTCCTTAATAATTTCTTGAAAGATGATGTTTAGGCTCTTTTTTTGATCATGGCTTTTATGTAGACCAATAATTTTAAACTTATCTTTTCTGGATCTGTTTTCTAGATCAGTTGCTTTTTTTTCCAATGACTCCCCATTGTATTCTATTTATTCATTCTTTTGTTTTTTTTTTTTAATAATTTCTTGATTTCTCATAAAGTCATTAGCTTCCATTTTCTCCATTCTACATTTTAAGGAATTATTTCCTTCAGTGAGCTTTTGGACCTCGTTTTCCATTTGGCCTATTCTGCTTTTTAAGGCATTCTTTTCCTCATTGGCTTTTGAGACCTATTTTGCTATCTGGGCTAGTATATTTTTATTTTATGTTTAAATTTTTTAAAATATATTTGTTTTTAGATTACAACATTGATTTCTACAAAATTTTGAGTTCCAATTTTTCTCCCCATTTCTCCTCTTTCTCCTTCCCATAACACCTTGCATTCTGATTACCCCTTCCCTCAATGTGCCCTCCCCTCTATCACACCCTATCCTTCCCATATCCCCATCTTCTTGCTTTTCATGTAGGGCAAGATAGATTTCTATGCCCCATTACCTGTATTTCTTATTTCCCAATTATATGCAATAACAATTCTCAACATTCATTTCTAATACTTTGAATTCCAACTTCTTTCCTTCCCTCCCTGCCCACCCATCCCCACTGAGAAGGCAAGCAATTCAATACAGGCTATATATGTGCCATTTTGCAAAAGACTTCCATAAAGTACATGATGTATAAAACTAGCTACATTTCCTTCTATCCTACCCTGTCCCCTGTTTATTCTCTCATTTGACCTCGTCCCTTCCAAAAGTGTTTACTTCTAGTTACTCCTTTCTCTCATTTTCCCTCCCTTATATCATCACCCTAACCCCACTTGTCTCCTTCTCCCCTGCTTTTCAAAGCTGAACTGTTTACATTCCTACCTGGAAAGATAATATTTGTAACTCTTGAGACTTTTCTCAGTATTTGGCTGACACATACACACGCACACACACACACATATTGACAGAGAGCACAGGTTGAGTTGAATCAGAAGGGATTGATATCTATAAAAAAAATCAATAGAATTGAGGCCTTTTCAAGTATCCTTGATGAAAAGACCAGCACTGAACAGGAAATTTGACTTTCAAATACAAGAATTTAGAGAAGCCTGAAAAGGTAAACAGGAAAGAGAAAACATAAGGGTCTTTTTAAAGATGAACTGTTTACTGGGTGAGTTGAATATGAGGGGTGATATCTAGAAAATAAAATTAAGGGTTGATAAAGGAATTTATTGGGAAGATAAAGGGAGAGAGAATAGGGTAAATTATCTCACATAAAAGAGGCAAGATAAAACTTTTACAATGGAGGGGTAGAGTGGGGAGGTCAGAGAGAATAAGCAAACCTTATTCTCATAAGATTTGGCTTAATATACACACTCAATTGGTTATGAAATCTGTATTACCCTACAGGAAAGTATGGGTGAAGGAGGTAAAGGCGGTGATAGAAGGGATGCTAAATGAGAGGAGAGGATAATCAGAAGTAAATAATTTTGAGGAGGGACAAGTTCAAAGGAGAGAATAGAATAATTGGAGAGCAGGATAGTATGGAGGGAAATACAGTAAGTTTTTTTTACCAGTTTTATGACTGTTGCTTTCCTGTAGTGTAAGATAGATTTTTATTCCAAATTTAGTGATCATGTTATTCCTTCCTTAAGCTATATGTGAAGAGAGTAAACTTCACTTCTCTCCTCTCATCTCCTCCCTTTTCTCCTCCATTGAAAAAGATTTTTCTTATCTCTTTTATGACTGACAATTTGCCCCATTCCATTTCTCCCTTTCTCCTCGCAATATATTCTTCTCTCAAGAGTTACAAATATTATCTTTACATGTAAGAATGTAAACAGTTCAGCTCTAGAAAGTCCTTTATGCTTTCTCTTTCCTGTTTACCTTTACTTTTTCATGCTTCTCTTGATTCTTGTGTTTGAAAGTCAAATTTTCTCTTCAGTTCTGGTCTTTTTATCATGAATGACTGAAAATCTCTATATCACTGAATGACCATTTTTTCCCTTGAAGTATTATACTCAGTTTTGCTGGATAGGTGATTCTTGGTTTTAATCCCAGTTCCTTTCACTTCTGAAATACCCTATCCCAAGCCCCTCAATCCCTTAACATAGAAGCTGCCAAATCCTGTGAAAACCTGTTTGTATTTACACAGTACTCAAATTGTTGCTTTCTAACTCCTTGCAATATTTTCTCCTCAACCTGGGAACTCTGAAATTTGGCCACAATATTCCTAGGAGTTTCTATTTTTGGATCTCTTTTAGGAGGTGATTGGTGAATTCTCTCAATATTAATTCTGCCCCCCAATTCTAGAATATCAGGGCAGTTTTCCTTGATAATTTCATGAAAGATAATGTTGAGGCTCTTTTTTGGATCATGCCTTTCAAGTAGCCCCATAATTTTTAAATTGTCTCTTCTGGATCTATTTTCCAGGTCAGTTGTTTTTCCAATGAGACATTTCACATTGTCTTCTACTTTTTCATTCTTTTGGCTTTGTTTTGTAATTTCTTCATTTCTCATAAAGTCATTAGCTTCCCTTTGCTCCACTCTCATTTGTAAAGAAGTATTTTCTTCAGTGAGTTTTTGAACCTCCTTTTCTATTTGAATAATTCTGCTTCTTAAAGTCTTCTTCTCAGTGGTTTTTGGACCTCTTCTTCCAACTGACGTAGCCTCTTTTTAAAGGTGTTATTTTCTTCGCATTTTTTAGGTCTGTTGACTCACTTTTCAAGGTCTTCCATGGCCTGAACCCATTGCATATTCATTTTGGAGGTACTGGATGCAGAAACCTTGACTTTTTCTGATAGTATGCATTTTTCTTCCTCACCTGAAAGAATGGAAAGACATACCAGTTCACAAAAAAAGTAACCTTCTATAGTTTCATTTTTTTCCCCTTTTTTGGGCATTTTCCCACTCAGTTACTTGACTTTGTCAAGAGGAGGGTCCTAGTGCTCCTCTTCATACCCAGGGCCATGCTCAGGGCTGATATTCAGATCAACTGCTCAATTCCCCCAGGGGCTTGATGTGGGGGCAGGGCCACCACTCAGGGCTGAGATTCAAATCAGCTGCTCAGTTCCCCCAAAGCCTTTAGGAAGAGTGCTTCACAGATTGATGCTGCTGCCACTACCTGGGGCCTATACTGGGGAGTCCCTGCTCTCCTCTCCCAGCTGGGAAAGCCCTCTCACTGACCTTTCAAACTTTCTTTGGTGCTTGTGGATTGAGGGTTCTGAGACTTTCCCTGCAGTGGATTCTTCCCTGGAAGCCTGTTCCAGTCCTGTTCCTTCCGATGCCATGCAACCATGGCTAGACTCCATTCCCCTCAGCATCCTGTGGGATAGATATTTCCTGTTGATCTTCCAAGTTACCTTTGCTTGGAAATCTCTTTCACTTTGTCGTTCTGTGGCTTCTGCTGCTCTAGAATTTGTTGATATCCATTTTTTAACTGGTATTTTTATGGGCTCTGGGGGTAGAATTGGAGTATGTGCATCTTTTTATTCAGTCATCTTGGTTCCACTTCCCTGGGCTAGTCTATTTTTAAGGGTGTTATTTTCTTCTGTGTTTTTGAGACTTCTTTAGCAAGCAGTTGACTCATTTTTCATAATTTCTTGCATCTCTCTCATTTCTCTCCCCAATTTTTCCTCTACTTCCTTACCTCATTTTCAAAATCCTTTTTGAACTCTTCCATGGCGTGAGACCTATTCATATTTTCCTTGGAGGCTTTGGATGTAGGAGCTTTGACTTTTCAATCTTCTGGTTGTATGTTTTCATCCTCCTTGTCACCAAATTAAGATAATAAAGTCTGATTTTTTTTCCTGTGTTTGCTCATTTTCCCCACCAATTACCTGACTTTTGAGCTCTTTGTCAAGTAGTTCTCTGATTCCAGTCAGCATAGTGGTGGTGGTGGTGTACTGTTCCAAACTTTGTGTAGCTGTTTTCAAAAATACTTATATGGACCTGAAAATTTTCAACTCTTCCAACTTGTATTATTTTTATTAATCCAACATGGTAATAATGGGTTCTTTTCTTTTGTCTTGATATATTGTTTAGTCTCTCTGATAGTAATTAAATCTTTTGCATCAATATCCATTACTGGATATTGGATATTTAGAAAGATATAAATGATCAGAGGTATTTACTACTCTCTTAATCTGTTCTCTGATCTCTGAGTGACCTCAAACATTCTTTTCTGCCTTGAAACTGAGAAACTGAGAGGAGGATTCCCTCTCCACTGTTGCCACAAGCTCCCTCATGCCAGCACTCCTTCTTCTCCCAGGACGCCACCCAGGACACAGATCCAAGTAGTGCAAGGGAAGAAAATCTTGCCTTAGCACCAGCAAAGAGATCTCTGTAATACCCCTCTGATCAGCTACTAGATCCCCCTCAATCTGTGGGCCCATAGCCCCAGAAATAGCTGCCACTATCACCACCTCTGCCATCCTGGGACTGGGGCCAGATTATCTCCTGTCTAATGCTGGTCCGACAGAATTTTCCCATTGACCTTCCATGCTGTTTGGGGTTGAGAAGCCTGGAAACTGCCAGAACTGCCAGTGATTCAGTCTCCTGAGGTCTGCTCCAGCCCCATCTATGCTAGTGTGGCACATGCTGAACTGCACTCCACTCACAGCCCAGTATGATAGACTCTTTCTGTCGAGCTTCCAGGTTGTCTTAGACTGGAAATTGTTTCACCCTGTTATTTAGTGGTTTCTGTGATGACTATCAATTTTTATAGGTCTTTAGATGGGCTTGTGGGAGAGCTCAAACAAGTTCCTTATTTTACTCTACCATCTTGGCTCTGCCTCCTCCCAAATCCTTTTTAGATTGTATTATTCCTATAATAGAAATACTGTCGATATATGTAGAGTTACTTTGAATTCATCTATTTTATGTAAGCAAAAAATTATCTTAATTTGTTGTTTTCTTCATTCCCTAAGGTTTTCTCAATAAATTACCATCTCATATTCTATTAAGAATTTTTAAAACTTTTTGCTGCTGTTTAGGCTTACAAGAACTTTCTCTAGTAATATTATAATTAGTATTTGTATTATAGGAAAAATAATTGTGAGAGGGTATATTCTAGCTTTATCCCTGTATTGATTGTGAAAGCTTTTAGTATTTCTTTGAAAATAGTTTTAGTGCTTTGTTATAAATACATACGTTAGAATTTCAAAAGGGCCTTTGTATATGTAGGTTTTTAAGGTTCTCTCTGACTTTGTCTCTGTCTCCTTATCTGCCTCTCTCTTTAGTATAAATAAATGTTTTATTTTTCGGAAAGTTTTTCTTCATCTATACTTTTGGGCTTTTTATTGTTTGTATAATTAATTGTGTTCATTATTTTCCTAATATTGAACAATTTAATTTAATTAGTTATTAAACCAACATGGTCATAATGGGTTCTTTTCTTTTGTCTTGGTATATTGTTTAGTCTCTCTGATAGTAATTAAATCTTTTGTATCAATCATTTTGGATACTGTATATTTAGAAAGATCTAAGTTTAAGATCTATCTTGTATAGCTAAATGTTGTGCAGTGCTGACCAAGTTATTTAGCTTTAAGTGCCTTAGGCAAGTGTCTCAGACTATAAGCTTTAAAGAATGTGATATTTTCCATTAATAGAAGTTACTCAGTGTTAGTTTTTCCTTTTGCCTTTGTTTATGTTCTATTAATTTTTTCTTTCCTAATTTTAATTGCTTTCTCAATTAATCTTTTATTTTTATATTTTGTTAATATATGTTTTCAGAAATATAAATTTTCATCTGAGTAGTGACTTTTTTACATTTCCACAAATGAGTTATAGTTTTTTCTCTTTTACTAAGAAATATTAATTTCTGTTTCACAGTTAATAACTACTTCTATGATTTGTTCTTTAAATTACTTATTATTCAAATTGCTATTGTTTGATCTCCATTGATATTTGTATCCTTTGTGTTCCCTAATTTCCACTTTTTATTGAATTATGGTCTGTAAAAGTTATATTAAATATTTCTCCTTTTTGTCATTTATTTGTGATTCTTTTTGCTGTAGTCATAAGTGTCTGAGGTTGGATTTGGACTCAAGAAGATGAGTTTTCCTGATTTTAGTCTCAGTACTCTATTCATTGTTCCACCAAGTTGGCTTTCGCTTTTCTTAATAACATACTATTCATTCATGATGTTATTTATGCTGTTGTAGATTACTTTCTCATTTTAAAATATTTTTCTTTATGCATAACAGTATTGATTTTTCTATTCTAAGAATGTACTTCTACCCAAGCTTTCTCCCTTAACCTTTTTGTCTTTTGCCCTTTATCTTCATTCTTGTGAGATTATGTAATGCCTTTAATCTATTTACCTCTTCTCCCTCAATCACTAAGGCATATTTTCCTCTTAGACCCTTATTCTTGTTGTATTCAGTCTCTTCAATTTGAGCAGTACATGGACTTAACTTGATCTCTACTGTGTGGTAACTCCATGGGGAGAAAATCATATATAGGGCTTTATAGTCCTTTACATTTGACATGGAAATATGTTTTCTTCTAGTTAGCCAGATACTTCTAAATTTTTCATTTGCTTATAACAGATGAGAATTCTCTTTTATGTTGTGATTAGACACATTTAATGCTTTTGTGTTACAGTACATGGGGAGTTTGAACTGAGTCACTCCTATGAACAAACAGGAAGGATGTCACCATAACTGAATTTTGAAACAAATGCTTTTTGGGGTTTGGTTTGGTTCTGGTTTTGTCCTGAGTCTTGGCAAGAAAACTGGCTATGAATGATTAGGATACTGGGAAAAGTCAGCATATCAGGACTCTGATTTTATTTTGGAAAATATTAAATTGTGTAAATGTGTTTTTAAAGTTTCTTGTTTTTGCTGAAACATTAATTATTAATCTTATGCTTTTCTAGCTGTATTGAAGTTATGGGTGAAGGAGCTATACTGAAAATGACTTACAGCACTATTTCACCTGTCATCTAACATCCTTTAACCATTTTCAAACACAATATAAATGCTACCCATTCCATTGTCCTCTTTCATTCCTACTGATCAGTAAGAACCTTTTCGCAGGGACCAGATTCATATACTATTTTATACTATTTATATGTGAGGACAGGGATTATATGTGTTTATTTGTGTGTATAGTATTGGATATTTTACACACACACACATATTTATATATACACACATGTATACAAAGATAGTATATATGTCTATTTATGCATTAATATGTACACACAGAAAGTACATGTGTATATACAATACATAAATATTATATATATGCTATATACCTATTAAATTAAATACATTATACGTATATCCTCTTCTGCTATGATACTTGTTTCAAGAACACAAATTTTTCCTAAACTGATTGATATATTAAGGAATACTTTTAGTAGAAGAAGAAATATGCATGATTTCTTATGCAAGAAATAAGGAAAATGCAAAAAACACCACTTCAAAATAATGCAAGCTTCAACCCTTCTAGATGGCCACTTTTACAAAGAGATTTCCAGTCTTCATCAAGGTAAAGCTCCCGTATTTATTATATATCTTCTGCACAATAGGAGCTCTGAGGGGAGAATGACTTTTTTGCACCCAATGACCACTTTCCACTAAAGCCTCCTAACTCTCAGGGGACTTCACCAGCATGGTCAGTTGGACATAGGAATGAAAGCTGAGCAGCAGCTGGAGGGTATGAATCAGAGACCACAGCCTCCACCACTAGTTAATTTAGTTTTGATCTATTTAACATGTATAAATCTATTAGAAATCTATCATTTTGTTAGATTTCTATCTTTTTTTTAAATGTCATTTATGAAAATTTTAAGCATTGAGTTCCAACCCCATTTTCTTATAAGGAGTTTTTCTTTTGTGTGTGTTTTTTGTGTGGAATTTTCCACAGCAAGTTGCTTTTGGAGAATGTGTATGTTGTATTATTGCAGAATGTATTAGATAGCTAGGTAAGTAGATAAATAGATATAGACATATACAAATATTATATTTATACTTAATTTATGTTTTCCATCACCTAGAATATTGTTCTGTATGTTCCTAGCAGGATCTTAATAAAGACTTCTTAAAAGGATAGATGAATGAATGAGTTACTGGAAGAATAGTGAAAAGCATTAGAAATATTTAGCCTGGAGTAAAGGAGACTTGACGACTGTCTACTGAGGTTTGTTTTAAGAAAGAGGGATGAGAGAGAAGAGAATGAGGGTGGTGGATGGAAATTTCAAAGAAATAAAATTTTAGTTGCTTATAAGAAATCCAATCCCACTCAATCCAATGTAATCTGGATGCTATTAATACAAGAATTTTTTTTTAAAAAAAGCACCAACTGTATTGTGTCTGTTCTTTAGTAACTTACGTTCTCTTATGGGAAATATTCAATACATCTTTGTAAGCATTATAATAGTTATGGCAAATGGAGGCAAATGATCAATCCATATAACATTTTCTAGGAAAAATTAAAAAGAAAAGAATAAATTCAGTTGTGGGGTACAATGGAAGAGAGGAAGAGAGATTGGGAAATATTTTGAGGAGCAGGTGGCATTTAAGCCAAACTTTGAAGGAAGAGTGAATTCCAGACATGATAGATAGATTGGGAGTATCCCTAATGGGATTGAAGACAACACAAGGAAATTAGGGAATGGTTAGGAGATCAATTTGAATGGGAAATAGGGGAGTAATATGGAACCAGGCTGGAATGGTAGGGTGGAGCAAACTTATGGAAGACTTTAAATTCTGATTTAATGAATTTACCTTTTATTCAATAAGCAAAAAATGGGTTACTGAAAACTTGAATTGAGGAGTGATAACATTAGATACAATTTTAACTATTCAAAAATGAAATGAGTTATCTTAGTATGTAGTACTTTATCACTAAAGGTCTTCAAGCAGATTTTTACTGATCACCTGTTAGAAACTGCAGAAGGGATTCTATGCTAGGTAGAAAAATTATGCATATGTTTCCTTCCAGCTCTCTTACTTATGATTCTACCACATATATTCAAGAAGTTATAACTTTCATGATGTTAATGCTTAGTAAATGGGGAAACCCTCAGAGTTATGCTCCCATAAGTGTATGTAAGAATCTATACTTGTAAACTCCATTAAGATTGACAGACCTTGCCTGGTTCACTCACATTTACAATAACCGGGGATTTCTCTCTTCCTTTCCACACATTTAAATGCCATTAATAGTTGGACAATCTGAGGAAGAAGAAAACCCAAAGGAAAAGTCAAATTTAATTTACATGGTGCCCTTAAATCATTTAACAAGGGCATAAAGAAGACTGAATATTATTCCTAGGCCTAGGTCAACACCTAAGTTGAATTGATGCCTCATATGAAGAGCTATGTCCTCTACACCTTTGCCTACCAAGTCCTGAAGATGCTGTACCAAAATAGTGCAGTGCATTGTAAGGTAATATTAAATCAGATATTTAAATGATGAGAAGTGGTGTAGAATAGTGGATAGAGATCTTTTTAGCGTCAGGAAGATGTTAAATTTTCTCATATACTTGGGAACCTTGAGGAAATTGTTTAACTTCTCAGTTTCCCAGACAACTCTCTAAGACTAAAAGATTCAGAGAAGGCACTGATCTACATTGGTAGACGGATTTCTTGACTGAATGATCTGTATACCAATAAAATCACATATTTGGAATAATGATAATAATGTAATATATTACAGTTTATAAAATATTTTACATATATTATTTCATTTGAACTTCATGACAACCTTAAGAGTCAGATACCACATGTGCTATCCCCCCCATTTTTAGATGAGTATACTAAGGTTCAAAGAAGTTAAATGACTCCTAAGATTACACAAGATATTTGAACTCAGGTCTCCCTCACTACTTTATCTACTCTGTCACAATGTTTCTTAAGTTTCTTCTTACCAGAATTCTTTAAGTGCATGTTTAATGAGTATATAGAGGCATATTGTAGAGAAGAATTTCTTATATCCAAATATAAGTTGGACTAGATAAAGAGATTAAAAAAAGACTTCTAAAAGCTACAAATAACCCTTTGACATATGTCTTCTTTACATGTACACGTCATTGAAATTTTAATGTTGAAGACTCTCCCTAGGAATTTTGTATGTACAAATGGAGAGTACACTGTTAGGTTCAGTATAGTGTTTTCTACCAATTAGACTTATGTTAACTAGTTAGTAAATGCCTTTTGCTAGTTGGATGTTAACTAATAAAAATTACATTGATGGAGATATAAGAATAACAGGTACTAGAAACCCAGGCCCTCAGGCTCACCTCAGACAACTCTGAATAGAAACAGCAACTAGCTTTTGAGGACCCACTCTGCCAATGTAAGTGAAGTTTGGGTAAGTGGTTGCAGAAGGGCTCTTTGAATTGTCAAATTTATCAACATGAAGTTTTTGGGAGTTCTAATGGAAAGAATAGGACTCCATAAAAAAAAATCTCTGCAGGCTGAAATATGGGGACAGATATAATAGGATGAACTTTAATGGGTTTAAAAAGTCAAATTCTAATTTACAAGATAGGGAAGTATGACCAAATAACATTTCCTTGAAAAAAAAAGATATGGGGATTTTAGTAGACTACAAATTTAATAAGAGTCAATAGTATGGAATAACAATGGAAAAGCTAATGCCATCTAGGCTGAATAGCATTCAGAATAAGGGAGGTCTGTACCATACCATTGTGAAAACACTGTGTTGTGCCATGTTCAGTTTGGGATGTATCTAAGGAAAGATATAAATAAGTTGGAGTGTGTCCAGAAGAAGTAGACTGGGGGTAGTGAAGAGACTAGACAACATGAAGGTTAGCTGAAAGAACTAGAGGAAAGTGAAGTCAAAATGGCAGTGTGCATAAAGCACTCAGCTAAACTTCTCCAACAGTTCACTTCAAATAACTTTAAAATAACCCCTCAAACTTAATTCTGTAGTGACAGAGCTGACATAAGATCAGAGTTAGATATCTTGCAACCTAATATTTTTTTAGGAGGTTGGAAAAAGTTATCTGGGACATTAGGGTAGAGGCTTGACCAGAGCCCACATGGATGAAATACCAATGGTGGGACTAAATGGTAGTGACAGAAACAGCAACAACTTTAGGAGCTCTGACTTACACAGTAATCAGACCTGGAAACTGGTCAGAAGAGATTATGGGGGACCCCTGTGCTAGTACTGGATGCAGGACCAAATGCTATTCAGCAATTCCATCACCTAGACATACTTCTGGGTAACAGTAAAAGGGCAGAAAGGAAGATTTTGCAGAAGAGGGAACTGAAGTCCTGAGAGGCAATATCACTTCCAGTCCAAAGGAAGCAGGGGCCCTGAGGAGCAACACTGATTTCAATTCCAAGGAATCTTGGACCTTCTTGTGTAAGAACCAGAGTGCAGACCAGGAAAGCAAAGAACACATATCTCCCCAGATCACTTTACTTTAGAAACCCTCAAAATTAAAGACAAAAAAATAAGAAAAAACAAAAGAAAGCCAGAACTAGCTCTGAAAACAGTAGTGTAAAAAAGCCTACAGTTTGTGATAGTGTCCCTCACTCCCAACGTCACAAATGGAGGCCAACATGAAAATAAAATTCAAAATCAAGAAATATGGTGGGAAAATGAGCAAAAAACAAGAAGAAAAGAGCCTGACCATAAAGATCAGCTATGATGACAAGAAAGATTAAGACATAAACTCAGAAGAAGACAATGAATTCAGAAAAACAACGCTCTCAGTAAAACTTCAAAGAAAAAAATGCAATTTGAATACCATCCCAACAAGAATTATGGGATGTATGAAAAATCAAAATAAAATAGGAGTAATAAATGAAAAATTAGGTACAGAAATGAAAGAAAGAAAATGATGAAAAGGTCATTAACAGCTTGGTAAAAGAGGTAAAAGAAAAAATACTGAAAAAACACCTTAAAATGGTATTGACCAAATGGAAAAAGAGATACAAAATGTCACTGAAGAAAATGATTCCTTAAAATATATAATTGGACAAGTAGAAGTTAGTTCCATGAAGCATCAAGAAACAATAAAATGAAATCAAATGAATAAAAAAATAGACTATAATGTGAAATATCTCATTGAAAAAAATTGATAGGGAAAGTATATAAAAAAATAATTTAAGATTTATTGGAAATAATTTCATGGGAGCCATAGTAGAAAAAAGAGCCTAGACATCATTTTTTAAGAAATTATTAAGGGACTTGGTGGTGGTGTCAAAATGGTGGAGCAAAAGCAGGGACTTGCAAGAGCTGTCTCCCCAGACTCCTCCAAATATCTATAAAAATGACTCTAAATAAATTTTAGAGAAACAGAAGTCACAAAATTACAAAGTGAAACAGATTTCCATCCCAAGATGATTTAGAAGGCTAATAGGAAGGGCCTACTACACTGGGCTCAGAGAGGAGCACAGCCCAACTTGGGCAGCACTTGCACAGAAGGGAATGGAGCAGGTCTCAGGGCACTGAATCACTGGTAGCTATAGCAGTTTCCTGAATTCTTAACCCACAAATAGCAAACGCAGCTTCAGAGATCAGTGGGAAAACTCTCTCAGCTGAGTGAGAGAGGAATGTGGTCTGGCCTCAGCCCCAGCCACAGCCCCAGGGTGTCAGGAACCACAAACTCAGTGGCAGCTACTTCTAGAGCTCATGGCATACAGATGGTGGGGGAATTGAGTGGTTGATCTGGATCATAGTTTTGAGTGGTGGTCCTGGGGCAAGGAGGAACACTGTGGTGACAGAGTTAGTGATGGCTGTGGAGAGAGAATCCTAATGGCAATTCAAGGGCAGAAAAGAGTGTTTGTGGTTGCTCACAGACCAGAGTGTAGGCCAGGAGAGGAGCAACACTTCTCATTTGATCATATCACTTTGGAGGAACAGAGAATTGACAGGCCCTTAGACATAGCTCTGAAAACAACTACACAAAACTCCTGAAACTTGGGGCAGTACACCCTCCACTTAACAAAGAGCTCAAAAGTCAAGTAATTGACCGGGAAAATGACAAAAAGGGTAAAAATAAGACTATAGAAGGTTACTTTCTTGGTGAAAAGGTATTTTCTTATGATGAGGAAGACAAAAGCATACAACCAAAGGAAGACAGCAAGGTCAAGACTTTTACATCTAAAGCCTCCAAATATATACTTATATATAAATGGTCTCAGGTCATGGAAGAGCTCAAAAAGAATTTTGAAAATCAAGTAAGAGAAATAGAGGAAAATTGGGAAGAGAAGTTAGTGTGATGCAAGAAAATCATGGAAAATGAATCACACATTTTACCAAAAGAGACCCCCCAAAATGCTGAAGAAAATAAAATCTTTAAAACTAGACTAACCAAATGGCAAAAGAGGCCCAAAAAGCCAATGAAAATAATACCTTAAAAAGCAGAATTGGCCAAATGGAAAAGGAGGTCCAAGAGCTCACTGAAGAAAATGGTCTTTAAAATTAGAATGGAGCAAATGGAAGCTAATGACTTCATGAGAAATCAAGGAATTTTAAAACAAAAGCGAAAGAATGAAAACATAGAAGACAATGTGAAATATCTCAATGCAAAGAACAACTAACCTAGAAAATAGATTCAGGAGAGATCATTTAAAAATTATTTATCTACCTGAAAACCACGATCTTCCAATAAATTATCAAAGAAAACTGCCCTGGTATTCTAGAACCAGAGAGTAATATAGAAATGGAAAGCATTCATCAATCATTTCCTGAAAGAGATCCCAAAAGGGAAACTGCTAAGAATATTGTAGTCAAATTCCAGAATTCTCAGGTCAAGGAGAAAATATTACAAGCAGCAAGAAAGAAGCAATTCAAGTATTGTGGAAACATAATCAAAATGGCACAGTATTTAGCACCTTCTACAGTAAGGGATCAGTGGGCTTGGGGATATGATATTCCAGAAGTCAAAGAAGCTAGGATTAAAATGAAGAATCACCCACCCAACAAAACTGAGTATTAGACTTCAGGGAAAAAAATGGAATTCCAATGAAATAGAAGACTTTCAAGTATTCTTGTTGAAAAGACCAGAGCTGAGTAGAAAGTTTGACTTCCAAGTACAAGAATCCAGAGAAATATGAAAAGATAAAGAGGAAATAAAATCCATAAGGGACTCATAAAAGTTGAACTGTTTACATTCCGACATGGAAAGATGCTATTTGTAACTCACGAGACCTTTTTTAATAGTAGCATAGTTAGAGGGAATACATATATGCATATATACATAAACACATACACATATATGTGTAGTGCATATGTATGTGTATGTATGTGTGCATATGTATATGCTTCTGTATGTGTATATTATATGTGTAGATATATGTATGTATATGTGTGTAAATGTATGCATGTATGTGTGTATGTATGTATAGACAGAGGGCACAGGGTTAGCTGAATATGAAAGGAGGATACCAAAAAATAAAATAAAATATTGAGAAGAATGAACTGTGAGAAAGATAAAAGGAGAGGTAGAATGTAGTAACTTATCTCACATAAAAGAGGCAAGAAAGAGCTTTTACAATTGAGGGGAAGAGGGGGAAGATGAAAGGGAATAAGTGAACCTTACTCTCATTGGATTTGGCTTAAGGAAGGAATAACACAAATTCAGCTGGGTATAAAAATCTATCTTACTCTGTAGGAAAGCAAGGAGGATGGGGATAGGAGAGGCAGGATAATAGAAGGAAGGGAAGATTGGGAGAAGAAGTAATCAGAATCAAACCTTATTGTGGGGGTACAGATCAAGAAAGAAAATGGAAAAAAATGAAGGGCAGGACAAGATAGAGAGAAATGTGATTAATATTTCTCAACATAACTGTTATGGAAATGTTTTGCATAGCTATACATGTATTACCTATATAGAAGTGTTTGCTTTCTCAATGAAGATGGTTGGGGAAGGAAGAAGGGAGTGAATGTGGAAATCGAAGTTTTAAATATGAATGTTAAAAATTGTTTTTGCATGCAACTAGAAAATAAATTGTAAGGCAATGGGGCTTAGAAACATATCATGACCTATAGGAAAATAGAGGGAGGGGATGGGAGAAGAAGAGATGATAGAAGGGAGGTCAGTCAGGGAGAAGAGTTGGTTGGTGTGCACACTGTACTTGGATTGTGGGGGGAAAGAGATGGGAAGAAAATTTGGAATTCAAAATCTTGTGAAAGTGAATGGTGAAAACTGAAAATAAGTAAATTTAAAGAACAAAAAAACCCCCCACTTATTAAGGGACTTTTAGGAGCCAAGATGGTGGAACAACCAGTAAATCACCATAACTCTCCTATATTTACCTCCAAACCATAAAATAGCATCCACAAGCAAATCCTGGAAAAGCAGAACCCACAAAAAGATAGAGTATGTTGGAGCAAGCTAATGGAAGCACCAGGACCCTTCACATGCCTCAGAACAGCCAGGGCAATAGGTAGTCTTGGTTCTGAGAACTGCCAAATGCTTCAGCATAGCCCCAAGCAAAGAGGCAACCTCCAACATCCAGACTCCACTTCAGTGTAGCCCTGGGCAAACAGCCAGATGCTAACCCCTTTGGGTGCCTAAGCGAACAGGCAGCCTCAGAAGCCAGCCCAATTTGTGTGTCAGGACAGCTGGGCCTCAGTACATGCCAGATACCATCAGGAAGCCTAGAAACTCAGCTTAGCACCAGGTAAACTCCTGACTCCTATGACCTCCAACAACATCAGACACCCCTCCCCACCCCTGAGCATAGCCCCAGATAAAAGAGTTCCCAATGGCCTCAGGACAACATTACTGCAGCATCCGGTAAATAGTCAACATTTGCAGTCCTTGGAATAAGAAGCCTGACACAGCGCTCCTTCCAACCAGGAGCAAAGCTCAAAGTAAAAAGAAAGGAAAAGGCCAAAAAAGATAAGTCAAAAACAACAAATAGCAATAACAAAGAAGAATCTGACCATAGATAATACAATTCCAAATGACCTATGAGGAAAAAATGTTATCCAACTTCAGAGAGACAACTGATGAACTCTGGGTGACTACAGCAGATTTTAATTTTTAATTTTTTTATTAATTTATTTGTTTTCAGTTTTCTACAATCACTTCTGTAAGTCTTAGATTTTATCCCCCTCCCACTCTCTCCCCAAGATGGTGTGTACTCTTATTTGGGTTCTACAAATACAGTCTTATTAAACTCATTTTCATGTTGGTCAGGTTGCATAGAAGACTTCAAAATGAATGGGAGAAACCAGGAGAAAAATCAAACCAAACCAAAACATAACACAAGACAAAATATTCTATTTCATTCTGCGATCGAATTCCAGAGTTCTTTCTCTGGATATGGAAGTCATTTTGCCTTGAGTCCATTGAGAATGTTTTAGGTCCTTCCATTGCTGTGAAGTGCAAAGTCTATCAGAAAAATTTCTCACTGGGTTCTGCTCCTTTCACTCAGCATTGGTTTATAAAGGTCCTTTCAGGCCTCTCTGAAGTCTTCCTGTTCATCATTTCTTATAGCACAATAGTATTCCATTACATTCATTTACCACAACATGTTCAGCCATTCCCCAATTGATGAGCATCCCCTCAATTTCCAGTTCTGGGTCACCACAGAGAGAGCTGCTATAAATGTTTTTGTTCATATGAGACCCTTCCCAATTTTTTTGATCTCTTTTGAATACAGTAATAGAAGTGATATTACTGAGTGAAAGGGTATACACAGCTTTGTAATCCTTTGGATATAGTTCCAAACTGTTTTCCAGAATGGTTGGATCAACTTGCAGCTCCACCAACAATGCATTATGGTTCCAGCTCTCCCATATCTTCTTCAAATTTATCATCTTCCTGTTTTGTCAGGTTAGTCAATCTGATAGGTGTGATGTGATACCTCAGAGTTGTTTTGATTAGCACTAATCAATAGTGATGTAAAGTGTTTCTTCCATATGTAGATAGCTTTAATTTCTTCCTCCGAAAACTACCTGTTCATATCCTTTGACCATTTATCAGTTGGGGAATGATTTATATTCTTGTAAATTTGACTCAGTTTTTTATAGATTTTAGACATGAAGTTTTTGTCACAGATACTAGTTGTAAAAATTGTTTCCCAGTTTTCTCCTTCCCTTTTAATCTTGGTTGCATTAGGCTTCTTTGTGCAAACTTTTTCAATTTAATGTAATAAAAATTATCCATATTGCACTTCATAATGTTCTCTTTCTCTTGTTTGGTCATAAATTTCTCCATTCTCCATAAATCTGATAAATAAACTATTACTTGCTCCTCTAATTTGTTTATAATATAGATCTTTATACCTAGATTATGCATCCATTTGGACTTTATTCTTGTGTATGATGTCAGGCATTATTCTATGGCCAGTTTCCACCACAGTGTTATCCAGTTTTCCCAGCAGTTGTTGGTTGAACAGTGAATTCTTATTCCAGAAGCTGGGGTCCTTGGGTTTATCAAACAGTAGACTGTTATATCCATTGACTACTCAGTCTTGAGTACCTAACCTATTCCACTGGTCTAGCCCTCTATTTCTTAGTACCAAGTTGTTTTGATGATTGCTGCTGGTAGGGCTAGGCCATCTCTCCTAGCATTTCTTCTCATTAATTCTCTTAATATTCTGGACCTTTTGTTCTTCCAGATATTTTTGATCTTATTCTTTCTAGCTCTAGAACATAAATATCTGGTAATTTGTTTAGTATGTCATTCAATAAGTATATTAATTTAGGTAGAATTGTCATTTTGTTGTATTGGCTCAGCCTATGCATGGACTACTAATGTCTTTCCACTTACTTAGATCTGACTTTATTTGTGTGAAAAGTATTTTGTAATTGTGTTCATATAGTCCCCAGGTTTGTTTTGGCAGGTAGACTTCCACATATTTTATAGTGTCTCCCTTAGCTTTAAATGGAAATTCTTTCTATCTCTTGCTGTTGGGCTTTGTTAGTACTATACAGAATTGCAGAAGATTTCTGTGAGTTTCTTTTGTAACCTGCAACTTTGCCAAAGTTATTTACTATTTCAAGTAGTTTTTTACTTGATTTTCGAGGATTCTCTCAGTTATGATTATCATATCATCTTCAAAGAGTGATAACTTAGTTTCTTCTTTGCTTATTCTAATTTCTTCCATTTTATTTTCTTCTCTTATTGCTAAAGCTAGCATTTTTAGTATCATGTTGAATGACTGGTGATAATGGATATCCTTATTTCACCCTTGATCTTATTGGAAATGCATTTAACCAATCTTCAATACATAAAATGTTTGTTGACAGTTTTAGGTAGATACTACTTATTATTTTATGAAAGGTTCCATTTATTCCTATGCTCTCTAGTGTTTTCAATAAGAATTGGTGTTTCATTTTGTCAAAAGCTTTTTCTACATTTATTGAGATAATCATATGGTTTCTTATAGTTTTGTTGTTAATATGATCAATAACACTGATAGTTTTCTTAATATTGAGCCAGCCCTGCATTCCTGGCATAAATTATACTGGATCATAATGTATTATTCTCTTGATAAGTGGATTCATTCAGTTTGCTAATATCTTATTAAAATAATTACATCTATATTCATTAGAGAAATTGGTCTATAATTTTCTTTCTCTGTTGACTCTTCCTGGTTTAGGTATCAAAACTATATTTGTATCATAAAAAGAATTTGGTAGGACTGTTTTTTTCACCAATTTTCCTAAATAGTCTATGTATGGGGATTAACTATTCTTTAAATATTTGATAGAATTCACTTGTAAATCCATCTGACCCTGTAGATTTTTCCTAGGGAGTTCATTGATGGCTTGTTCAATTTCATTTTCTGAGATGGGGTTATTTAAGTATTCAAATTCCTCTTCTGTTAATCTGGGTATTTGTATTTTTTAAATCCACCCATTTCACTTAGATTGTCAAATTTATGAGCATATAGTTGGGCACAGTAATTTCTAATTATTGTTTTAATTTCCTCCTCATTGGAGGTGAGGTCACCCTTTTCATTTTTGATATTGGTAATTAGTTTTCCATCTTTCTTTTTTTAATGAATTTGACCAAAGTTTTTTTCAATTTTATGTTTTTTCATAAGATCAATTCTTAGTTTTATTTATTAGTTCATTAATTTTCTTAATTTCAATTTTATTAATCTCTTCTTTGTTTTTCCAGTATTTCTAATTTGACATTTTTTTGGGGATTTTCAATTTGTTCTTTTCCTAGCTTTTCCAGCTGCATGTGTAATTCATTCATCTCTTCTTTCTCTATTTTATTCATGTAGGAATTCAATGATATAAAATTTCCCCTAAAAACTGCTTTTGCAGCATCCAATAAGTTTTGGTAGGTTGTCTCATTATTGTCATTCTCTTGAATGAAGTTGTTGATTGTTTCTATGATTTGTTGTTTAACCCACCCATTCTTTAGGATTAGATTATTTAATTTCCAATTAACTTCTGGTCTACCTTTCCATGGTCTTTTGTTACATATAATTTTTATGCATATGATCTGAGATGGATGCATTGACTATCTCTCCCTTTCTGCATTGGATTTTGAGGTTTTTATGCCCTAGTGCATGGTCAGTTTGTGTATATGTGCCATGTACCACTGAGAAAAAAGCATGTTCCTTTATCATCATTCAATTTTCTCCAGAGCCCTATCATATCTACCTTATCCAGAGTTCTATTCACCTCATTAACTTCTTTCTTATTTATTTTGAGATTAGATTTATCAAATTCAGAGAGGGGGAGATTGAGGTTCTCCACTAGTATATTTTTGCTGAATATTTCTTCCTGTAATTCCTTTAACTTCTCCTCTAATAATTTGGATGCTATACCACTTGGTGCATATATGTTTAGTAATTATATTGTTTCATTGTATATAGTGCCTTTTGGCACGATATAGTTTCCTTCTTTATCTGTTTTGATTAGATCTATTTCTGCTTCTGCTTTGTCTGATTTACGGCAACTGAAGCATAATATGTTCTGCTCCAACCTTTTACCTTTACACTGTATGTATCCCCCTGTTTCTAATGTGTTTGTTGTAAACAATAAATTGTTAGATTATGGTTTTTAATCTGCTCTACTGTTCATTTCCATTTCATGGGAGAATTTGTCCCATTCACATTCACAGTTATTATTGCCATCTGTGTCTTTCCCTCTGTCCTATTTTCCCCCATTTATGCTTTTAGTTCTACCTTCTCCCTTCCCCTCCACAAGAGTTTTAATTTTTGACCATTGCCTCCCTCATTCTTCTCTTCCTTCTTTCAGAACCCCACCCTTTTGTTTTACTTTTTCCCTTACTATTTCTTCCTTCCCTTTTAGTCTCTCCTCAATTTTCTTTCCCCTTTCCCCTCCTACTTCCTACAGCACTAGTTAGATTTCCCCTCCTACTGCCTAAAGAGCTAGTTAGATCCGTCCTTGAACCAAATCAAATGAGAGTAATCCTCAAACAGCGCTCAGCCTCTACACCTTTTTTCCTCTGCTGTAATGTGTTTTTGTGCCTCTTCCTGTGGTGTGACTTACCTTTTACCTGGAGAATTTCAAATCTCCTGTTACAATCCCTTTGCCCCCTTTAATCACATTGTTAGCCTCACATCATTTAATTTATACTCATTCCCTCTCTCTATGTATGTGTCTTCCAAATATCATCATAAATATACAACTCTGAAGATTAACAAGTATCATCTTCTCTTATAGGGATGTAAACAGTTTGCCCATATTGAATAACAAAGTTGTTATTTTTCTGTTTACTTATTTATGCCTCTCTTGAAACTTGTATTTGAAGATCAAATTTTCTGTTGAGCTCTGGCCTTTTCATCAGGATAGTCTGGAAATACCTTATTTCATTGAATGTCCACCTGCTTACCTGAAATATTTTGCTCAATTTTGCTGGATAATTGATCCTTGATTGTAGTTCAAGCTCCTTTACCTTATGGAATATAATATTCCAGTCCCTCTGATTTTTTAAAGTAGAAGCTTCAGGGTCCTTTGTGATCCTGACTGTAGTTTCTTAATATTTTAATTGTTTCTTTCTGGCTACTTGCAGTATTTTCTCTTTACCTAGATAGTTCTAGAATTTGGCAGCAATATTCCTTGGTGTTTTCCATTTGCGCTCTCTCTTAGGAAGTGATCAGTGGATTCTTTGGTGACTATTTTGCCCTCTTGATATAGGATCACAAGGCAGTTTTCCTTCATGATTTCTTGGAAGATATTGTCCAGGCCCATTTTTCATCATGGCTTTCTGGTAGACAAATAATTCTTAGATTTTTATTTTTTTTTCATTTTTAACACAGTTCATATCACATAAAACAGTTTTGACTTTTCGTCAGGTGATATTTCTTTTAAGGCATTTACAATGAAGACCACAAATGATTTTTTTAACATTAAACATCTGAGACACAAATAATAACTATGTATACTAACTTCCCAAGCCTTTGACCTAATTATCTCCACGTTATTACTAAGAATTAAAGGACCCTAATTTATTGTTGTTGGTCTAAAGTGCTAAGCCTAATTGCTAAAATTTAGACTTAACCTTGGATGTTCCCCTACCAACAATCTAAAATTTAATGGATCTGGTACTAAGCTTACAAACCTTTTGACAATAGGAAAATTCCACTAAGAGCAGTGATATTGCAGGGAAGCAATATTGTCCTAACTTCATGTCAGTTCCAGGCAGGAGTAGATTGTCAACTTGCATTCAGTCAGGCTTAAAGTCTGGCAGGTGTCAGTGGGGAAATTGAGTCAGGAGAATTCTATCTCAGGTCAGGCTGAACAGCTGCTCTCCCACCCTTTCCAAGAAGTCACCTTTTGCAGTTCATACCAGCATCTCACAGGCTTACTGGCATCATGGATTGGAGGCTCAGACTGCCTTTCTTGCTATCCATACCTGGAATTAAACTCAGAACAGTCACTTAATAGTCCCATAGAATCTTAAAATAGCAAGTTTCAACAACCATGTTTCAGATATGACTATAATTTCACATTCGCTAAAGAACATCTTCTTGAGGCAAATCTTAAGTGGCTTACATGCAATTCTATACATGTTCTAGTTCCTCATTGAGTAACAGTCATAAAATCAAATTTATCATTAAAATCTTAACTTTTCCATCAATGTCAAATGTTACCTGAGGTTACCTCCCTGTGGGAAACTTAGACTAAAATTATTTTCTCCAAACTAAAGATGTCTCTGATTTAGTCTCAGTAATTAATTCAGTCAATTGTTTTAATACTAATGGTTTTTACATCACTTTATAACATGTCCAATTTTTCTCCCCATCTCTCCCCTCCCCTCACTCCCTAATACCTTGCATTCTGATTACCCCTTCCCTCAATGTATTCACCCTTCTATCACACCCCACCCTTCCCTTATCCCTATCTTCTCTCTTTTCTTGTAGGGCAAGATAAATTTCTGTACCCCATTACCTGTGTTTTTTATTTCCTGGTTATATGTAATAATAATTCTCAACATTTGTTTCTAATACTTTAAATTCTCACTTCTCTCCTTCCCTCCCTCCCTACCTATCCCCACTGAGAAGACAAGCAATTCAGTACAGACTAAATATGTGTTGTTTTGCAAAAGACTTCCAAAATAATCGTGTTGTGTAATACTAACTACATTGTCCTCTATCCTACTCTGTCCCCCCTTATTTTTTACTCCCTCATTTGACCTTGTCCCTTCCCAAGTGATTATTTCTAGTTACCCCCCTCTCCCATTTGCCCTCCCTTCAGTCATTCTCCTCACCCCACTTGTCACCTCCTCCTCTACTTTCCTTTAGTGTAAGATAGATTTTCATACCAAATTTGGTGAGCATATTATTCCCTCCTTAAGCCATATATGGACAGAGTAACTTCACTTTTCCCCTCTGCCCTTCTCCCTTTTCTCCTCCATTGAACAAGATTTTTCTTATCTCCTTTATGCCCCATTCTCTTTCTCCCTTTCTCCTCTCAGTATTTTCCTCCCTCATCCTTTAATTTTAATTTTTTTTTGTGGTTATCATCTCTTCTGATTCAACACAACCTGTACTCTCTGTCTATATGTGTGTGCATGCGCATGTGTATGTACAATCCCTCCACATACTCAAATGCTGAGAAAAGTCTCACGAGTTACAAATATTTTCTTTCCATGTAGGAATATAAATAGTTCAGCTTTAGAAAGTCTTTTATGATTTCTCTTTCCTGTCTACCTTTTCATGCTTCTCTTGATTCTTGTATTTGGAAGCCAAATTTTCTCTTCAGTTCTAGTCTTTTCAACAAGAATACTTGAAAGTCCTCTATATCATTGAATGACCATTTTTTTTCCCTTCAAGTATTATATTCAGTTTTGCTGGGTAGGTGATTCTTGGTAGCTGCCTGCAGTCTACTGCTGCTGTAGCCTGGGGCTATTGCTGGAGGAACCCTATTGCCCTCATGCCCAGCTAGGAATGCCCTCCCACAATGACCTTTGAAGCTTTCTTTGTTGCCTGTGGGTTGAGGTATCTGGGACCCTCCCTGCTGGGAACTCTGCCTTGGAGGTCTGTTCAGGTCCTATTCTTCCCAGGGCCATGCGGCCAGGGCAGAGCTCAGCTCCACTCAGTGTCTGATGAGATAGGCCTTTCCTGTTGAGCTTCTAGCTTACCTTTGACTGGAAACCTCTTTTGCTCTGTTATTCTGTGGCTTCTGCTGCTCTAGAATTTGTTGAGAGTCATTTTTTACAGGTTATTTTGTGGGCTGTGGGGGAAGTGCTAGAGTTAATGTGTCTTTGTATGCTGCCATATTGTTTCTACCCCCTAATTCTTAGATTTTCTCTGCTGGATCTGCTTTCTAGATCAGTTGTTTTTCAAATGAGATAGTTTACATTTTCTTCTATTTTTTTTTCATTTTTTAGATTTTGTTTGAATGATTCTTGATGTCTCATTGAGTTCTTAGCTTCTAATTGCACAATGTTAATTTTGAATAGATTGTTTTCTTTAGCTAACTTTTGCATCTCCTTTTCCATTTGCCAAATTGTTCCTTTTAAGGAGTTATTTTCTCCAGTTAGGTTTTGCACTTCCTTTTCCATTTGTCCAATTTTAAGGAGCTTTTAAAGTAACTGTTCTAGTCAATGAATTATTTTTCATATTTTTGAAATCATTGGCCAGTTTTTCTCCCATTTCTCTAACTTGACTTTTAAAATCCTTCTTGAGCTTTTCCAAGAATTTCTTTGTACTTGAGACCAAATCTCTTTGTATTCAGGTTTTGGTCCTTGTCCCCATAGTAAGATTCTATGGTCTTTTCTTTTCTGGTTTGCTTCCTGCTCATGATGATTAGCTTCCTCCTGGCTTTTAAAGTAAATTTCTGCTTCTGAGGACAGGGGCTCTGTCCCACAGTTTTTGGCTTGGAACTTGAACCTTTGTATATTTTGGTCTCTGGTTCTTTCAGCTAGAAACTAGAATGTTCCACCTTACCTGGTGCTGAGCTCTCTGGTGTTCCAGAGCAGAGGCCAGGTGAAGTCTTTTTTAGTTTCCCTGGAATTACCCTGTAAATTGCTGCATGAGGTGTGGGGAAGGGGTGGTGTGACTGCAGGAGGTCTCCTCTCCTGAACTAAAGCACATACAGGCTCAGCAGTTTTTGAACCCATCTGTGCTAATGTCTTCTCGATTCTCCTGACTGTGCTGGGGTATAGGTGTTGGAGCTTACAGGTTCCCCTGAACCCGGACTCAAGATTGATTCCTGGTTTGCTGAGGTGGGGTTGTCTGAGACAGCTACAATCCTGCACTGGTCCCCTTCAGCCATGACAAGAGGAACCCTTCCTTTTTTATTTTCCTAGCCTCATGGGCTAAAAGACTATTTACCCCTTTGACTAATCCCATTGTCCCAAAAGTTTTCCTGGGGAAATATTCTTTTAGCTTTTGAAGGTCAACAAGGGAAGAGAGAGAGCATTTACAGATCACTCCACCATCTTGGCTTTTGGAAGTTCAAGATACTTTAATGTTTTAAGTTGTTTTATTTTGTTTGTATTTCCTTTTTCAACAGGACTAATATATTTTGCGTGACTTCACATGTATAATTGTTAAAGAATTGCTTGTTTTCTCAAAGAGGGGGGAGCAGCACAAAGGAGGGAAAGAGTTTAGAACTGTTAAATTGTTAACTTTTTAAACACATAATTGGGAAATATTGAATTAAATAAATAAATATTTTTAAACAAATTTATTGGAGATATTTAGACTGAGAAGAGAAAATATAAGGGAAGAAAGACCATGATAGCTATTGTCCCTAATTAAGGCAATATCATATGGAAGAGGAGTTTTTCTACTTGGTTCCAGAAAGTAGTAGTAGTACCAATGAAAGTAATTTGGAGAAGAGAAGATTTATTTATAAGAATAAATTTTCTAAAAAAACTCAAAATCCTTTTATGTACAAGTGGAATTTGCTGCCTCCGGAGGGAGTGAGTTCTTCACTATGGGTTTTCTATTTAAGCCTGAATGACCACTCTTGGTTGAAGTTGGGAAAGAAATTATTACTCAGCTATGGATAACATTAGGTTGTGATTCTTTACTGAGAAAGGGCAAAGAATCATACCAAAGGGCACGTAAGTAGATAAGGGAAGAGCTAAATGAAATCTGGGTCAATTTTAAATATGGTGGCCTAAAGATGCTATGTCTGGTAGGAAATCTTTGATTCAGCCTCATTTATTACTTTGAAAGGAAGTTTAATTTGTTCTTATAAGACTGGAAATTTAGTGTATTAAATAGAGCTCTGGGTATAGAACCGTGAATATATGAATTAGAATCCCACCTCACATGCTTGCTATGTGACTCTGGACAAGTCTTTTAACCTCTCCGGTTGTCAGTTTCACCATATTTGAAATTAGGTTGCTGGACACACTGATGTCTAAGACCTCTTTCAGTTCTTTATCTGTGATCCTGTGACCTCATGGGATTTTATTGTTGAACAAAGAATCCCAGCTCTATTCAGAAATATTTGCTTTCTGATCTTGCTGCCTGATACCTATTCATCAACTCCCATCCCGTAAATGCTGACAGCTTTGCAAAGTAACATAGACTATGGTGACAGTGGGCCATTGTTTCATCCCCCTCTCTGAATCCCAGGAAGGGTAAGTGTCTATCCTAAAGTCTCAGCTTTAAGTGTAATGTCATCCATGAAGACTTCTCTAATTTCTCCAGTTCCTCCTTTATTGTTTTTGCACTATATCTTTTTGTATACATGTAGATCACTCCCCTCCCCAAACAAATAAGCTTCTTGAAGGCAAAGATGCATTTTTTTTTTGTCTTTGATTCTCCAGGGTATATCGTAATATCTTGCATCTTGTAAATGCTTGTTGAATTTATATTGTTAATTTTCACTTCTCATTAATACCACTGTCATTTTTATAAGAATGACAGAGACTATGACTGTTTGAGTAATACTTTGAGATGTACTCTATACGTTGATAAATTATTCCCAAATATTTATTCATTTCTTTCCAGGTGCAATTCTATGTTTTAGGCACTAAGGAAGATTTAAATATAAATAGAATATAGTGTCTGTTCCCATGGAAGTTACAAAAGGAGATAAAATATGCTATTAGAAATAATGTATAGAGAATAAAATGTGTGAGATTTCAGAATGATATTTCAGAGAATGAAAAAGACTTAAAGTATTTTTCTTGATGCATTGATCAGGAAGGAAGCAACAGATCCAAGAGAAAGAAACTTTAGCTTAGAGCAGAAGAGAAGGTTGTTTTAAATTATATCAGATTCAAACTCTTTTAAAAATTTTTGAGCCATTGATGAACTAACCTAAATATGAATTACAGGAGGTCATGTGTAAAAGTGAAGCATGTGTGCACATGTGTGTGGCACTGTCCCTATTTATGAATTCTTTTGATCCCTTTCATTATTTGTATATATATATATATATATATAATTTAATGAGTTGCTGTCAGGGCTGTCATTTGGTGAAAAAATGAGTCATATTTCATAGTTATAGGATGACACAATGAGAGGATTATATTTAGTTATTTACAAATGTGTCTCACACTTATGGTCATAGCAAGTAAGTACTATTTACAAAATTAAAAATGTTGATTACATAAGCAACTGCCATGGTTTAATTTATTTAGATCACTTCTGGGGCTAAAAATAGGTTTTGGGAGGAGACATGGTACATTCTACCAATCAACCAATCATTCAAGAAACATTTAATAAACACTATGTGCCAGGCACTGTATTGAGTATTAGGAATACAAAGCCAGGCAAAATAGTCCTTACCCTGAAGGATCTTACATTCTACCAAAGGAGAAAACTAGTGAATGTGTAGGTGTCTCTAAGACACACATACAAACACAGCAGACATAAGGTTACCTAGGAAGGAAAGACAACTATTCTCGGGATACAAGGAAAAACTTCTTCTGAAGGTGGATCTTGATATGATTTCTGAAGATATCCAGGAATTCTAAGAGCTAAAGAAGGAGAGCATTCCAGGTATGGAGGAAAACTAAAGGTGAGGCGATGAGAAATAGAGTATTACTGGGCTACAAGAAGTAAGCCAGTCTAAATGTGTGAGAAGACTTGAAGAGGACAAGATTGTGAAGAGCTTTCAATGTCAAATAATAGAGCTGTTAGTTTATCCTAGAAGGCAACAGGGAACCACTAGGGTATACTGAATGTAGTTAATACAACTGTGCTTTATTGCTATCTAAAGATCACTTTGGCAACTCTCAATCAGGAAATCAAGAAACATTTGTTAAAAACCTACCTTCTGCCAGGGGTTGTAGGGTATTCAGGGAGGGCTAATACCTCTGATGTGAGTGCTGCTTTCTACTTTGGGCATCCACCTGATTCACCCAACTCCAACCCATAGCTCCTAGAAGCTACATGCATGCACAGTGGCCACACTCCAATAAACCATTTCAGCAGACAGGTTAAACCAGGCTAAGAGTAACCAAGGGGTCTTATACCCTCTGGTGAGTTAGGGGTTGTCAACTCTAAGTGTGTGAAGACTTACCCAGGCAGAATGGGAGGAAGAAAACAAGCTGTTCCAAAGACCATGAAGATGGATGAAGCAGGCACTGTAGAGTGTTCAGAGCTTGATCAAGCATCAAAGATGCCAAGTTCATCATCAACTGTTTTCCAAGTCATCACCAGCCATCTTGCATTTGTCTTTCTGTTGTATTTCAATGACTCTAGAAGACAATTTTCAGCAAATCTGCATCATTTAAATCCAATTTATACACAAATCAAAAGGCATTAACCATATTATTTTTTTTCCATTTTTACCTGCTTCAAAGTCCTGTGGTGAAAGGCAAGAGGCAAATTCACAGGTGCAGATACACGAAGAGCTGCAATCATAACTGTGCACAGGTGGCCCAGCCCATGGGGACATCTCACTGGGAGCAGCAGTGGGATTTGACAGGCCCTCTGGGCATCTAAAAAGACTTTTTAAATGACTACTCCCCTTCCAAAATGAGGAAGGGTCCAGAAAAGGGGTCCTAAAAATTGTCTGCTTCATCAAACCCTTGTGTTTGGGAATCCCACCTAGGGTCAAAATACAAAAACAAAAATGTACAAAACCTTTTGCAAAGATGATTCCACTCATGATTAGTACATGGAATGTGTGCACTCTTATGGAAAATATGACACCTATTAGACCTGAAAGTTGAACAGCACTTGTTGTAAGAGAACTCTCTAGGTATCACATTCAAATAGCATCCCTGAGTGAAATGAGACTGGCAAGTGATGGCCAGTTTACCAAAGTTGAAGCTGGATACATGTTTTCTGGAGTGGTTGTAGTGATGGGAAGTGATGTGAAGGTGGAATATGTTTGGCAATCAAAACTAGTCTAATCAACAAACTTGCATGGCTCTCAAAAGTAGTGAATGACAGACTTGGGACGATGTGATTGCTTCTTGAAGGAAAGCTCCACGTACCATCATCAGTGTGAGTGCTCCCACCATGACAAACCATAATGAGATCAAAGAAAAATTTATGAAAATCTGGAGACCCTCATTATCAATGTACCCAAAGAGGATAAACTTATTCTTTTAGGTGCCATTGTGGGAGAAACTGGCAAAAGACCATTCAATATGGAGTACCCACATCAAAGAAGGAAGATACTGTGCTCTATGAGCAAAATAGAATTGCAATAATTCAAAAGAAATGTGAAATGCACAAATTTAGAAACCTCTCCACTCCAAATGTTCATGAGGACTATTTCTGTCTACCCTGTGATAGAGCCTTCTGAGATCATATTGGTCTGATCAGCCACAGTCAGACACACTGTTCCTTGAACCCAACGTAGTGATATCATTTTGGTCATCTTCAAGAACAAAAGACAACAACCAACTAGCCAACCAATTGTGTGCCAAATAATATGTTAAAGCTGGGAATACAAAGAAAGTTAAATAAGGATTCTTGCTTTCAGTGAGACTGCTTTTAGTCTAATAGATTAAATTAAGTATGAAAAGATTCAGGAAGATCAGATAGGAGTGTAGCAAATATGATCCAATGCTTTCTCCAGAGCCAGGGTAGTGATAACCATGTCACTCCCCTATTGAATAATAAGGAGTGTAGGCTGTAACAACCTCAGCAAGCCCAGAGACAGTGAAGGGGTAAGACAATTGTTCAGAAAGAGGTTAGAGTGGACCCTTTTCTGGCCCTGCGTGCAAGAGTTATCATGAGATTGGTAACTCTAATGCTCATAATTAGGTCTGGTTCACAGTTCCAAGACAGAAAAAAACTCTTGTGTTGATCAGAAGGGATTAGGGGTCCTGGTTGCAGTTCCAAGGCCAGGAACGACTTCTAACTGTAGGGAGCCAGGATAAAGATCTTAGTAAAGACCATGGCATAGACTAGGAGAGCAGTGACCACACTTCTCCCTGAACCACACCACCTTAAAAGCACCAAAAACTTGTAGACCCCAAGAAATAGCTCTAAAACAGTAATACATACACACACACACACACACACACACACACACACACACACACCTTAAAGCTTCGTATAGTGCCTTCCTACTCATGATGAAAAGAGACCAACTTCATCATAAAGTTCAAAGTCAAGAAATATTCTGGGGGAAAAAAATGTGCAAAAAACAACATAGAACTTGACCGTAAAACAACTACTATGGAGGCAAGGAAGACAAAGACATAAACTCAGAAGAAGACTAAAATAGGAAAACATCAACAAGCATAGTGTCAAAGAATAATGATCATTGAACTCAAGTCCACAAAGAATTCCTAGAAGAGTTAAAAAGAGTGATAGAGAAAACAATGGAAGAAGAAATGAGAGTGATGCAATAAAATTGTGAAAAGAGAATTAACAGCTTGGCGAAAGGCACAAAAATAGCTGAACAGAACAACATTTGAAAAAACAGAATTGCAATAAAGGTAAAGAGGCACCAAAATTCAATGAGAAAAAAAATTCCTTAAAAGGTCAAATGGCAAAGGAGGCACAAAAGTACATTGAAGAAAATAATTCCTTAATAATTAGAACTGGGTTCATACAGTCTTCAGATATGTTTTGGTTTTCTACATTGGAGTCCCAAGGAGAAATTACATCTTCATTGTGATTATCTATCTGTAGCATCTTTTTATCAGATATTCTTATTTTAATTTTCCCACTTACATGTAAAGGTCATTTTCAACATTCACTTTTATGAGATTTTGAGTTCCAAATATTTTTTCCTTCTCCATCCTTCCACTCCCCAAGGCAACACATAATGTGATATAGGTTATACATGGATCATCCAATTAGACATTCTATAGCATCATTGAGGTCATTTCCTGTTGCATTTTAATATCTAACACAATGGGATAATGTGTTCTTCCTAATAATAATGTGTGCTTCCTCTTGGAGACTTGTTTTTCTATTGATGCCCAGTAGAGTCTGAAGACTAACCATTTCAAAGTAATAAGGGAATATATTAGTGTGGATTCTGTTACCTATCTATTTGACAGTAGGGAGAATTTTAAAATTTAATGGAATTTTTTTTCTATCCAGGATTAAAGTATGCTTTTTAAAAAATGATGGATTTTTTAACTTTCAATTTGTCATTTCATCAAACTTTTAAGACTGTAAAATAAAATTTTGAAAGATGCACTTAAAATGAATGATTAAAATATGAAAAAATAAAATTGAGCCAATTGAAGCTAATGATTCTATGAGACATCAGGAAACAATAAAGCAAAAGTTAAAAGAATGGAAAAAAATAGAAGAAAATGTGAAATTTCTCATTGAAAAGAAACTGACTTGGGAAAAAAATTGAGGAGAGATCATTTAAGAATTAATGGACTACCAGAAGGCTATGATCAATAATAAGAGCCTAGACATTATATTTCAAGAAATTTTCAATGAAAACTTCCCTGATATCTTAGATCTATAAGGTAAAAATTTTTTAAAAAAATCCACTGTTTACCACCTGAAAAAGATACTAAAATAAAAACTCTCAAGAATATTATAGCCACATTCTGGAATTTCTAGGTAAGGTAGAAAAAAAATGCTAGCATCAAGCAAGAAACAATTCCAAGGTCATGAAGTTATTGTCAGGTTAACACAACATTTAGCAGCTTCCATGATGAAGAAATAGAGAGTTTGAAACATGATATTTCATAATACAAAGGAGCTAGGATTACAACCAAGAACAACCTACCCAGAAAAGTTGAGTGAAATCCTTCAGGGGGAAAACTGGATATTTAATGAAATAGAAGACTTTCCAAGCACTGCTGATGAAAAGACTATAAATGAATAGAAAATTTAATACTCAAATACATGACTCAAGAGACATATGAAAAGGTAAATATGAAAGAGTTATCATCAGGGACTCAATAAAGTTAACGTGTTTACTTTCCTATATGAGAAGACAATACAGGTAACCTCTAAGAACTTTATCATTATTAGGGTAGTTAGAAGGAGTCTACATAGACAGAGGGCATGAATATGAATCCATTATGTTGGGATGATCTCTAAAATTATAAGAAATAAAATGAAGGGGTGTAAAGGGGGAATACACTTGGAAAAGGGGGGAGGAGAGGTAGAATAGGAGAAATGTAAAAAGTAGATGGGACTTTGGAGATCATCTAGTTTAATTTTCTCAATTTACAAATTAAGTAAATGAAGACTAAAGAGTTTAGATGTTTCATTGTCATTGATCTGGGAGAACTTAAATGTCTCTTTCCTTCTTTTCTCTTCTAAACCAGCTCTGAAATTGAGCTTTGAGATTTGACTGAATTTTAAAAACTCTCAGCCACACTAAGTTTCTAGGATTGTGCATTGGTGGATTAAGGCAAGAGATATTATTTCTGCCAAAGAGGAAATTCTATTAAGAAATACTTAAAGGTATACAAGAGAAGGGGAGGGGGTAGGTAGGTGACACAGTGGACAGAACACAGCTTGGAATAAGAAGACTCATGTTCATGAGTTTAAATCCAGTCTCAGACACTTACTGTGTGACCCTGGGCATGTCACTTAATCTTGTTCACCTCAATCCTTCATCTAACATGAGCTGGAGAAGGAAATGACAAACCACCAAAAAGGGGTCGTGAAGGGTTGGACACAGCTGAAATGACTCGACGACAACAACAACAAGAAGTATCAGAAAAGAGTACTAGATTAAGCATGAAAAGGAAAGGATGTGAATCCAGAATCTTCTGTGTATGGGCTATGTAACTTTGTTTTTCTTTCTTTCTCTTTTTTTTTTTAATAGCTTTATTTATTTATTTTTAGATTTCGACATTCATCTTCACAAAATTTTGAGTCCTAATTTTTCTCCCCATCTCTTGTCTCCCCCACCCCATAACAACTTGTATTCTGATTACCCCTTCCCTCAATGTGCCCTCCCTTCTCTCACATGCCACCCTTCCCTTATCCCCATCTTCTCTCTTATCTTGTAGGGCAAGATAATTTTCTATACCCCATTACCAGTATTTCTTATTTCCCAGTGCAATAACAATTCTCCACGTTCATTTCTAATACTTTGAATTCCAAGTTCTCTCCCTCCCTCATCCCCACCAATCCCCACTGAGAAGGCAAGCAATTCAATATAGGCTATATATGTGCCGTTTTGCAAGAGACTTTCATAATAGTCATGTTGTAGAAGACTAACTATGTTGCCCTCCTTCCTACCCTGTCCCTGCTTTGTTTTTTATTCTCTCATTTGACCTTGTCCCTTCCCAAAAGTTTACTTGTAGTTACTCCCTTCTCCCATTTACCCTCCCTCCCTTCATCCCCCTCACCCCACTTGTCCCCTTCTCCCCTACTTTCCTCTAGTGTAAGATAGATTTTCATACCAAATTTAGTGAACATGTTATTCCCTCTTTAAGCCATATGTGAAGAGAGCAAGCTTCACTTTTCCCCTCTTACCTCCTCCCTTTTCTCCATCACTGAAAAAGATTTTTCTTCTCTTTTTTATGAGTGATAGTCTGCCCCATTTCATTCTCCCTTTCTCCTCCCAATATTTTCCTCTCTCCCCCTTAATTTAATTTTAATATTTTATGGATATCATCCCCTCTGATTCAACACAACCTGTACTCTCTGTCTATATGTGTTTGTGTATTTGTGTGTATGTGTGTGTGTAATCCCTCCAACTACCCAAATACTGAGAAAAAGTCTCAAGAGTTACAAATACTCTCTTTCCATGTAGAGATGTAAACAGTTCAGTTTTAGAAAGTCCTTTATGATTTCTCTTTCCTATTTACCTTTTCATGCTTCTCTTGAATCTTGTGTTTGAAAGTCAAATTTTCTCTTCAGTTCTGGTCTTTTCATCAAGAATGCTTGAAAGTCTTCTATATCATTGAATGACCATTTTTTCCCTTGAAGTATTATATTCAGTTTTGCTGGGTAGGTTATTCTTGCTTTGAATCCCAGTTCCTTTAACTTCTGGAATATCTTATTCCAAGTCCCTCAATCCCTTAATACAGAAGTTGCCAGGTCCTGTGTTATCCTGATTGTATTTCCACAGTACTCAAATTGTTTCTTTCTAGCTGCTTGCAATAGCTTCTTGTTCTTGGGAACTCTGAAATTTGGCCACAATATTCCTAGGAGTTTCTCTTTTTGGATCTCTTTCAGGAGGCGATTGGTGGATTCTTTCAATATTTATTTTGCCCTCTGGTTCTAGAATATCAAGGCAGTTTTCCTTGATAATTTCATGAAAGATGATGTCCAGGCTCTTTTTTTGATCATGACTTTAAGGTAGTCCCATTATTTTTAAATTGTCTCTCCTGCATCTATTTTCCAGGTCAGTTGTTTCTCCAGTGAGATGTTTCACATTATCTTCTATTCTTTCAATCTTTTGGTTTTCTTTTGTAACTTCTTGGTTTATTTTATAGTCATTAGCTTCCTTGAACTCTACTCTCATTTTTAAAGAACTATTTTATTCAGTGAACTTTTGAACCTCCTTTTTCATTTGGATAATTCTGCTTTCTAAATCCTCTTTCTCCTCATTGGCTTTTTGGACTTCTTTTTCCAATTAAGTTAGTTTATTTTTAAAGGTGTTATTTTCCCCAGTATTTTTTTGGATCTCCTTTGGCAAGTGACTGACTTGCTTTTCAAGCTCTTCTATGGCCTGAGCCCATTTTATATTCATTTTGGACTTACTGAAGGCAAAAACCTTGACTTCCTCTCACAGCATGCATTGTTCTTCCTCATCTGAAAGGATGGAAGGACATACCTGTTCACTAAGAAAGTAACCTTCTATGGTCTTTTTTCCCCCCTTTTTATGGCATTTTCCCAGCCAGTTACTTGACCTCCAAATCCTTTGTCAAAAGGAGATTCTTAGGGCTCCTCCTCCCCCCAAGACTTTGCTCAGGGCTGAGATTCAGATCAGTTGCTCAATTTCCCCAGAGGTTTTAAGTCGAGATGCTTGGATAATGGACCCAGGCTGCTTCTGCATCCACTGTAGCCACCCACCTCCCACTGCTGTTTCTTCCTGAGGGCAGTGCTGAGGGGATTCCTCTCTCTTCTTGTCCAGCTGGGAAAGCCCTCCCACACTGACCTTTGAAGTTTTCTTTGTCACTTGTGGGTTGAGGAATCTGGGACCCTCCCTACTGACGACTCTGCTCTGGAGGCCTATTCCAGTCCTGTTCCTTCCTGTAGAGAGTGACAAGGGCTGAGCTTCACTCTGCTCAGTGACCTGTGGGATAGACCTTTCCTGTCAGTCTCCCAGGTTACCGTTGGCTGGAAATCTCTTTCACTCTGTTATTCTGTGACTTCTGCTGCTCTAGAATTTGTTGAGTCATTTTTTACAGATATTTTGTGGGCTATGGGGGAAGTGGTAGAGTATATGTGCCTTTCTACCCTGCCATATTGGCTCTGCCCTCTGGACTATGTAACTTTGTGCAAATCACTTCATTTATACATCAATTTTCTCATCTATAAACTGGTGGGGTGGATTGGATGGTCTCTAAGATCCCTTTCAGACCTAACTAGTATCTTCATCTGATACTACTACATAATAAGCTATGATAAGAAGACATTATTGGGAATGCACATTAAAACAACCCCAAGGTACCAACTAACACTTTTCAGATTGGCTAACATGACAGAAAAAGAAAATGACCAATACTGAAGGTCATGTGGAAAAAAATCAGGACATTAATACATTGTTGGTGAGGTTGTGAACTCGTCCATCTATTCTGGAGAATAAACTAGCACTGTGCCCAAAGGGCTATAAAACTGTGCATGCCCTTTGACTGACCAATAACACTACTAGATCTGTACTACAAAGAGATAAAATAACAGGAAAAATACTTGTCCATACAAAAATATTCATCACAGCAGCTCTTTTTGTGGTCACAAAGATTTGGAAATAGGTGGCATGTCCAACAACTGGGAAACAGTTGAACATGTTATAGTGCATGATTGTGATGGAATCCTATTATACTATAAGAAATGAGCAGGATAGTTTCAGAAAAACATGGGAAGGCTTATATTATCTCATGCAAAGTGAAGAAAGCAGAACCACGAGAATAGTGAAACACAGTAAGCGATATCGTGAAGATGAACTATGAAAGACTTAGCTACTCTGATCAAGATAATTATCCAAGACAATTCCAAAGAACCCATGATGAGAAATGCTATCTATCTCCAGGAAGAGAACTGATGAACTCTGAATACATATTGAAGCATATTTTTTTTATTTTATTTTTCTTGTTTGTATGTATTTTCTTTTGCAGCATGGTTAATATGGAGATATATATTGTATGATTCGTAGGTCTAATTTATATCTTATTGCTTGCCTTCTCAAGAGGGAAGCATGGGAGAGAGATCATTTAGAATTCAACATTTAGGAAATGAATGTTAAAATATTTAAATGTAATTGGAAATATTTAATAAAATAAATAAAAAATCCAGTTAAAAAGACATTGTTGGGTACAAAAAGGAATATTAACAAAACTTATTGTGAATTTACTCATCAAAAAATTGGAAAGATATCTTGGGGAATATTAAATTTGAGCTGCCTATGGGACATCCAGTTAAAAATATTAGAAAGGCAATTGTTGATGTGGGACCAGAGCTCAAGAGAGAATCTATAGCTAAATAAATAGATCCACTATTCATCTCGTTAGAGAGGCTATTTGAGTCCATGGGAGCTAGTGAGGTCACAAAGTGAGATATAGTACAGTGAACAAAAGAGAAGAAAGGATAAGTCAGAGCCTTGAGGGACACTGGGCACAACATGATTAAAAATCCAGTTTCTTGGGAGTAGAAAGACTCATGTATGCTAGCTCCGAACCCACAGCCCATGGATTTAATTTAAGAAGAGCTCCCCACAAGTTCTGGATCACTGCAGGGTGTGCAGAAACACAGTGGAAGAGATTTCCGTTCCAGAGAGCCCTGAAGAGATGTCCCCAGGGTCCGTCACACCACGGAAAGCGGAGTCCACCCCTGCACTGCCCTGGCTGAGGCCCCAGAGGAGCAGATCCGAGCAGGCTTCAGGGATGGAATCTCTGGCAGCCAGGAAAGTCCCTCCACCCACAGACGCTGCAGGTCAGTGAGAGAGACATCTGGGCTGGCCGAGAGGGGAGCGAGGTGTCTTCATGGCTCAGGCCCCCTTGGGAGGAAGCAGCAAAGGCAGGGGCAGGAAGCAACAGAGCCAGAGGCAGGGGCAGCGGCAGCAGTGGTGCCCCCCCGGGACTCCCCAAGCAGGCAGGATCTTCATTACTGAAGGTCTCTGCATAAAGACCCTGAGGGAGCTGAGCCTGGGAGGTGGCCCTGCCCCCACCCCAGCACCAGAACTAAAGCTCACATTGATTAGCAGCCGTGCCTGCTACAGAAAGCCCATTTGAATCTCAGACCCCAAGCACTAGCTGGACAGATCTAGGCAGGGGTAGACAGGAATCTCAAAAGTCAAGTAACTGGCTGGGAAAATGCCCAGAAAATGGAAGAAAAATAAGACTATAGAGAGCTTCTTTGAGCAGATGCAAATGTTCCCGCCTTTCAATTCTGATGACGAGGAAATATTTTTACCATCAGGGAAAGACATGGAGGGTGGGGCCTCTGTATCCCAGACATCCCAGGGGGATGCCGGGTGGGCTCAGGCCTTGGAAGAGCTCAAAAAGGATTTTGAAAAGCAAGTTAGACAGGTGGAGGAAAAACTGGGAAGAGAAATGAGAGAGATGCAAGAAAAGTATGAAAAACGGATCAACACCTTGGTAAAGGAGACCCACAAAAATGCTGAAGAAAATAATATCTTGAAAAATAGGCTCACTCAATTGGCAAAAGAGGTTCAAAAAGCCAAGGAGGAGAAGAATGCTTTCAAAAGAAGAATTAGCCAAATGGAAAAAGAGGTTCAAAAGCTCACCGAAGAGAACAGTACTTTTAAAATTAGAATGGAACAGATGGAGTCTAATGACTTTCTGAGAAACCAAGAAATCACAAAACAAAACCAAAAGAATGGAAAAATGGAAGATAATGTGAAATATCTCATGGGAAAAACAACTGACCTGGAAAATAGATCCAGGAGAGACAATTTAAAAATTATGGGACTACCTGAAAGTCATGATCAAAAAAAGAGCCTAGACATCATCTTCATGAAATTATCAAGGAAAACTGCCCTGACATTCTACAACCAGAGGGCAAAATAAATATTGAAAGAATCCATCGATCATCACCTGAAAGAGATCCAAAAAGAGAAAATCCTAGGAACATTGTGGCCAAATTCCAGAATTCCCAGGTCAAGGAGAAAATCTTTCAAGCAACTAGAAAGAAACAATTCCAATATTGTGGAAATACAATCAGGATAACTCAAGATCTAGCAGCTTCAACATTAAGGGATCAAAGGGCATGGAAGAGGATATTCCAGAAGTCAAAGGAACTAGGACTGAAACCAAGAATCACCTACCCAGCAAAACTGAGTAGAATACTTCAGGGGAAAATATGGTCTTTCAATGAAACAGAGGACTTTCAAGCATTCTTGATGAAAAGACCAGAGCTGAAAAGGAAATTTGACTTTCAAACACAAGAATGAGAAGAAGCATGAAAAAGCAAACAGCAAAGAGAAGTCATAAGGGACTTACCAAAAGTGAACTGTGTACATTCCTACATGGAAAGACAATATTTGTAACTCTTAAAACTTTTCAGTATCTGGGTAGTTGGTGGGATCACACACACACATGTACACACATGCAAGCACACACATGCATGCACATACAGAGGTAGAGAGCACAGAGTGAATTGAATAGGATGGGACCATATCTTAAAAGAAATTAAGGTAAATGGTGAGAGAGAAAGGTAGGGGGAGGAAAGAGGGTGAAATGGAATGGGGTAAATTATATGTCATTTAAGAGGCAAGCAGGAGACTTTTTAGTGGAGGGAAAAAGAGGAGAGCTGAGAAAAAAAAACCAAGAAGTTTACCCTTATCACATTTGACTAAAGGAAGGAATAAAATGCACACTCATTTTGGTACGAAAACCTATCTTACAGTACAGGAAAGTGGGGGAGAAGGAGATAAGCAAGGGGGGGGGATGATGGAAGGGAGGGTAATGGGAGGAGGGAGCAATTTGAAGTCAACACTTGGGGAGGGACAGGATCAAGAGACAGAAGAGAAACAATGAGGGGCAGGTTAGGAGTGATGGTAATCCAGTTAGTCTTACACAACACGAGTATCAGGGAGGTCATTTGCAAAACTACACAGATATGGCCTATACTGAATTGCCTGCTGTACCAAAGGGAATGGGTGGGGAGGGAGGGATGGGGAGAATTTGGAACTCAGAGTTTTAGGAACAACTGTTTAGTATTGTTGTTGCAACTAGGAAAGAAGACATACAGTTAATGAGGAATAGAAAGTCATCTGGCCCTACAGGAGAAAAGAGAAGATGGAGACAAGAGAAAGGAGGGATGACAGAAGAGAGGGAAGATTGGAGATAAGGAAAATTAGATTGCTTGGGGTATTGGGGTGGGGGGAGGGGATAAAAGGGGATAAAATTTGGAACCCAAAAATTTGTGAAAATGAATGTAAAAAATTAAATAAATAAATAAAATTAAAAGGGGAAAAAAAAGGAGAATATAGTATCAGTGTAGGACATGAGAAAAGTTGGATTTTAAGAGAAAGACGAGTTCATTTTTTGGATACACTGAGTTTGCAATATGAGATTGCCTATGTGTAGCTGGAATATTTTAATTCAGAATATATCTCATAAAATACATGAAGTCTGATTTTATAGATTTGGGAGTTATCTGTATAAAAGTCACAACAGAATCTACTGAAAGTGTTGAGATTACTGAGAAAGGGGACAATGTGGAGAAATAAGAGGTTTCAGGAGAGATCTTTGCTGCTCACCCATGCAAAGGAAGTGTAAATGTGGAAAACGATCTACCAAACTAGGTTAAAAAGCAATGATTAAATAGGTGGGGCAGAACAAAGAGAGCATAGTGGCATAATAAACCAGGGAGAAGAATGTATCTGTGAAAGGATGGTCAGTAGTGTCAAAAAAAGAAATGGTCAGTAGTGTCAAAAAAAAAAAACAAAAAAACTAGAGATAATTAAGGTTGATGAGTACTGGATAAAGGTCATTGAAGTTAGGAGATCATTGATAACTTTCTGGATAACTTTATAGAGAGACTTCAGTTGATTTGTAGAATGGTGAACTAGATTGCAAAGGAAAATAGCATGGGGGATGAGAAAAAGAAAGAAAGCGGAGGTAATGAATACAGAAAGATTTTCCTCCCCTTCTTCCCACCTCTAAGAGTTTAACAATGAAATGAGGGAGAAATATAAAATGACCACTTGAGGAGATGGCATATCCAGGTGAATGGAGGATTTGGGATATTTTTGTAGCAGACCAGGAAGGAGCAAATGGATGGACAGACATTCAAACTAAAGATCTGCCATTCTATTATGGTGGGCTGAAGCTAATAATATGAATAAATGTAAAGTATTGCATTTGAATTCAGAAACAATAAATTGCATAAGAATATGGTGGTGATGTCATAACTTGAATACTGTAGACAAAAAAAGAAATCTTATGAAACCAGCTCTAATCCAGTTACTTCCTTGGATGTGACGTTTGAAAAGATATCTTTGAAGTCACCTTCCAACTCCAGGATTCTATGACTTTGCTCTTTAAAAACTATCGTAGCATGCTATGATTCAGTGCTCTAAAGATTCTAAAATTCTAAGATTCCATTATTTGAATAAGATTTTATAATGTTGAGGAGCTTTTATTCTAAGATTTCATGATCCTATTATGGAGTTTTTGTTTTAGTTTTAGTGAGGAATCTTGCATTGTGTAGATGTAGATATTTGTCATCACTGGGGCCCTCATGATAGTTTTATCATAGACAAAATAATATTTGTCCTGTTGTAAATGAGTGTTTAGGGGTGAGGTAAGATTTTTTTTCCCACTGTGGCAAAATGTGGTGACCTGTGAGACCATGGCAGTTAAATGCCACCGTGTGGCTTTCTTCTTTATAAGCTAGAAATCAAGAACCAAAATCCAAATCAGAAAATCTGTAAAACACATTTGAATAAGGAAAGCTCCTCATATCTCTTGAGCTAACTATTAACCAAGAGGACTTATTCAATAACATAATGGACCTTCTCTCTGAAGAGCAAATCCTATTACCACCCAAGCACTGGAAGATGGGAGGGAGGTGTGTGGTCAAAAGAGGAAAATAAACAGCAGGGCAGCTCTGAACCTCTTGGTCTCTTTGAGGGCCAAATCTAACCCAACAAAAGAAAATCAAAACAACTAATCCTGATAGCACACATGAGTTTCTACCCCTGCACTAAAGCAATTCCCAACTGGTTTAACAAGTTTTTTAACCAAACAAATAAAATGTCAATAGACAATTGCCCATTAAAACCTGATCTTGGGGCCTCAGGGTCTCAGGGTTAGCCATGTAATTTATTTCTGCTAATGGTCAAATGGACTGAATACAGAGGTCACATTTGCTCTAACCTTATGACCTTTCCTTCCCTCATCCCCAGGAGTAATCTAGTTGTAAAACCCTTTATGACACTTGACTTCACTATCCTCATGGGTTTCAGGACCTGATGCTTCTTTAGTCAAGTCATAGGAATTGTTTAAGACAAATCATGGATTCTCTGAATATTGCCATGTTTTGAATTATTTCCCTCCTTCTTAGAAATATAACCAGATCTCTCCAACCTTAAAAAGCAAAGAAAAAGCAAGAAAACCCTTCTTTTCACTGTAATCTCATTAAACTCACATTCTATACCATCTGCATGTCATGACCAAGTCCTAGCGAGAGTTATCTACTCTTAGTATTTTAACTTTCTTAACATTGACTCACTGATCAACCCTTTAAATTCAGGTTTCTAACTCCACTACTTCAATGAAGTTGATCTCTATAACATAATCAATGATTTCTCAATTGCTAATTCTGGTGACCTTTTCTCAGTACCCATTCTTTTTGAGGTCTCTGTTATTTTGATTTCATTTACTTTCCCTGTCCCTTGATATTCTCTCCCTTTGGCTTCTCTGAAACTGCTCTGAATTCTGTTACTGACTGTCTGAATATAAACTCTGAGTCGTCTTAACTGGATCATCCATTTCCTACTCCCCTTAAAAGGGAATTATCCCAAGTTTTTATCTTGAGCTTTTCTCTACATTCTCCCTTGGTAATCTCTTCCGCATTATTTTCTTCAGCATCTCTATGTAGGCTTTTAAATTTCAAATCTATCATGTTCTCCTTCAGAGTCTCCACGTATTATAAACGATCTTTTACTGTGCCTTCTATGTTTTCTGTGTCCTGTTTTTTGTCTTTATTTTTTCTGTTTGAAAAAGTTGTAATTCATGACCTGGCTTCATTTAATCAATTATTTAATTAATTATTATAATTCAAATAATTATCTATAAAATCTATATAGGTTAAATATTATAATTTAAATAATTAATAATTTAATTAATAAAAGCCATATTTAATTCATGGCTTTATTCCTAAAATCTTCTTTTAAAACTTTTATTTTTCTTTACAGCTATCTTACAGTTTTTTACTGTTATTTATTGATCTTTGGAAGTTACATAGAATATTTTTATCAAGAATTTTCTTCCCTTATAGCATACATTTGCTCATTCCATTCTGTCCTCTTTTGAATTTTTATTCTTTTCCCTTTAGGTGGCTATGTGCTTCCCATTTCTTTTGCTTCCTCGAATTCTCCTTCTTCTTGAGTTATATTCCATTTTCTTCCAATGGCTGGGCAAAATCTGTGTCAGTTACCTCTTGTGGGATGTGCATGTGTGAGTATATGTGTATATGTGATTTCTAGGTGAGTTACTTCCATAGAAGGGCTGGACAGGAACTCTGATAACCCAATTCTAAAATGCAAGCTTTGGAGATTTCTTGTACTAGTTGCATCACACACACAATATGGTACAAGTATGGTAAGTCTAAATGGGAACTGTAAACATTCATTTGTAAAATGTTATCTTAAGGTTTTTTTTTTAATTTTGTGTATAATTTGTACCTTAATCTTTTGGATTTAGTTTTAGTTATCACATGTCTGGAGTATACATCTTTTTTCAAAGTTATTTAGAGTTAGAGAGTTTTATGGATAATAACTACAGATTCAGGAGAATCACACAGCAAAGTATTGAGAAAATGACTTTGGAAATGACTGCAGAGTAGCGTGGGGTCCTGGTTCTACACCAAAAAAAAAAAAAAAAAAATTGTATATTCTAGCTCAGGGACCCAGGGGCTAGAAATCAAAGTTCACTGGGAAGGGGATCAGGAAGAAGACATGGATGGTTAGAATATAGGTAGTATGATTTGAAATTGGCCAGAAAGTGGTAGAGAGGCTTGGTTCCAGTCAAGATAAAGTAAGAGCTCATCTATTAGACCCCAGTGGCGCAGGGGCAGAGCAATAAATGGACACTTATGGATATGTGTGTAGGTTTATAGATATTATCTATATAGGTTATGCATATATATAGAGGGAGAGATAAATGGTATCTATCTTTGTGCATTACATCTGGTTGCATAATAATAGTCTTCTACTGGTGCTACATGATCAAAACTCTGACAAAAATGCAAATTATGGTAAGAGAAACTGATCATCTTAGGACAATTGTCTCTAAAGTTTTTGATTGCCCACCTGATTGCTTAAAAAGATAAAAAAATGAGCATGTATTCTTGATATATGTGCATTTGTTTTACATATGTATGTGTGTGTGTATATATATACACACTATATATCCATATATACACACATATATACCCATACATATACATATATATTCATCCTAATAATTATATACATTATAAAACTTACAAAATAGAAGTTATTTTTAAAATGAATGCACATAAGATAAAATCATATTTGATTTTAGAGTCAATAGGGAATCACTAGAGTTTATTGGGAAGAGAAGTCAGATGGTCAAACCTGCACTTCAGAAAATTCACTTTAGTAGCTCTTTGGAGGTTGGATTGGTGAGGAGTGGGATTTGAGGCAGGGGAATGAATTAGATTAGGGAAAAAGAAAAATAACATATATTTTAAAATATTTATAGTAGCTCTCTGTGTGGTGGCCAAGAGCTGGAAATTGTGGGGATGCCTGTCAATTGGGGGATGGCTGAAAAAGTTGTGGTATATGATTGTGATGGAATACTACTATGCTATAAGAAATGATGAGCAAGATGGTCTTAGAGAAACACAGATAGACTTGCATGCAATAATGAAGAAAAAATGAGCAGAAATAAAGGAAGATACTAGTGTATGTACACATACACACACACACACACACATACACACACACACACACTGGTAGCCATCTGTAGAGCAGGTTAGGGAGAGGGAAGAAAAAAGGGAAAAAAGAGTTATATGATAACTTTATAATATATTTAAAAGTAATAGCAAGTTGCACATAATAGATTTGCAGTTTCATGTACAATTACCTTTTCTGTATTCAATTATGTTACAGAAATATTTGTTTTATTTCTTAAGTTCAGAATAAAATAAGTAATTTTTAAAAGGCTACTATAATTTATGAGACAAAAGGTGAAGAGGAGACAATCTAAGAAGGTGACTGTGTAAACAGAGAGAAATTGACAAGTATGAGTTATTGAGGTTAAAAGCTAAGATATGGCAACAGACTGAATATGTGAAGAGAGATTGAGGAGTCAAAGATCATCCTTAGGTTGCGAACAAGGTGATCGAAAGGATGGCGGCCTCCTTAACGATGATACAGAAGTTAAGAAAAGGAGTGGGTAGTGACAATTTAATAAGATCCATGACTTGGCAAAAATTCATCTATCCCTATTTATCTGGTATTTTTCATTCTGTCCTTAAAATAATTAAAAGGAAAAAGGCAGAGCTCTTAGTCTTTGGCCATTGCCCCTTTGAAGGGAACTGTAACAATTTTTGCATAAGTTCTTATATGTTTTTCGTGCCAAAATATTTGAAATATTTGAAAAGTTGCTTGATCCTATTTTATAGATGAGCATACTGTAAAAAAGATGTGAATTTTGAATGGGAGAATTATGGGGCTGGTCTTGAGCAGGCTGCATCAGTGATTTCTATATAACATTCAACAAAGATTTTTGAGGCTACTGCAATGAATATTTAAAAGATATATTTAAAAATGCAGAACTCTTGACTTAAACATTATTTAATAGACTGCCCTCCTGGAAAGCCATTTGGAGAATGAGATAAAAAAGGGGGAAAAAATCTGTTATAAATCAATAGAAACATAAATGTTTTTCTTCAGGGTAAAGAATAGTTAATAGGGTTGAAGGGGGAAGAATTAGCATTCTTATTTTGAGCTGCTTAACAAACTGTTTCATGGAATAATACTGTCTTTACACTTTATATCCTTGTCATTTCTATCTCTATTTTTTCTGAACTTTATTTTATCATATTCTCTCATTCTCTGTTCTTCTGAGTTAGTTCTCAGGTTTCTTGTCTTACTGAACTATTATTTGTTAAGACTTTCCTCTTAGCAATGGGGGAGAGGAGAGGGACATTTATGCAGGGCACTATATTTTGTTCTTAAATCAATCACAGAACAGTAAACCCCAAATTATTCCAAGTGATTCATTTAACATTTCACAAAGAAAATACAACTCGAACTTTATAAGTACATTTTTCAAAAAGGTCAATGGGAATGTCCACCACTAACATATTACCATTGTATAAAATAATGATGAGCTAAGAAATGGTACTACTTGAAGTTTGTTAAATAGGTCGGGCAAGGCCTTTGATATAACTTCACTGTAATTTGATTTCATTTGTCCTGCAGTCATATGCATATACTATGATAAATATAGATATCTAGGTATGTATTTGTGTATATATTTACATGTGTAACTATATATGTGTTGATAAAACACATATATACATATATGTATGTGCATACATATGCACACATATGTGCATATATCAACTAGGTGGAAAAGTGGATAGAGTGAGCCCTAGAATCAGGAAGACTTATTTTCCTGAATTCACATTTGACCCCAGATACTTACTAGCTCTGTGACCTCAGGCAGGTCACAAGTATGTTTGACTCAGTTTCCTTATCTGTAAAATGAGCTGGAGAAGGAAATGGCAAATCACTTCAGTATATTTGTCAAGAAAAGCTCAAAAGGAGTCTTGAAGAGTTGGACATGACTGAAAAAACTGAACAACTATAGATAGATAAATATAGATGATAGATAAATGTATATCTGGACATGTATACACATACACATATGTGCATATACATGCATATTATATACACATATACATGCGCATGCACACACACAAATATATATATACATACACACACGTATATACATACATACACACAAATATCTTTCTATCTATCTATAGTTTGTCTCTTTGTCAGGGCCCAAGTTAGAGCCAAATCTGAAGAGACAAATATTATTGAAGTAGGGAAATTGCTTTAAAGAGGCCACTACTTTTGGCAGAATTTATGAGGTTTCTTTTCTTAGCGTTGTTTAGGACACATGTATTATAATCTGTTGTTGCTGCTTGATCTTTTTTTCAGTCAGTCCATTTGGGGTGCTCTTGGCAAAAATACTGAAGAGGCTTGCCATTTCCTTCTCCTGCTTATTTTACAGATTAGGAAACTGAGGCAAACATGATTAAGTGACTTGCCCAGGGTCACACAGTTAGTAAGTGTTTGAGGCCAGATTTGAATTCAGCAAGAGAGTCTTACTGATTCTGGGTCCAATACTCTATCCACTGCACCACCAGCTATTATAGTACCTCCCATTTGTATAGTACACTGGGATTGACAAGGTGCCTTTACATATATTTTCTCATTTGATCGCCCCTCATTGACTGAGGAAGTCAGTACCTCCTGAAGGAGGAATTATGGATTATGAGAAGAATACTGTACTATAAGTATCATGAAACCTGTTACAACAGCTTTGGAGTCAGAGGACCTTGGTTCAAATCCCACTCTTGGTCATTATTTGCTTGTGAGATCTTAACCCCCAATTTATTTCAAGTGACTCATTGACACTTTAAAATGAAAAGATAACTTGAGTGTCATAAGGGCATTTATTTTACCAAAGTCAGTGGGAATTACAACCACTAAGAGACTGCCAATATACGAAACACATATGCATGCAAAAAGAAAAAGTAAAAAGTACAGTTAAAGTGCAAGTAATATTTCTTTGTAAAATATTAATCACTTAGAATAATTTAGAGTTATGATTTTATGATGACTTAAGACCCAAATACAGGAGAAGGCATGAATGTTCCCAAATACTAAAAACTGTAGTGTTTTAAAATAGCAGCCTCGAAAGATATTTAATTTAACACAAATGTTAAAATTAATGTACTCCTGACCATTAATTTCAATTCAACTATTGTAAAACCTGAGGATGTTGAGATATCACTGAAACTTCTCCTACAAAGGTTACTAGAGATCCTGATGTCCTTCCTACAGAGTCTCTGAGCAGTTTTCTGCTTTTGTGCTTCACTTCTATAGGTTGAGGATGAAGGATAGTGTCCTTTCAGACACAGATGCAGTCACAGCCTGTTTAGGCTCTGATTCATAGTGCCGTGGAAATTTCTGTCCTTACTTACAGCCACCTATCTCCAGCATCTACACAAATTCCTTAGTCAAAGGGGTGCTGTGTAAAGATAAAAACAAAACAATTCTTGTCATTAAGGAGCTAACATTCTATTTGGGAAAAGTATCATCTAATTATCTCATTCTCTCTCTCTCTCTCTCTCTCTCTCTCTCTCTCTCTCTCTCTCTCTCTCTCTCTCTCTCTCTCTCTCTCTCTCTCTCTCCCTCTCTCCCTCTCTTTCTCTCCATTTGAGAGTTCTTACTAGCATGGCTCATATGAATAATAGATACTTAATAAATGTTGATTCCCATTAGACTGTGAGCAACTTGAGAAGCTGTTGCCTCTTTTTGTATCCCCAGCTGTTAGCACAATGCTTGGCACACACTAGGCACTTTACAAATATTGGTTGATTAAACTCAATGGCTAACAGGTTCAAATTGTTTTCTCTATCATTTTGTAGTTCCTTCTTAGATGGGGGAGAAATTGTTAAGGGAATACAAAAGTGAAAAGGCAGAGAAATATTAAAAGTAGAATCAGTAACCTGGGGCTGCCATAATCATTTGAGAATTTTCCAGTGGAACTATTGATATTAGGTGATGACTTTACACCTGAGTGTGAATGGCTTACTGTGTGCTCATGTTTACTACTTGACACAACACCATTTTTTATCCCCAAAAGCCAATTCTAAGTCAAATCATTTTAATTAAGTAACATAGCTGGTTGTTATGGTAACAATGCTACTAATCTGTTACAGTACATACCCTGTACAGTTGACCTGTTGCCTGGCAACAACTGATAGGCTGGAGAAAGAATGATGACAAATTTTATCTGGCACGATAGTGATTCAGTCATGAATTAGGATCTTGTGCATTAAGTGTAGTTTTCAAGAGACTATCCCCTGGTTACGAAATAAAATTATTCAGAGTAGCCTAAATATAACAAAATTGTTTTACACAATTAAATACACAGTCATATAAGTTAAAGATATGTTTACTTTATTCTAACTGCCAATACATTCCCAATGTCATATGAGACTTTAAGTTTTACTAAGGTTCAATGTCCCTAAAAATTTAATCCTTTTATTTCTCTTTATCAGCTACATATTTACAAGAATACACTATGTGGATGAGGTATAAATCACCTCAATGATCTATATTCAGTTCATTTCCAATTCTCAGAAAGCAATATTTCTGTTGTACAGAGGAGGGGAGGGTCTCCTCTCTGTAGAGGGACAATGGTAGTTCGGGTCATTGCTGTGCTGTGCTTCATTTGAGAAAATAAATTGTTGACTTTCCATGTTGCAGAAGTCTATCTCACATGGTAGGCATCCACAAAATTAAAATTTGAATCACTCACAAAAGGATGGGTTTGAAGGAATGGAACTAGTCTTTCTCTTTTTAATCATGAATTGCATGGGTCACGTTACTCATGGGGCAGCTTCAGTGTTAAGTATTTGGGTTCTCATGAGACTACACTTGAAACCCTTCTAAGATTTGGGTCATTAACCTACTGAAAAAACAAGCAACTTAGTAGGATCATATAACTTCAAAGAGAGAGAGAGAGAGGAGAGTTGAGAGACTAGTTAAACAAACTCCCCCATTTTTTATAGATGAAAATGTGATTGACTCAAGGTCACATAGTGAGTTAATAAACTGAGACCAGAAATGGAATTTTTGTTTTCTGGTTCAAACAATAATGAGAATTTTTTTAATTAAAGTATAATAATCATCAATGAATATTAGCATTTTAATACAGAAAGAACAGAAATATCGCAAATGAAAGAGTGAACTTCTTTTGTACATATCATTTTTCAAATATATAAATATATAAAATGCTTATAAATTACATAAATTAATATGAAAAATTAAAATAAACTTTTATTTTTAAATTTTATCTTTTCTTCATTTCTAAATTTTCTCCCTCCCTCCACTTGGTCCCTTACCAATTAAGAAGACAAGAAATACAATCTTTATTTTATATATATATATATATGTGTGTGTGTGTGTGTGTGTGTGTGTGTGTGTGTGTGTGTGTGTGTGTGAAATTATGCAAAGATTATTCCAGTATTAGCAATGCTGCCTCCTCCAAAAAGAACAAGAAAAACAAAGAAAGGAAAACTATGCTTCAATCTGCATTCTAAGTTTATCAGTTCTCTCCCTGGACATGGACAACATTTTTCGTCATGAGGCCTTTAGAGTTTTGGTTGATCACTGTATTACTCAGAGTTATTAAATCTTTCACAGTTGATTTTCTCTACAGTATTGCTATAACTCTGTACATTACAATTTTGGTTCTACTCACTTCACTTTGCATCAATTCATATAAATGTTCCTGGCTTTTTCAGAAACCATTCCTTTCATCATTTCTTATAACACAGTAGTATTCCATCATATTCATATACCACAACTTGCATTCCCTCGGTTTCCAACACTTTGTCATCACAAATAGATCTGCTGTATATTTTTTCTATACATGGGTCCTTTTCCTTTTCCTTTGCTATTCTTATTGTATAAATGTAAAAGTTTTATTTTTCTTTGCTTTATTTTTCTAATAGGTCAGAGGGTATGAATAGCATTATAGTATGTTGACCATAGATACAAATTATTCTGCAGAATGGTTCACAGCTCCAAGAATGGGACATTGGTGTCCTTATTTTTTTTAAACAAATTAGAGGATAAATCTCAATCCCATCATTCCTTTAACCGAGCACATATATCATTCACCTAATCCAGGAGAGTCAGCACCATGAACTTCAAAGAAAATACAGAGAAATTAATGACCAACAGACATGGCTTCCTCTGCCTGAATTCAACAGACAATTGGACTCTAACTGTCTGACCATAGTTACTAGAGATGGAAGAACAACATCTGCATTTTCAAAGCTGGGGAGCTTCCTTAGCAGATTCCCAGAGTCCTCATCTGGCCAAACAAACAGTTCCAGTCAGTAATCCCCAAAGTAATCAGTACACATGGCTTCCTCTGCAAGACCATAATTCAATAGACAGATACAGTTGTAAAACATCACCCTCAGAGTATTTATACCTTTTTTCAGAGTCAGAGGACATCTCAACCCTTGACAGTCAGTGCCTCATAAACAAAAACTGTGAGTGTTCCTACAAATCTTTCCTAATCAAATTTCCCTTAATGGGAAGGCTCATTAATGGATGGGGAAGATCTTTAATCACATTAACAATACAAATATATATATACATATATATGTATATATATATGCACTTAAATATGTATGTATGTATGTATATACTGGTTTTAGTTAAAGAAACTCTTGCTTCTGCACTTTACTCCTAGTAAAAACTGATTGATAAAGGCAAGATTCAATCAGGCACTTCATACCAAAACAAAAACAGTAAAAGATTCTAATTTTACTTGCCATTAAATCACCTCAGCTCCATTCTAAACTTCTTTTTGTTTTCTTGGGTGCATTTTTATGTTTTGTAGATACTCATTTCCTTCTTTCCTTCTTTATTTATCAGTACCTCTATCCACTGTACATACCACTCCCTGTCTCAAGTAATTTTCCTCTAAAATAAAAGTTTTTACTTTTAGTAGATCTATATAGAGAAGCATACAAATCATAGACATAGAAAATACTTTTCAAAATATGATAACAAGCTAACTTTTATTGAGATGGAAACACAAGAAGCTTTTCCAGTAGGTACCAGAGTAAAACTTTCTCTTCCTTTTGTTTGATATAACTCTAAAAATTATAATAATTATAATAATATATAATATATATAATATATAATTATACATAATATAATACAAATATAATAATAAATTAATAACTCTAGAAATTCTAATCTAGAAATTCTAACAATAATGCATGCAAAAGAAACAGCATAATCACAAAGAAGAAAAAAACTGGCTATTGCCTGATAGCAATAGCTCACTTAGAAAATTCTAACAAATCGACAAATATAATAGTTATTTGAATAAAATAGTATAAAATAATTCCATAAAATTATCATCATTTTTCCATATCAATTAAAAAATCAGGAGGAACTATTAGGAAAAGTAATTCAATTTAATATAATGATAAGATATATTAACTAGGAATCATCCTACCAATTTAACTTAAGACCTATATAGAAATAAATATAAAATACTCCTTAAAAATACAAATAGTGACTTAAATAATAACTAAAATATAGTCAGTCATGATTTGGTCATGTCAACATATTAAAAATCATGATACTATCTAAATAAATTCATGTATTTTAGGTTATTGCACTTTATGGAGCTAGAAAAAATGATAACATTCATTTGGAGGAACAAAAGATTTCCAAATTCAAGGGAAATAATGGAAAAAGTAAAAATAAAGGAGATATTAACACTACTAGACCTTAAAGTATACTATAAAGTAGTAATCACAAAAAAGTATTTGATGCTCATTATAAACAAAACTAATCTTGAAACAAATCTTTTTATTATTGACAATATTCTGGAGATACTATATGACTAAGAGTTGTAATTTAAAGTGTAGGTTCACAAAATGACAATGAGGAGAATCATAAGAATAATGAGTTGGGCTCTAATGTGGTACCAATGAAAAATTGTAGAAGTAATGTTAAAGATAACACTGAAGATATATGACCTGAAATGTAGGTGGACTGGTCATGTAGCAAAAGTTTAGAACTAACAGACAGGTCATATATTTTATTAATATCCATGTATTATTAAGATGTGGAGGAAGGCTTCTAACATATTTAGTGTATCTTCATTCAAGGAATTGAAGAAGGCCATGAAAAGGAGTCACAAGATATTAGAAAGCATGTGTGGGTCTCAAAGATGTGACAAGGGAGATCACTTCAGTGATCATTTTATTATAAATGCCAAGTGAGGTATGAAATAGTGATTTATATTTAACAAAGATACCGGACATTGTCATTGAACATGTTCAGCATAGAGCCTGAATGAGTGACAGATTTCCTTTAGAAGAAGTCTTCCACATCATTCTAGAATAACCTCAATGAGATTATAGATACGTTAACATTTCAGTGTCTGAAAAAGATTTAGTAGAAGTGTAGTGTCCATATAGAGGGAGGTGACGGTCCTATTTTATAAATGAATAGATAATCATGTTTATGGTTGACCTTCAGTACTTTGGGGAGATGTAAGCAGAAGATTTTTTTAAAAGTGTGGATAGGAATTAAGTTAACCAAACTTTAATTAGACTTTCATTAATTAGGAAAAAAAGAACAACAGCAACAACAAAGAAAAGGAATGACTCAAGACCTGAGAAGTTTCTTCAAGTGTTCTCTTTGGCTAGGGTATGTCCAACTCGATCATCCACAAGTTGGCAATCTTTATATTTTGAAGAAACTAAAAACTGTGAACATGAAAGTACTGTACATGGGTAAATTAATTTGTGAGGAATCATTTTCTCAGAACTGATTGCAAAAACAATTATACAAATATCTCAATGAAATAGAAGAGTGTTCTAAGGTTTTCATCATCTGATTTTTCCACCAATTTTGGCATTTTGACTTAATTTTGTTTGCCTAATAATTGCTAGGGTGAAAAAAATCTGAAGATTTTATTCTTTCACTTAGCCACTGAGCTTAGGAATCCCTAAGTGGCTTCAGTCTTCTTCCTTCTTCATCCCCTCTGTACAGATAGTTTCTAAATATGTTTCATCGGCAATGGAGTTTTCAGGAAAATTTTCTTTTTTGTTGTCTTATGTGCCTAATGTGTTCTAGCTACATATTTCTTCCCAGGAAAAGTGGATGATTAAAAATAAAGGAGCAATGTTATGTTTTAAAGGAGAAAAATTCATGCAGAATAAGAGAATAGGATCTTCTCTTGATCCCTTTTTCAGTTGTTTTGTTTTCTATCTTTTGATATAAATCTCAAATGTCAACTCCTACATAAGATCTTTGTAAATGAATATCATCTTTCCTGTCCTTAGAGTCCACATATTAAATTTTTTGTATCTCTCTAATGTACTCCTCATGTATATTTGTTATATGTGTCCTAGTTCTCTACTAAAATGAGAGATCCTGTATATGAGGAATAATTCCTTATCCAAATTTTGTATCTTTTCTAACACCTATCATGTAATTTTCACTCAGTAGGTTCTTATTATTTCCTGAATTTCCCAGACATTATTTACACATAGAATTATTTTTATCAAACATTTCATTGCCTAGTTTACCTTTTTATTTTGAAAACAATATCTCATAGGAAGATTATGGGATTAGGAAAAGAATACTTGGGTTTATCAGTATTGAACTATTAACTCATTCTCTCTGCCTAATTGTTTGACATATAAAAAGAGAAATCTGAATTACATCATAGGATCTTAAATTTTAAAGTTTAAAAGAATCATGCAACCTCTAAGGCCACTTCTACCTTTGACCTCCTATGGCTCTAGAATTTAAATTCAGACATTTTTTCAGCAGCCACCATGTGCTAGACACTGTGTTCAGCATTGGAAATACAAAAGACAATAATGAAAACATCCCTGTTTTCAAAAAGCTCACAATTACTGAATACAATTCCCTTCCAGCTTTGACACTATGATTCTAATTATATGAACCCATCTTTCTCTTAAAAATTGATGATCCTGTGATTGTTTTGTATCTACCACATGAAAAAAATAGTGAAAGTTTATTTTTAAGATGATGAATATGACTAGATTTGGCCCCTTTGAAAAATGAAGATAGTATCTCCTTTGCTTTGCCAAAGAGTTATGTCTATGATATGGCTCTAAGCCTAGAAATCCATGTTGCTGGCTTCAGAGACATAATAAATGCTAGAATTTGAAGAAATTGAGATAAAAGGCAATGCCTTGAAATTTGCTATACCTAATGGCTTTTGTTTCTCTGAATATTCTCTTTCCACTTATCTTCATTGAAATAGAAAAAAAAAAGAATCTTGGGGTTGAGAACCCTAGAGTTGGGGTGGGGTTCAGACTCAGTTTGTGATGATTTTTTTGGATGATAGAAAATAAAATAATGATAAATTGAGTTCAGTTTGGCAATCACACTTCAGCAGTAGTTACAAGGATTTTTTTAACTTCAGGTCCATTACAGAACAAAGGACATTCCTCTTGGTGAACAAGAAGTTGAGGTCAGATATAAGGAATACCTGCAATTACTTCTTAGCTGCATGTTCTGTGTTCCAAAAAGCTTTATCTCAAGGGCAAGGTTTCCTTTTTTGTAAAGGAAAGGCCAAACACAACCAGAATCCTGAAGATGGACAGACTTCCTTTATGAGAGAGCAAAAAGCAGCTAAGAGCTGCTATTTCATTGTCCAATGACTGTGTATATGAGAGCTCAGTCTTTCTAAGAGAGCTTTCTAATCCCTTGAACTTTCAACTGATAGCAATTGCTTTTGTTACATGTATTATGAGGAAGAGGTATTATTTTATCTAAAGATGTCAGATTAAGCTAGAATTTGAAAGCAGAGAGAAACTTAAGAAACTTCGCATGAGTAGAGTTATATGCTTTTCACAGTTATGTCCTGCCTTGCCATTGTTGATGTATGTGTAGGGGGAGTACGGCCTAGGTTTTGTTGGATGAATTTTATGCTGTCATTTTTTTTACTTTGCTATGTCATTGAAATTTTTGAATTGCTTCAATCATTTTGACTAGTAAAAATAAACACATTAGTGAGCATTTGTAAACTACACATTCATTGTGCAATCAGACCCATAGAGAACTTTGAATCGGGGGCAACTTTTCCTGAGGCTTACAAATACCAATACCAAATATTCAATTTGGTAATCTTGTAGTTCAAAGAGTTCTCACAGATTACCTTGTTCAAATCTTGCCAGAAAATCCATCCACTATATACAATCTCCCAAAAGTCATTGACTTGAATCTTGCTAAATACCCACATTTATGAGGAACTCAATAATTCAAGAGGTTGTCAAATTTATTTTTTTGCACTGTTACAATTTTTAGAAAATCCATACTCACACTCAGTATTGTGATGGAGGCAGCTCATATGAGCTTACATGAGCTGATTGTAAAATTTTCAGTGTGAACATTTTTTAAATTGCTCAGTCACTTTTCTCATTTGTGTCTGACTTCATGACCCCATTTGAGACTTTCACAGCAGATATTAGAATGATTTGCCATTTCCTTATCCAGTTCATTTTATGGGCAAACAGGGTTAAGATACCTCTAAAGTAGACAAATACTATAAATCAGGGATTGATTTATTATTTTGTTAATTTCTAAACTTAAGAAAGTGATAGAAAAATGCTAATGATTCAGATTAAATTTTAAAGGATGCTCTGTGTACACTGTCCCCTGCCCCAAAGAGCTAGTTGTTGGCAAATATATATCAGTATGTCCCTGTTTATAATGAATTGAAATCTGTCTTTTTGTAACTCCTGTTTCTACTTTAATTCTATTCATCACGAAAAATAGAAGTGTTTTCCTCTTCTGTACAACTATTCAAATACTTGAATACTGTTTTCTTGTTTTCCTTAAGTCTTCTCTTTTCAAGGTTAAGCATTCCTTCAACCAATCCTTCTAAGCCAGGGTTTAAGCACCTCTGTCATTTTAGTCATATGGCTCTTCATACTTTCATCTTGCCAGACTCCATTCAAGAATGGGACTTGCACAACTGAACACAACATTACTAATTTGGTTTGATTGGGCAGGATTCAAAAGGATTATTACCTCTCTCCCTGTAGACAATGTACCTCTATGAATACCATCTAAGATTACACAATCTCTCATTTAGCTTGTAATATATATTTTTATTTATATCATTTATTTATTATATGTTATATAATTATTATAAATTATATATCATGTATTTATATATAATATTAAGCACTTAGCTTTTAAAACATAATTTTGAAATTACATTGATGCCTTTTATTTTCTATCATAGTAGTTTAAGAATATACTACCTAGGTTTCCTCCACAACCACACAGTGAGTTTACTTTTCTAACAATGATTGTGTTTGTCCATTGTTTTCAATGGACCATGACATTACAGAAATGATGACATGACTTGCACTTGACTTTGTTTTGAGTGAGGGAGGGCTGTGCAAGGTCACCAGCCTCACTTCTCCTCCTGAGCCATCTGGATCCAGTGACCAGATATTCGTCAGGATGACTGGAGATAGCCCAGTATGCAATAGGAAACCTTGGCCTTTTAGGCTAAGGCCTTTTCAGGTACTCACTTAAAGTGAGGTACTGTCCATTCAGAGAATAGGTCTCTTTAAAAAGTAGTCAGAGGATGACCCCTTTAAATGGAAAATAAAAAATAAATAAATCAAGCTGAGAAGGGCAGGAGCCTCAGGGTTGTTGTTTTGATGGTTACTAGTGACAGGGATGGTTACTAGTGACATTCACTCTAAGCCAGGAGGGTCCAAAAACATCCATTGAGTGGATCTTGGGGAGGCACCCACTGTTGTTCAATCTATGGGTTTCACAGTGCACTGGGTCTAAGGTTTTAGGGAAGGCAATGATGAAAGAAAGAAAGAAAGAAAGAAAGAAAAAAGAAAGAAAGAAAGAAAGAAAGAAAGAAAGAAAGAAAGAAAGAAAGAAAGAAAGAAAGAAAGAAAGAAAGAAAGAAAGAAAGAAAGAAAGAAAGAAAGAAAGAAAGAAAGAAAGAAAGAAAGAAAGAAAGAAAGAAAGAAAGGAGGGAGGGAGGGAGGGGGGAGGGAGGGAAGGAAGGAAGGAAGGAAGGAAGGAAGGAAGGAAGGAAGGAAGGAAGGAAGGAAGGAAGGAAGGAAGGAAGGAAGGAAGAAAGGAAAGATGGAAAGGAAGGGAAATCTAGTCGGTAAACACCAAGTTAACTGGGCAGTTTCTGGCCATCAAAATTTACCTTCTTTTGAAGGAAGGAAGAGGAGAGGAAGAAGTTGAGAGAGACGATGAACTGAGTAACCCAACTCAGCTACCCATTTCAGGCATCTTGGTCTACTCATAGGTTATGTTTGTCCTCAGTTTTCTAAGAGGACCATGACATCAGAGAAATGATGACATGACTTGTATTTAACGTTGTTTTGAGTGAGGGAGGGCTGTGCAATATCACCAGGCTCACTTTCTCCTCCTGAGCCATCTGTATCACTGACAGATCAGTAAAAATCAAGCAACCCAGAAAATATTCCTGATGGCTTATGCAACATCTTGTAGGCATAGTCTCTCCCATTTTCCAAATAAAAGAGAGCAATGAATTTCCTGATGTTTTTCTCTTGTGCCAAGATTGGTCATTGCAACTGCATAGCATTCAACTTTCTTAGTCTTCATTTATATTATCATAGTCATTGTATATATTTGTTTGCTTGGTTCTGTAAACTTCACTTTCCATCAAATAATACATTTTCCTCACATTTTTCCAAATTCCTTATATTTATTATTTCATATGGCATAATAATATTCCCTGATATTTGTATACTAAAATTTGTTCAGTGCTCCAATGGACTCTTTTGTTTCCAATTTATTGCCACCACAAAAGTTCTTCTATGGATATTTTTCAATATCTCCATCCTGTATTTTTGTAGCAGATTTAAAAAGGAAAATTTTAAGTGCAGAATTTAATGATTATCTGTATTGGATTTTATGTTCTTTTATTCAGTTTAATGATACATCTTATTAAGGTCTTTTTTGTACTTAATTACAACGGATTAGCTACCCCTATACCATTATGTACTCATAGCACTTATGGCTTCATTCATAATTGAGGATGAAAGCAGAGCCCTACAGTATCTCATCAGAGTTTCCCTATTCTTTAGTCATTGATTCATTAATGAATACTGAGCCTAATCACTTAGACACTAATTCACTTAAATATTTTGTGATTGATCATATATTTCTCTATGCTGTCAACAAGAATATCTTTAGACGTTTTGCTAGATGTTTTGCTAGATTTCAAATACCTCTGTAGCATCTCTTTAATCTTCTCTTTTGGTAACCCTAAAAAAATGCAAATGTGCTTAGTCTGTGAGGACTTTTTCCTTGAAAACTCAGTTCTTTGGTCCTAGTGATCACAAATCCATTTTATTAGTTTTCAAGAGTTATATATTTAATAATTAATCTCTTCTCAATTTTTTTCAGGAATTAGCACAACTGGTTTGTAGTTTGTAAAAATCTATCTTCTTCCTCTTTTTTGAACTGATCTTGCCTGAAAGTCATATCTAACAAGATGGAAATTATCAAACATCAGACATTTCAGGTTGAGATTTCTTCAAGAAAAGGACTGAATCTTTTTCATGGTATAGCAGAAATAAGAATTTTCAACAAGAAGACCTGGCCAAATTCTGACTCAGTTATTTTAAAAAAAAGTTTTCAACATTCTCTTTTTTACAAGATTTTGAGTTCTAAATTCCCTCCCTTCACTTTCCCTTCCCAAAATGGCATGTAGTCTGATATGGACTATACATGTATGATCATATTGAACATGTTTCTGCATTAGTCATGCTGTGAAAGAAGAATCAGCACGTGGATAGCATTTTTCATCATAAGTCTTTTGGAATTGTTTTAGATTATTGCACTGCTTAGAAAAACTAAGTCTAAAAACATCGGTCATTACCCAATGTTACTGTCATTGTGTAAAATATTCTCATGTTTCTGCTCACTTCACTCAACATCAGTTCATGCAACTGACTCAGTCATTTAAAATCTGCTTTTATGAGTAAGCCATGTTATCCTCCTGAGAAGCAGTTCTTTGTAAAAAAGACAAAAGAACAAAACACATATATACACACACATACACACACACACACAGACTGATTGAACCAGATGACCTCCAATAACTCTCCTATACATTTGTTATCCCATTATTTCCCCATAAGACTTAGTAGAGGGTTGCTATTTAGTAAGCTAGTTGACTTGTTGAGGTGGAAAAAAACTTAATGAATGCTCTTTCTTAAAAAATTATTTTTGGAATTAAGGGGGAAAAACTATATTTGAATTTTCCTAACTCTGATGCTTCATTGATTCATTCCTTTAATAAACATTAATTAAGCACCTACTATATGCCAGGGAACATAGCACACACTGGGAATAGAGAGAAAAAAAGTAAATAAAAATCTCTGCCTTCAAATAACTAACATTCTACTGAGAAAACAGTTTGTACCCATATAGATAAATTCATGGTATTTACAAAGCAAACATGAATAAAGGCCTTTAGATGTTGGCACTTAACCTGGGATTTCAAGGAACATAGGGTACTATTCACAGAGACAGGTTTTTACAAAAGTGAATATATGAGATGATATATGTTCAAGTGTAACTTGATTGGACTGCAAAATTCATGGATAGGTGTAATATATACTAAGCATGGGAAGGTAGGTTGGAACCAAATTGGAAAGGGCTCTTTAAATGCCAGAATGTAGAGTCTATACTTTATCTAAGAGGCAAAAGGGAGCCCCTTGAGCTTCCTGAGCAGATAAACTTAAACTTTAGGAATTTCACATTGGCAGCTGGGTAGAGATTGGATTGGAGTGAAGAGAAATGATTCTGGAAGACAAATGTTGAAACTGTCTACAAGAAGGTTGACGATGACCCAAACACATGTGGTGGGTATATGAGTAAAGGTAAAGGGAGAAATAAGAGAGATTCTGTGAAGTTATTATTGATAAACCTTGGCAATTGATTGATATGGGATCTGGAGAAGGAATAATTAAAGTTGAATCTGAGACTGTGAGAGTGACTTGAACAATGAATGCTGTACTGCCCTCAAAATAAATAGAGAGGCTTAGAAGAGGTGTATGTTGGTAGAGAAAAAGATAATTAGCTCTGCTTCAAACTTGTTGAAGATGTGCTGTGCTCAGGACAGGATGGACATCCAATTAGTGATGGGCAGTTGGTGATGAAGGACTAGAGCTCAGCGGAGAAGTATGAGCATTATTTGCACATCTTCACCCAAAGCCTCCACTTCCTCTCCTCTCCTCCCCTTACTCCTCAGTACTTTTCAATCTGGCTTCTAAAAAACCTAGAGAGAAGATAGTATCGAGGAGAAGATACTGTGATCAATAATGTCAAAGAGAGTACAAGAAGGAAGAGTCCTAAGGACAGATGACCAAATTTGGCCTGCAAGTAATTTGGTCATCTGTCTTTAGGACTCTTCCTTCTTGTACTCTCTTTGACATTATTGATCACAGTATCTCCTCCTCGATACTATCTTCTCTCTAGGTTTTCAGGACACCTCCTTCTCTCTCCTTTCCTCAGCTTTCTTCCTTCCCAGTTCCATCAGGGATTGTTGACCATGCTTTCCTCTTTCATCTTCTGCCTGGGTTTTTATATTACTCTTTCAGGTTTCTTATGTTTGTTTATTCCTTTTCTAGTTCTTTTGCTATCATATCATCCGTATCACACCCCTTAATTGTGTGACCCCCCCCAAGCTCTTTTTCTGAATTGCCTCTTCTTTATAACCTCTCTTGTTAATGTCATCAGTTTCCATGGGTTTAACCATAATCTCTATGCAAATTACTCCAAATCTACATATTTAGAGCTAGTCTACCCACATGACCAATTGTCTGTTGAATACTTCAAACTGGAGATGTCCCAGAGACATATCAAACTGAATATGTTTAAAGCAGAATTTATTATGTTTTTCACCAAAACCACCTGTCACCAAAACTTCCCTATTTCTGTTGAAGGCACCACAATTCTCCTACTCTCCCAGGGGTGTAATTCAGAGTTATCCTTGACCCCTTACTTTCTCTCAATATGCAAAATTTTAGCATTTCTAATCAATGGAAGACATAGAAACTCTGATCAAAACACTGACCAATTATGATTTTTCTAAGACTCATAATTGAATATTGTACCCACCCACATAGACTCAGAGTAAAACCTGAGACTTTTTTTTCCATGTAACCAATGTGAGAATTCATTTTGCTTGTTTATACATGCTTGTAAGATGAGTTTCATTTTGTCTTTTTCTTTCTCAATAGGGAATGGGGAGGGGGAGGAAAGAAAGTAAACTTTTATTGATTGAAAAAAATTAATTTTAAAAAATAAATTTCCTACTATTCCTTATTACCTCTAGGATAAACTACAAATTTCTCTTCTATTTTAAATCCTTTACATCTAGGTTCCTCCATATGTTCCACAGTCCTTAATATATTCCAGGAGGTTTCCCCTTATGCCTTCTAGACTCTTAACAAACTGACTTACTTTTGCTCTGACTTGTTATAGCATTCCATTTGTTCAGCCTCTTAATATGCTTAGCCTCCTACAAGAGTCCTTTCTCTGATTTCATAGTGTTCCCTGCTACCTACCACCAACCCCAACTACTTTGAATCTATGTGGATAGATGGATAGATAGATAGATAGATAGATAGATAGATAGATAGATAGATAGATAGATAGATATTGATATAGAAATATCTATCTACATCTATCTCCATATATGCACATATATACATACAGGCACATATACATACACACTTAGCTGTGTGTATATTGCCTTCCCAATAGAATGGAGGCTCTTGGAGGGCAAAAACTATTTTATATTTGGTTTTGTTTCCACAGAGCCTGGCACATTGGAGGTGCTTCAAATATACTTGTTTCATTTAATTAAAAGGTCACATGTGCACAAAGAGAAGAGTTATAATTTCATGCACAAAAGAACAGAATAAGAAATTTGTTCAGTATCTCAGTGGTCTTTGTTAGCTGAGTTTTGTCCTGAACTCACTGATCATTGAACAAGCTCCAAAGAAGGGATTTCATAAGTTTTAATTGTACTCTCTACACAGCCTCCCTCAGTGTCTCTGAACAAGTTATTTTTCATTTTCCTGAACTCTGACAGCAAGAATATTAAATTGCCCTCACTTCCATTCACTAGGAGAGTGTGAGAAGGGAGCATCTTTGTGATCTGTGTCTCCCATAAACAAAGTCATGTCTACAACTTTCTAAAAAATGTTAAGATGGCTAATTTTTGATCATTCAAAGAGCACACTAATGGAAAACTATATTCTATTTGATGGTGGACAAAGTAAAAGTCTTAGCCTTCTGGCAGGAGCTGGATAATAACAGATTGGAAGAAATGGTCTTTGTGGTTTCTCCTCCCGATGCTGAGATCCCATGCTTCTTCACTACTCTGTCATGCAACTGGTATATTCAATTCTCAAGGCTGGAAGGATCTTATAAATTGAAGATATAAAATGTCAGACGTAGAGCACTGAACACAGAATATAAAATGTTAGATCTGCAAGAGATCTTAACAATATATCTTAGAATTGGAAGGAGATTTAGACTTATAAAGCCAGGTCTCAGTTAAATGATATTTTAGAATTATATAATTATTCCATGGTAGTCAGTCAATGAGCTTTTATCAAGCATTTATTATGTGTCAGACATTCTGCCAAATTCTTCAGATACAAATAAAGGCAAAAACTGGGGTCCTTCTCTCAAAAATCTTGCATTATAATGGGGGAGACAGCATGTTAATAACTAAATAAATATAAGATATATGCAGTATAAAAGGAAGGCAATCTAAGAAGGAAGGGATGGAGGGGAAGGGCATTGGCTTCTTGTGGAAGGCAGGATTTGAGTTGAATTTTGGAGGAAACCATGCAAACCAGGGGTGGAGTTTATTTATTTGTGACCAAAGATGTAAAAGAAAAGCATTAACATCAAATATATACGTAAATAAGGACTATGTATGCCATTTCTATGTCTCCTCCCAGACTTGGTCAGCTCCTGTCCACTCTATAGGCATGTCTCAAATCCAGTTGAGGAACCTAGATTCAGCTGCTCCCACCAGGAGTGAACCAGCATTTCCATTGCTGGATTGAGCAAATATCCCCAGTGCTTTCCCACTCTCATTCTAAACATTCTCCCTTCAGCTTTCTTAGTCACAGTCTCCTAGAGGGCCATAATCAAATCAACTGGTAAATTCAAGAACTAGGATATTTGGTCATTTCCTCCTTCTCATAATGAAAATTTGGATCTAAATCTGATTCTTCCTTCAACTGTTCCTGCCCCATCACACCCTACTAGACATTGGGGATACCCACAAAAAGAAACAGAATAAGGAGATTAAGTTTCATATTTGAGACTGGAGTAGTAGGACCATAGAACAGGGAAAGTAGGTGTGAGATGTGAAGGGGAGGCATAAAATGTAAAACGACTATAAAAGTAGAAAGAAATCAGTTTGTGAAGGGCTTTAAATGTCAAACCAAAGGTTTTATATTTGATAGGGAACCACTGAGTTTCTTGAGGTTCAGGAACAGAGAGGCTTATGCTTTAGGAAAGTCACTTTGACAGCTAAGTAGGGGATGAATTAAAATGGGGAGAGATTTGGAGCAAGGACATATATTAAAAGATTATTGTAATGGTTCAGTCAAGAAATGATGAGGGCCTATGCTAAGGTGGTTACTGTGTGAGTAGGGAAAAGGGGGTGTAACAGGTGTTGTGAGGTATATTGTTGCTATGGACACAATTTGACAACAAATTGGCTAAGTAGGGTGACTACAGGTGAAGAATTTAGGATATCACTGAGATTACAAGCCTGGATGACTGGGAAAATAGTGATTTCTTTATAGTAAAAAGAAAGTAGACTCATATAACCCTAAAATGCCAGATCTATAAGGAAATGTAGAACCATAGAGTCACACCAAGTTAGAATTGAAAGGGACAACACAGATGTTTTGGAGATGTTTGTTTTAAAATGCCCTCCATTTACTGGGACCAGAGCAAATTACCCAGTCATACATCAAGTGTCCCATTATCTTGTTTGTTAGACTCATTACTCTTTTAAAGGCTAATCATTTTTTCCACTCAAAATATTTCCTCCAAAGTAATTTTAAAAGTGTTATCTCCAAGTACCCAGCAAAAGTTCATTTTTTAAAATGAAGGCCACTTGATTCATCACAATTTTCTGCCACCTACACTGAACCAACTCTGAAGTGTACTCTTCACTTTAGACACCTACTGTTCTTATTAATTCAAATATACAGTCAGATCTCATTATAACGCCCCTGAGGGACTGTAGGAACAATTGTGTTCTATGATGTCGTGTTAAATGAGGTCATGAGGAAAGGAAGAAAAAATGAGTGACTTTGGGTTTGCATGGGAAACAAAGAATGGATTTTAACAGTGAGAGAGGTCTCATGAATTACATGGAGAACTTTACTACATTACTAAGTACAGTGGATCATTGGGAATGGTGGAAGAAAGATATGCTAGGATCCTCTAATTTTTCAGAGAAGAGAGGGATTTTAGTGAACTAGGATCAAAAATCCATAAGACTTACAGACAGAAAAGATCGCAGAGATAGGCTAACTCCTTACTTTCTCATTTTATAACTAAAGAAAAAGGAGGCCTGGTGAAGTTAAATGACCTGGCCAAAGTCACACAATGAGTTAATAGCAGTTAAAAACTAGCTGTCCTGATATTTAGTCCAATGTTTCTTATCTATACCACACTGTCCCTTTCACAGCATTATTCTAACTTCAAGAGAAATGTCACAGTAAGGGATGAATTGAAATTGTCACAAGGAACTGTGGCGGGGTATGGTGACATTTAGGTGTGATTTTACAACAATTACAGGACAACTTCATAAGAATACTTCCTCTAAATACTTAGAACTGGATTAGTTTAACTGTGGAACATACATACATATCTATCTACCTATGTATATATACACATACATACACATACATACATGCTTTCATACATACATATATACACATACATACATACTTTTTATCCCTTGGTCAACCTATTTATTCAACAAATGTCTGTTAAATGTCTAATGTGAGCAAAGTACTTTACGGCAAGAGATTTTATGGGGAACAAAACAACTCTCTGCAGGAAAGATTTCATTGAGTAGATATCATGTGATTTTTAAAGGACTGGCAGGAAATCAATAGTCAATGAAGGGGAAGAAGGGCATTCTAGACTTTAGGAATGACTTTAAACACATGAAGACAAGAAAATCCAGGACATGCATGTAGAGGTTGTGGTTAAACCTGAAAAGGGAGGAAGACCTCTACTTGTAGAGGTCATTAAAAGCCCCATATGCATAGGGGCTGAGGAAGTGGAGAGATATCTTGTGTAACCATATCGTCTAAGAATTTTAGTGTCAAGAGAGATGATAGAATAACTGAATGGAGTAGAAGGATATAGGGAAAGGCTAGAGAAAAGGGTTGCTCTTATAAGATGAGAAGTGGGTATTATTTAAGCAATAACAACAATGGCACAGATTTTTTGTGACTCCCTGAATATCACAGGATCATAGCTTTGAAGATGGAAGTGAGCTGAGAGATTATTTAGTCCATTTTCTTCATTTTACAGCTCACACAGCAAGTAGAAGAAACAAGTTAAACAAAGGTCTCCCATCTCAAAATCCAGAACCCTTTCCATTCAAAATCACTTCACCTCAGTTGCTTTTAATGCAGTAGTGGTGGTTTGGTTTGGTTTGATTTTTTTTTTTTAAACCGTTTGGTTGAATAATTTCACAAATGGAGGTTTTACTCACCTGATTATTTTTTCATCAACTGGGGAAATGTATAGTGAAAGTAATCAGATAAGACTTTCATAAATACTTTCCCATAAATTTTTTACTTGGACCCTCTTTTTAAAAGCTGTGGAAGTCTCAAGTAAAAAGAAGGTTTAAAAAAAATGAAGTCTTAAGAGAGAATGTTTTGAGAAAGTGATGTACTGCTTTCTTCTTTTTTTAATTTTTTTTTTTTTGGAAAACTTTATAGAGCTACACAAAATTCTTCCCCCACCCCAAAATGTACTTTTATGAAAGCTATCCATCAAATGCCAAGGATAATAATCAATTTTCTGTCACAATGAACTGATAAAAGCATTCAGTAATAATGTCATGGGGGGGAAATTTGTGTTGGAACTCGTAATGCACAGCCCTGATATCAAACGAATTCATAAAAGCTCAATCCTGCTGTAGCCCTCGGAGGCATGACAAAACACAATTTCTCATCCACAGGATATGGAATAATTCTCTTTTTTATTTTTACAGAAAGGAAAGCAAAAAGAAATCTGAATTTCTAAAAAAAATATTACACAATCCTGCTTATGCAGGTGAACATTAGTGCTCATTTTGGCGGCCGGTATCACAAGCCGTTATGGTGATTTTTCTCACATCATGCAAATGGCTGCATAATGCCTACTCCTTTTGGAATGTGAAATCAAATCAGCATTCTAATACTACAAGCCTGTGATGAGCTTGGAAATAAATATGCAGAAGCACATAAAAAAAATCAAGGCAATCAAGGGGAGCCAGCGTCCTCGCCCGGACTATAAATCTTTGTCTATTTCAATCGCGGAGCTGGCCGAATCAGTGTAAAATTCGAGTGGGGATGTCATCAATTTCTGTTAACCTCTCTATTCCTCTTTGTGTTGGTGAGGTCCTGATGGATTGGTCTTGTCACGTGTGCCCAGTTCACAGTATGTTAACATAGAAGGGTGCAGGCAGGTTATGAAGAAAGGTTATTACTGTCCCAGTCTAGACCCACACTTACTATTTCTTCTGGTGTCACAGAGAAAAACCTTGCGATCTAGGAGATTTCTTCCAGTTTGCCAACTAAGTGAAAAGTTGTGTGTTGGTTCCTTTGGTCTGGAAGATTGTGGGTCAGCTTTACCTTGTGATAACTGACTTTTCTCTCTTGAACAAGTCACTCAGTATCTCTCAACTTCAGTTTCTTCTCCTGAAAAATGGAGCTAATATTTTTTGCATCATTTGTAGTATATAAACACAATAGATGGAGGAGAAAACTATATTGATTAAATTCAATTCAATTCAGAAGAAAGCACTGACTCTAGAATTAGAGGATCTAGTTTGAATCTTGCTACAGATGTTGACCTGTTTGACCTTAGGCAAGTGCTTAATCTCCTGGGGTTTAATACCTTCATCTATAAAATGAAGGGATGGGACTGTGTCCTCTAAAGTCTTACAAACTGAATTAAAAGATTCTGGATCTAGAGCTGAAAGCAACCTCAGAGACTAATTTCCTCATCTTCTGGATTAGGAAACTAAAGCCTAGAGAGCTTACAGAATTTACTCAGGGTCAAAACTAAGTGTCTGAAGTGGAATATAAACCCAAAGCATCTGGTCTCTCAGTGCTGCCTTAGCAACCTTACCATACTTCTTCATTCAATTCAATTATTCTGTCCTGTGGTACAATCAATAGAAAATACACTGGTCTTGGAGTCAAAAGACCTGAGTTCTATTTTTCATTGTAGACTGATTGCCTCACCTGTTAATTGTTGAGAGTGTGCTTCATAATCTCTAAGGTCACTTTCCACTCTAAAGATCGATGAGAACTCATTGCAACAATTATTTATAAAACATGTGTCGTGGTTAGATAATTAGTTTTAAACCAAACTCAGAAGAATTACTAACAATGCATCCAAGTCTTTCAGCATCCAAGAAAGATGTCAATAAATCTGAAGGATAGAGTGATTGAAGAGAATGAAATCAGAGATATTGTAAAGTCTAAAATTAAGGTCTCAAACCTCAAACTACAGGATAGAGAAGATGATTAAAGAGTGGGACATGTTAAAATCTGGAGCTTTGTGGACCACAAACTTAATGTGAGGTAAGGTAATTTAGGCTGCTGTAAGAGAAACAGCTTTCTGGCACCAGAGATAGGAAAATGCTGTTGCTTCTTCACATAGTCAGACCACATTTGAGTGATTGTGTTAAGTTCTGGGCACTATTTTTTTACAGGAAGGTAATATGACTGAGATTGTTGTTCTGCTGAGTCTGACTTTTCACAACTCCATTTCCTTCTCTAGCTCATTTTTATAGATGAGAAAACTGAAGAAAACAAAGTTAAATGACTTGCCCAGTTTATGCAACTGTCAAGTGTCTGAAGCCAGATTTGAACTCAGGTATCCCTGCCTCCAGGCCCAGCTTTCTATCCATGTGCCCATGATTGAGATTAATCAGAAGAAAATCTTCAGGATCATAAGAAGTCAGAGGATCATCCATTTTGAATGAGGATCATTTGAAGGAGCAGGGATTATTTACCATGGAGGCAAAAGAGGGAGACTATGATAGTTGTTTTGAAGCATTTGACAGAAGACATTAGAAGGAAAACTGTCATGTTAGAGAGTCTGAAGAGCTGATATTAGGGGAAAAAAGATGAATTGTATTTGACCTCAAAGGACAGAACTAGAAAATGTGGATGGAAATGGAAGAGAAGCTCAACTCAACGAATGAAAAACTTCTCAACATTAACAGTTAACTCAAAGCAGAATGGGCTGCCTTTGGTGGATTTCTTCTCATTAGAAGTCTTCAAGTTGAAATTTGATGCCAAGGATGTTGTAGAGTTGATGTTTGTTGTTTCATAATGATAACATCCAAGGTCCCTTACACTTCCAAGGTTCTATAATTCTGTAGGTATCATCCATTTTCTCTCTTTAAGAAATATCACCAATGGGGGAGGTGGATGTGGAGAAGTGGCAGGAATGTGCCCCTTACACAAATAATTGTCATGAAAAATGAAACAGATAATCTTTGTAAGAAAACACAAAATATTATTTTGTGTGAGGAAAGATAGTATAAGCATTTTTAACTGGGAGAGTCTATGTCATTCTAAGCAATTATCATTATTATTTGGCCTGATAAAGTCTAAGAGAATTTGTCAAACTGATGATAGTGAAAAGAAAAAGGCACCTTATCTGTTCACCAAATTAAAAATGCACTGAAAGGTTTCCAAATTCCAAAAAAGTAAAATCTGACATCTTAAAATAAGATCCCAACTTGACTAAAATGAAATAACTGTGTAGTACAGATACTAACACAAAATTGTGGAGAAGCAAGGAATATAAATAATAGAAAGCATGGTTCTAAGTTAATATGATTCTCTTTTTTTTTTAACTAAAAGACTAAAACTTTTATATCTTAATGAGTGCTGTCCTTTTCAAAATCATCTCCTTGGAGACACACCATTTCATATCATTCTATATTTTGAGCCAGGGGATCGGGGTTCAAATCCCAGTATAGATGTTTACTAGCTCAGTGACCTTGGGCAAGTCACTTAACACCCCTGTTAGCCTCAGTTTCATCTATAAAATGAGGGACTTGGACTAGCTTATTACTAAACTATCTTTGAAACTCATGGATCTCTTTTTAGAGTAAAAAATCAAGTATAAAAGCAAAGAAGCCTAAAAAACAGAACCTCAGAGTTAGGTGGAAGGAGACTTGGATGTCAACTAGTTTGGTCTGTACCCAGGGGTATGTGGGTAAATATTTAAAAAGCAGCTCTCCAGGGGAAAAAAAAGTATATCACAACACACATTTAAGTTTATTCTGCATCATCAACATTTTCTCTCTCATTTCTTTAAATCTAGATATACAACAAAGCAATAACCTATGCAATGATTTACAGTCATTGATGCTTTCCCCCTCGAGGTGTAAATGACCACACTTAAAATTTAACAATCAATGCTGAAGAGCTGGAATGAATCAGCTCCAGCCTGTACCTGAATAGGAACATTCTCTTCAGCAGGTGTCAAATTCAAATAAAAAGAATGGACATTCAACTATATGAAAGTATCCCGGTAGTCACATCATGACTAGAAAAATCACGTATTAACAATATCTATATTGTATTGTATTTTCATTCCTTTTGTTATTTCCCAAATATATTTTAATCTGGTTTGACAGTACTTAGAAATGCCTAGGTCATGTTTGATATCTCTTCTCTACAAACTCTCTAACAAGTGACCACCCAAACTCTTTCTGAGGCTCTCTACTAAGTGTGTAGGTAGCCACTGTTTAAAGAGGCAGCCAGTTCTAGGTTGGAGCAGCTTTAATTGTAATGAAGATTTTCTCTCTATTTTGACATGAGGTACATGTATCCTTGCATTTGGACTCCCAGAATTTAAAGCTGCAAGGAATATTAGAATTCATTTCCCCCAATTCTTTTCTTTCATAAAGGAGGGGACTGAGTCTTGGAGAAGTTGACTCGCCCATGGTTGCCAAAATATTAACAGATTAACATATTAACTCAAGAGTTCCTTGAGTCTAAATTCAGTGTTCTTTGCATCAAACCACAGACACAGGGACAAAAGGAGTCTGTTGCTCTGGAATATTAAGGTATTTAGAAGAAAGCAACAAACTAGCAGAGGATATGATAATTTGTGGGGAAACGGTGAGAAAGAGAAAAACACATGTTGAGGTCAAAGTGGAGCCTTACATGACTCAATTTAATTAATATTAATTAGGTACTTACTATGAAGGCAAAGCACTACACTGAGTCTTCCCCTTTAAGTTTTTAATACTCCATGCATTTTGGCCCCAGATTAGCTTTCCATCCGACAATATTCTTTCTCCTGCCCTCTGTGATCTAGTCAAACTGGCCTGTTGTCTGTTCTTCATACACAACACTTCATTCACCAAAACCATGAGCTTACTTTAGCAGTTCCATCAGCCTGGAAAGGGCTCTCTCCTTACCTCTGCCTCATAGATCTCTCTATTTGGGCTGTACTTCAAGCACTGTCTTCTCCATTAAACTTTTCCTGATCCCTGAAGTGCTAGCTCCCTCCCTCAAATTATTTTGTGTTTAACTATTTTGTATATACTTACCTTATATTTATGCTATATATATATACATATAAATATGTGATATTTCCAATATAAAGTTTATTAATATACTTAATACTTATATAATAATAGTATAGCTTATTAACCATATCATGTAATACATTATATATTTCATGGCATATATATTATGCATATATATGTGTATATGTATGCATATATGTATATGTATATATGTGTGTATAGAGATATCGATAAGATAGAGAGATAGATCTGTATATCTGACATCTTAGAAAGAAGGAACTTATATTTTATCCTAGGGTCCACAGGAAGCCACTGGATTTAGTTGAGTAGGGGATTCACATGGTTAGATATGTATTTACAGAACATTACTTTGTTAGCAGTGTGAAGAAACAAATAGAGTAGGGAGATGTTTGAGACAAGAAGTCCAATTAGGAGTCTGTTTCAATAATATAAGAAAGAAATGATGCAACCTGAATTATGGTGGTAGCTATGGGCATGGAGAGAAGGTGTACAGTGAGACAAATGAGGAAGTAGAATGGTTGAGATTTGGCAAATGCTAGAATATGTTGTAGGGGAAGGGGAAAGAATCTGGGATAATGGGGTTATGGAAGAGGTTCAGAAGATGGGACGGTTTAGAGGAAAGATAGCAGTTTTGGACATGTTGAGCGTGAGATGTCTCAGGAACATACAGTCTAATAGGCAATCGGTATGTGGCACCAAGGTTTAAGAGGTGTCTGAAACTGGACACATCCTTTTGGGAATCATCTCATAGCCAAACCCATGTGAGCTGTTGGGGTTACCAAGAAGAAATTATTGACAGGGGAGAAGCTGGGTGGTTCGGATGTTAGGATGTGTGACGTAGATGATGACCCAGCAAAGGTGATTAAAAAGTTGCTGTCAGGTCAAAATGGAGAAATAAGAGTCATGAATATCCATAAAAGAAAAGCTAACCAAAAGGAGAAGTTAGTTAGCAATGTCAAATGAAGAAAAGTGGTCAAAAGCACTGGGATTTAGAAAAGACTATTAAAATTGGCAGATTATTGATAATTTTGGAGAGACTTATGTCACTTCAGTACTGATTTCAAATGCCATACTGATGCACAGGAATGAAATAGATTATTATACTCTTACGAATAATAATGATGATAATAATATTAATATATCACTTCCTATGTACCAGACACAGAGCTAAGCACTTTATAATTATCTCATCTGATCTTCACAACAACCCTGGGAGGTAGGTATTATTTCCATTTTACAAATAAGGAAACTGAGGCAAACATAGGCTAAGTGTCTTGCTCAGAGTCCCATATCTAGTGAGTATCACATTCGAGCTCAGGTCTTCCTGAGTTCTACTAGATGTTGGGTATACAAAGACTGAGAGTTTTTCTCCTAGCTCTGTCCTTAGAACCTGAAAAATTTTAATCTCTGCTTCACATGGCAGCCATTTAAATCCATAAAGACAGAAAAGGTAAGCAAGAGATTGGTGATCTGCTATTGAGTGTTCTAAGCTCCGGAGCTTGCATTCATACCAATCAGTGAAAGATCTGAATATGAATAGGCAGTGATAGATTTTGTTGCTATTGAACATAGAATTAAAATGAAAATTGCTTCAAGGTAGAGGAAAATGGAGGTGCCTATAGTGAAACTATTTGGCAAAATTACAGAAAGGGGGTTCTACATGTATAACTGTACTAAAAAATAAATTTAGGGCTATATAGTAAAATGCAGCCTTCAGCTTCTGACCACACTATGATACTGAAGGGATAATAATCGCAAGTGTTTATTTAACAGGTGATATGAATTTTGGATACAGAGCTTCCAAAAGAAAACAAGTGTAATATTTTCTTTTTCTGGAGCATTGTTTTAAAAGAATTAGGTAGACTAATAAAGTATTAGAAGTGGAAGCAAATTCAGAATAGTAGAATTATAGGACAATAAAATGTGGCCTTGGAGCATAGAATGTAGGAACCTAAAGCCATAAAATGATGGATATGGATGCAGGGAATGTGGCATATCAGAACTATTAAAAATAACTTTAAAATCATCTATGCCAGTTTCCTTATTTTAATTACAGCTTATTTGAATAGTTCATAAAGCTCCTTCATATACATTATTTTAATGTATTCTCACAACAACTCTGTGAGGTATGTAGGACAGGAATTATTAGGAACATAACCTTAACTTCTAGTTAAAATGGCAATGTGAAAGGTTACAGAAAAGCTTAGCCCTCCCACATAAATCCCAACATGTATCTAAAAAGGGCTCCAGAAAAGCAAATGATAAAAAGAATCAAAATAGTGGAGAAAAAAAGGCTGCATAAAGACAGCCAGACGTTATTAAGGGTTCATAGAGTGTTGATACCATGGAAGCCAGGGACAGGTAGGTGGTTCAGTGGATAGAAAGTTAGGCCTGAAGTCAGAAAGACTTGAGTTCAAATTTGACCTCCGATACTTACTAGCTATATGACCCTGGGTAAAGCACTCTGTTAATTCACTGGAAAAGAAATGGTAAACCATTTAACTATCATTGCCAAGAAAACTCCATGGACTGTACTGCATCCTATGGTCACAGGGTCATGAAGATGCAGACACAATTGAACAACAACTTTGGAAGCCAGAACAAGCTTAAGAAAACATGGAAACTTATAGAAGGAGGAAGAAGAAATGTCCGTAAGGAAGCTAATGCAAGGTCCTACAAATGAACTCCAAACAAGTTAAAGTTTTGAAGCAGCATTTAAGGGAGATGCTTTGCAAGACAGTATAAGTACTAATAATTGGGAGACCTGAATCCAGATCCTGTCCTTAGGAGAAATAGAGGATGGAACCTTCCATTATGTTTCACTGCACAGGTAAGCCAAGTATCTAATACAACTCCTTGAGCATCATTGTGAGGGTGAGGCTATTGATCAGACCTGAACCCATGATAGATCTCCAATACCCCACTGGGACTTGCCACAGTCATATCAGGGCCTGGAAACAACTCAACTTCAGGAATTGTGCAAGGGAAAGGCAGAGATTGGTCAAGGCTAGAATCTATGGTTGAACACCAAGGAGACTGAGATAGAATCCAGTGCTTAAGGTAGGGAGTAGAAACATCAGCTACTACATATTGATCAGTTTTGGTGGTAGTATCTAGACTACAAAAGAATGAAGTAAGGCCTGCCCAACTGTTCCCAAAGTGTACAGAGGGAATTGGTCCAAACACAAAATCCCATTCCAAAAACTGAAGCTGAGTAAATAAATAAAATGAATAAAAAATGATGAAAAAAAAACAACACAAAATACTGAACACCATGAAAAAAATACAATAGGCTAATAGAAACTTAGGAGGCAAACCTAGAAGAGCAAAACCATAAGAAATACAAGTAGAGATTTGGAGAGTTAGGGGAAAAATGACTTGGCTACAAGAACTAGCAGAGTAGCTGAAAGGAGTAAAGTAAGATAAAATTATCTGTATCTGTCTATCTATAAACACAATGTATATATACACATATGTAAATCTGTACATATATACGTGTGTATCTGTGCATCCACATGCATGTGTACATTCATTAGACACATATCTAATTTCTTTAAGAGTATATAAATATATTGGAAATCTGACATACAAACTAGTGCTTACCAGGTCCTATGGTAGCCCCTAGACTAGGGACTCTCTGTCCCTTTATCTCTTGAAAACTGAGTTATCAACCTCCTTTATTCTTTTACTAGGGGCAGATAGAAGACTCAGTTGGTAGCATGTTAGTCCTGGAGTTAGGAAGACTTGAGGTGAAACCCAACCTCAAATATTTACCACTTCTGAACAATTATCATGTAACCTCTGTCTTAATTTTTTCATCTGTAAAATGGGAATGATGATAATAGCACCTGCCTTAGCAAAAATACTAGAATGGTTCAGCACTTCCTTCTCCAAGTCATTTTATAGATGAGAAAGCTGAAGGTAGCTATGTGGTGCAGCGGATAGAATGCTGGAACTGAAGCCAGGGAGACTCATTTTTCTGAGTTCAAATCTGGCCTCAGACACATGCTTCCTTTTTGACCTTAGGCAAGTCACTTACTCCTGTTTGCCTCAGCTTCTCATCTGTAAAATGAACTGAAGAAGGAAATGGAAAATCACTCCAGTATTTCTGCCAAGAAAATCTCAAATGGGGTCACAAAGAGTTGGACACGATTAAAATGACTGAACCCCTACCACAACAAAAACTGCCCAGAGTTGTTGCAAAGTTCAGGTGAGTTAACCATTGTGTAAAGTGCTTAATACAGTGCCTGGCACATAGTAAGCAATATATAAATGTCAGTGATTCTTCTTATTAGCTGTAATTACTATAAGCAGTATCTAGGAAATGGTCTTCTTTACTTACATTGCCCCATCTCCCATCACTCTGTGTTCTGGGGCTTAATGCCAAGTTCTACCGATGGAATTTATTCCATGAAGTCCATGTTTCTTCCATAACTGGTCATATAGGTGTTTGAGTTCTCTTGTCTTTCTGAACAAAAAAGCAATTGCTCCGATTCCTTCCATTAAAAACCAATTGCATCAGGCAACGATCGTAACTGGCACCATGAAGTATTCAGAGTCTAAGTATGCAAGCAAGTGATTGCTTCATTGAACTGCAAAGGTTATATACCCTTCAAGGTCTATACAAGCATACCTCATTTTATTATATTTGCTTTATTGCACTTCACATAGAGTGAGTTTTTTACAAATTAAAGTTCTGTGGCAACACTGCATCAGGCAAGTGTATTGGCAATATTTTTCCAACAACATGACTCTTATTATGTCTCCATGTCACATTTTGGTAATTCTTGTGATATTTCCAACTTTTGCATCATTATTATATCTGTTACAGTGACCTGTGAATAGCGATCCTTGTTACTATTCTCATTGTTTTGGGGTGCTGTGAATTGTACCCATAGAAGATAGCAAATTTAATAGATAAATGTTATGTATATTCTGACTGGCTGTTCCTGTCCTTCTCCCTTGCCTCAGGCCTTCTACTTCCTGAGACATTGCTGGGTTAATCAATAACCTTACAATCATCTCTAAGTGTTCAAGTAAAAGAGTTAATAGAAGAGGCAAATTTCATTGCCGTGACAAGAAGTTTCTTGAAAGCTGGGATAGTTTCATTTTTGTCTTTGTAGTTCCAGTACCTGGGACATAGAAGATGCTTGTATAGCTCACAAATGTAACAGGTGTCAAAGGTAGAATTAAAACCTTCATCACTGCTCTTTCCATTTCTTCATATGGATGTATAATATGGAAATATATATTCAACCTCAGAATTCATGTTGAAAGTGTTTCCAATAGAAGCAAGGAAAGTAAAGTTTTAGCCATTATTGGTTATCTTAAGTGGAGGGTATTCCCTCCATGATGTGTTTTTTTGGGGTTACAGACTAGTTAATTAGCATAATTAATTAGCATAATTATCACATGACCATTTCACTCCATGATATATAGTTGGAGCTTCTGTTGTATGGCTTGCTAAGCTTTGATGTTGCTCTTTGGAATTTAAAGAGGAAAAAAAATATCCTGAACATTGACTTAGTGATTTGGTAAAATCTAAGCTGATTAAAAATCTAATAAGCAAATTACTTCTTTAAAAAAATGAAACTCCTCAAAACCTGCTGACTGACATTTTCGTAGTCATAAAAAATTATACCACTTTATATAGTCCTAATATTCTAATTTTCTACAATGCTTTAAAGTTTAAAGAGCTGGGTCATATTCATATTCTCATATTAGTCATTCCTCACCACATCCCTCTGAGTCAGATTGGGGAGGTATTATTATTTCTACTTTATAAGGAACTGAAGTTAATGTAGTATATATAATGAAGACTGACACAGGAACAGTATTCCTCTAACATAGACAGACTAAGAAACCTGAGTCCGGGAAAGTTAGGTTGATTAGAGAGAATATAAAGTATGTATACACATTTTGTAACTGATCCTAATCTTCTAGGCACATGATTAAGATAAGTCTTTGATTGACTGAATAGTCAGACCTGGAGATACCTTTGAAAGGCGTTATGCTCCTGTGGCCACTTTCTTTGGCCTCTCTCTCTATAACTTCTTTGCTGGTGAGCCTGGTGACAGCCAGACTTCAAAGGGAGAGAACCTGGACCTTCTCCTCTTTAAGGACAACATATGGTCATGTGAGACAGGTTTCAGTTTTTTGCCACAGAATTTTTATTTCTTATTTAGGGAAAGGGATTGGAGACTCAGACCTTGTTAGTTTAGAAACTTGAGAGTGACTTTCGGAACCCAGAACATCAGTAACTTGGATAAGGACTCATCTGACATTCATGCTAGATGTATTTAATGAACTTGGTGAGTCTAAAGCTAGGTAGAAATTGTGTCAAGAGTGACCCCACTCTCTCCAGGTAGAAAGTGAGATAGCAGAGTGAAATCCAGAGGTATTAGGGGAAATGTTTGTACTTCTGTTCTTATTATATCTTAGGAAATATCCTATTATAAATTGTAATTGATTTTCAGTGGATAAGTAGAATTGAGTTACTAGTTATTGGCAGGTATAACAATGGGAGAAACATAGCTCTTTTTGCTCAAGTCAGTGGCAGTAGAGATGAGCTGTCTTGAGGTGTCTATCAGGACAGTAACTTCCAACCTGAATTCTTCATTATAAAATACTATTTCTTTTTTTGAAGGTAAGCTCCTTAGGCGCAAAGACTCTCTTACATGCTTGCATTTGTATCCTCAGCTTCTATCAAAGTGCCTGGTGCCTATAGTAATGACAACAAATGCTTTATCATACATGTATAAACTCAGGTTACAGACAAGTAGACTGAGACTCAGAAAGTTTCAGTTCCTCGATCATTATCACATAGATAGGAAGTGTCAGAGCCCAAATTCACATACATATGAATTGAAAGTTTTCTTGCCTTCAAGGATCACAAACTTCTCATTGGCCCAGTGATGTTTCAGTCCTCCATTTAAACACACACAAGTGAGAGCCAAACATCTGCCTGAAAAATGACCAAAAAAAATTGAGTTATTATTTTTTGTCTTTTTCCCTACCCTCATCTGCAGATTCACCACATAAGTGTGGCTGAACTTTTAATCTTTTTACTTAAATTTTCAATGAAGAAAAATGGATTTTTTCCTCTCATAGGAAGAAGAAAAATGAAAAACAAAACCTTTCTACAGATAAATATGGTCAAGTGAAATATTTATTTTATTTTTTAAATTAAAATATTTTCTCAATTAATTAAAATATTGTCCCATAGAACTATCCCATTTTCAAAGTGTCCTCCATACCTGAAATCCATTCCTTCCTCATTTTACTCTCTTAGAATTCCTAAGTTCCTTCAAGATTCAGCTCAAGTGCCACTTTCTACATGAATCCAGTCCTGATGACTTAGATTATAAACTTCTGAGGTTAGGGACTGGTTCATATCTGCTTTTATACCTGTGGAGTTTAGAATAAAATTTGGAAGAATGTAGGTGTTCAACAAAAGCATGTTGATTCATAGATGTTGACTTCTTAGATAACTAATTCTATAATATTCAGAATCCTATAGATGAATATTTGAATATCTGAGTAATTTTCCTTGAAACTATACATTCCAATTCATCAGTTAATTTTTGCAAACATGTGACTTTTTATATTTGGTTATTTAATTTTAGTTCGAAGTGACATTTTTCTGACTGGGCAGGGTGTTATTCATTCATTTTTCTACTCAGAGAGAATAAAAAAATCTTCCTCTGTTTCAGTAAGGATATCCACTGCTTTTCTCAAGAATAGTGAATAGTGACTGAACCAACAAAATTGAAATTTCCCACGTGGGTAGCCCTTGCTGAGGAAAGCAATCCATCCATCCATCCATCCAAACTGGGACACTTGGAGCTAAAAATGAACATTGTAGGTTTTTAGAAATTGAGTGTGTGCATTTAAAAAAGGTTTTAAGTGCTCTCTTTGTGAAGAATTTGATTGATTGGTATTCAAAAGACTTCCAATTAATTAATTCATTGGAAACTTAATAGCTGAATGGATGATTGAGGGTGGGGGAAAATGGGCGGCAGGGAAAGAAACTCCATTGCCGCAAACCAAGAAAATAAGGTTTTGTACTAAAGATATCTTATGAATTCACTCACCAAACTCTATCAGCTGTAATAATAGCTCATATTACTATAACTCTTTAATATTTACAAAGACCATTCATCACAGAAACACTATGAGTTAGATAGTAAGAGCATTGTTATTTCTGTTTTACAAATGTGGAATCTAAGTTTCATAAACAGAGACATTTAAAATTGCCACCTTCTTACTAAATGTATTTAGTCTGTCAGATTGTATTCAACCCAATTACTTGACTCTTTTCAGGAGTAAGGAAGGGTCCCAGTATTGGCAGTCCCAACTTAACCTTAATGGTTATGATCCACCATATACCAGAGGGCACTGGAAAAGAATATCAATCTCTATGGTTTTCAGCTCTTACCTCTATCTTTCAACTTCAACATTTTGTGAGTAGTAACACCTTATCTTATTAAACTGGAAGAGGTGTATGACTGTGTGATTAGGGAGGGTCAGTGTAAATCTATCCAGCTGGAATATTGGCTCAAGCCTTCACCCCCCAGGAAAACTACTCTTCTTCCCTTGCTGACTATATTTCATTCAAAGAATTTTATTTCACAACCATAGTGGAATTAATCATACAAGGAAAGCTTAACTCTATACAGCTTGTGGCTTTCCAACTAAAGATGAAGATAAAGAGAAATAACATCAAATTTATATGCAAATAATGACTACCTGTGTTACTTAGCATGGTTCCTCCCAGACCTAGGCAGCACCTTGCCCCAAACCCAGAATTTCTCAGTGGCGATTCAGGTGACCAAACTCAGCTTCTTCCATTAGGAGTGGACAAATATTCCCATTATTTGATTGAACAATCATCTCCCATGTTTTTCCATTCACAGCCTAGGTATCCTTCATGAATTTTCCTGCTCACAGTCTCCCAGAGGTGGCAAGGTAGAGCAGTGGATGGAGTTTCAGGATGGAATTCAGGAAGACCTGAATTTAAATCGAACTTCCGACATTTACTAGTTGTGTGATCCTGGACAAGTCACTTAACCTTTTTCAGCCTTAATTTCATGGACTGTAAAATGGGGCTAATAATAGTACTCAGCACTCAGTGTTGTTGTGAAGATTAAATGAGGTATTTTTAGAGTGCATAGTACAATATTAGCACTTAATAGTGTTTAATAAATGTATATTTCCTTCCTCCCATATCACAGTTAAATCAGCTGGAAAACTTAATATAATAAAAATTAACTGACATATAGCACTTAATATGTACCAGGCACTGTGCTAAGCCCTTTACAATTATTATCTCATTGAATTCTCATAACAACTCTAGGTGGTAAGTATTATTAGCATCTCATTTTACAGATGAGAAATATCTGTATGTTTGCCTTGCCCAGAGTCATAAAACTAATAAATGTCTGAGGTCAAATTTGAACTCAGGTCTTGCTCACTCCAGACCCAGTGCTCTATCCACTGGGGGATCAGGTTACAGTTCCCTCCTCAAGAAAAGTCATTGACCATCTGAACTTTGACATTACTCTTCCTTGAATGAATTTTCTGCCTAGTCTACTGCTCCGCTCTGCAGGTTCTGATAGCCTTGGTTTCCTCTTTGCTCACTCCTTCAACCACTATATGCCCAGAAGAACAACCTCATCACTATGGGTCACGGACAGTTGTGACAAGGAAAGGGTAGATCCTTTTAATCTCAAAAGTCATTTTGCCTTGTTTGTTTGTTTTTCTCCTTGAAGCAACCCACATGCTGACTGTACCTTACTTTATCCCATTCTCTTTCCCTTCAACTGTCCTTGTTTCCAACCCTGAGTTCCATGCACCAGTTGTCTCTTTGCTTCTCTCCCCCACTGACTGTAAGTTCTGAAAGGTTAGCACTATTTAATTTTTGTGAGGTTTTTTTTTTTGAGAATTTGAGACAATGATTTATGTAGAATAGATGCTAAATAAGTATTTGTTAAATTGAATTGAACCAAGATCTTGACTCTACTAATGCTGAATAGCTTTTTGTATATGGTATAGATTTGCTGGTTAGCCTTTGTTTAATCTACAACAGTGGAATATAAAGTTCACATAATGATAAGATTTATAGCTGGAAGAGATGGTGGAGATCATTCCACCCCAAAGGGATTGATAGGGGAACCCCTAATTAATTTTATGATTATTTTCAAGCAACCTGATAAGACTGTAGATCATGTTCCTTTGCTGGCAGGATACCTTCTATTGAGGTACAAGTACATGCATGCCATGACTGAGAAATCACTAAGAACTTCTCTCTTTAGTTTCTAGTGACATAAATTACTTTCAAAATAATTGGTAGCTAAGAGTTATAAGGAATAGACTCTCGTATGAAGACCCACTTATTTCTTCTGAGATCTATGTTATCAAAACGTAAAATAGCTTACTCTTTTTCTTCCTCTGCCTTTTTTCTTCTTTTGGATTTCTAGACCGTAGTGTGCCAGAAGTTGAGTTGGAGAGTAGGGGTAAGTGGTTTTCTCCCCATTTACCCCTCCTTGGGAATAAAACAATGACAGTTGGTTAGAGAAGTATTCAATCTATTGCTTATGCTTTTTGAGATGACTAGGGTGGGGTGGGAGGGGGAAATTTTTCTTGGACTTTGAATTCCAAATTGCTTCTGACTTCCTGTTACCTTTTTAGGGAGTAGATTTCCTGAGAATAGCTTTTCCTAAAATTTCTATAATTTTCAAGAGATCAAGAGTGGCTAAGTTTGAGTCATATACCATACTCTCATAGGGAGATATCCTTAGCAGCATGCTCCTTGGAGAAAGAAGAGGACCATGGAACAGCTTGCCTTCCATTTAAAGGACTACAGTTACAGGGGAGGAGAGTCACTGGAGTAAGAAATCTGGATCCTGCCAACCTTGCTGTTACCATGAACTGTTAAAATAGTGCAGATGCAGTGGAAGAGGGAACATCTTCTCACCATTTTCCAATAGTTTCTTTTCCTGCCTCAGGAGTGGTATTCAAGTACTTGATGTCTTTTTTTTTTCATTTGTTTCCAGACTTCTGTGAGTCCTTTACATCTAATGTCCCTTCTCTGGTAGAGGAAATATCGACTACCTCATATCTGATGCCCTTATTGTATCCTGAGTATCTTTGTAGGAATCAGAAATCTTATTATACATTTTAGAAGGAACAGATAGGAGCTATATAGAGTAAAATTTTCGGATAGGAGGAGAATGAACCAAAAAGAGAAAATGACTTTTTGGGATCAAGCCCATGCCCTCGTTTTGCAGAAAATGAAACTCAAGCCTAAAGAGGGGATAGCACTTGCCCAAAGAATCAGAGAAAGTTACTGGCAGAGTTCAAAACAAAACCCCAAATCCTTAATCTTCACATCCAATTCTTTTTCCACTGTAGGATAATATGACGTAAATGACCAAGGTGAAAATACTATAAAAAGATGCTGATCCAGCTTTCTAATCCCCTTTCTGTTCTTTTTAAATCATTACCTGGACTTCTTTATCCATTTGCTAGAAACTGTCCTTCCATCCCCCTTTCTTTTAAAAAGAATGTATTTTTTTCTTTTTATATCTATTTTTCTGATTGTGCGTTCTTCACCTCCCACTACCAGAGAGCCATTCCTTATAGCAAATAATAAAAAATATGGGAAAAAAGTCTAGCATAAGTAGTAAGCATATTGATAAATCTCTGACATTTATGTAGTTTTCCATACTCCTAGTCCTCTACTCCTACAAAGGCATCAGTGGGAAGGGAATTCCTTCTCACAGATCTTTGTGGGTTCAAGTTTGTTCATTTTAATTTCTAGGAGTTGTTGTGATTATTTTTGGGATTCTTGCTCTTTTAATTGACACTGTTATCATTGTGTATATTGTTTGCTTGGTTATTCTTACCTCACTTTGCATTACATCATAGCACAGTAGTATTTCTTTTCATTCCCCAATTGATGGGGATGTATTTTATTTATGGCTCTTCGCTACCACACAATGTGCTGCTCTAAAAGTTTTGGTGGACATGGGCCCCTTTTTTTGGTCACTGACCTCTTCCCTCAAACTTCCTCAAGTTAGTTCAAGGAAGATTTGCTGAGCTGGGAACAGAAGGATCCTTTTGAATGGCAAAAGCTGAGTCTAACTCCTAAGATTGAGTATCCTGAATTAAGAACTACACACACACACACACGCACACACACACACGCACACGTACATACACAAGCATGCACCCATACCTACACATACATACATATATTTACAGTAAATATTATTATAAAGCAATACATATGCATATACAGATACATATGTACATATACATCACTCTAAATAATGTTCACAAAACTCTTTATAGATGAGGAAACTGAGACAGAGAGAGATTAAGAGACTTGTTCCAGGTCATATAGTTAGTAAGCATCTGAGATTGGTTGTATATTTGTGTCTTCTATACGGTGTAGTACCTGCTTCTTAGAAGAACGATAATGAAACATTTGATAGTTGAAACCTCACACAATTCCACTTGGGCATCAATAGGAAGAGAGAGTGGGAGGGAAGAAAGCAAAAGTAAGGGAGAATCAGGTTCTATCTAGAGATAATTGAGGAAGTTGGGGTGAAATTGGGAATGGGGGTGGGTTGGGTTTACTTATCAATAATGGAACCAGCTGTTTGGGAATGCAGAGGTCCAAACAAGCTCAATAACAAGTCTTTTTTTTTTCTTTTTTTGCATCATAATCCAAGATATGGCTTAATGAAATAATAAAGACATTTCTATAACCTTTTATTGTTTACATAAAGATTTCCTCATAATGTCTCTGTGGGCATTTACCTTAGCTTGCCTGATATTATACCCAACACACCACTTTCTGGGGGTCATCCAATCAACACTATCATTCTTGGAGTGGACATATCAAGCATTTGCCCTGTGACTTTACTTATTAAAACACTCTTTCCTGGACACCAGGGAGTCTTTTTTACTAGAAAATAAGATGCTTGAGACTGGGGGCTAGCTTACTTACTTGTATTTATGTACCCAACACTTAGTACAAGTGCCTCGCCTCGGGCCATTCCCTGACCATTTCTTAAAGAGGTCTAACCACTTGATGGGTGTTACCTCCCCCAAGTGAGTATGTGAAAAGGCCTAGCCTAAAAAGGCCAAGGTGTCCTATTACATCCTGGGCCATCTCCAGTCATCTTAATGAATATCTGGTCACTGGACCCAGATGACTCAGGAGGAGAAAGTGAGGCTGGTTACCTTACACAGCCCTCCCTCCCTCAAAACAAAGTCAAATGAAAGTCATGCCATCATTTCCCTGATGTCATGGTCTTCTTCAGTAACTAAGGACCAACACAACAATAACATTCATCCATTTATTCAATTTAATAGATGAGGTGCCTAAGACTTTGTAAAAATTCGGTTCTCCAGAAATAGCTGCATGTGACAATAATCTACCTGTCCGATTGTCAATAGGTGAATTCTTTAGAATTCTGCCAAGATCATTCGATGTAGAAAAACACCTCATCTTAGGGGATCAGGTTGAGTCAAACAAAGCATGGGTTCCAAAGTGATTCTTGCATTTTGGTATGAATCTGGCTGGTGCTCTGCGGATCTTTGAATTATCTGATTTGGGACTGGTTCATCTGGTCATCTCAGCCTCTTGGATCTTGTAAGTGACCAGTCCTTGATTTTAGGATTCTATCTACTTTATTGCTAATTTGAACTTCCCTTCAATCCCAGGCAAGTTGTACCCTTTTGTCTGCCTAGAGCTTTTCCTAATCACCAGTATACCTTGGCCTTGCCTCAGGCAGGGTATAACGGGATAAGAGTTAGCAAATAATTTTTATGGTCACATGATTGGCAAACCACAGAACTGGGACTTGGACCTGTCTTGTGACTCCCAGATCAATGTTCTTTTCACTACCATATAGTGGCAGTGATCCTAATAGACTGAAACCTAATTTCCCTCCATAAGTGCATACTCTATTTCCCAAAGCAAGATATCTCCCTGATTCCTATCCAAAATCAAGTTCATGGATAATAGCTGCTGGCCATCCCAACTGACCCTTGCGAGTGAATTCCTATAGTCTTGGAATTTCTTAAGTTGGAAACTTGGTCTTGGCTTTTAAAAAAATGCACACACAATGAAGGCAAAAAAAAAATCCCTCCCTAGAGATGCTTCATTACTCTCTCCATCGAGGTGTGGAAGCCATTAAATCAAATTATTGCCTCTCAAATATTTTTAGCAGAATGCCCATCTCCTTCTGCATTTGCCTTCAAGGTACATGTTTTCAACTAAGTAATAGGATAGACAAATTAAATGCAATTTCAAATTTAAACCTGTACAAGTGTCACTTCCCAAGTCCCCCCTGATAGTCCCAGGGGGCTGCCCATAGCGCTTTTGGAAAGTATATTACTATACTTGGTTCCCATTATTTAGTCCAAGAGATTCTTATTAAAATAAAAGCAGCAATAAGGTTAATATTTTATATACTGCACAACTAGAGCAAGCACATTGGGACTCTAATGAATGCATTTGTTTCTCTTATCCCCTTCCTCATTTACATTATTAAAAAATAACAAGGAATACCTTCTTGCCCTCCCTGCCCATACTCATACATGCACATGGAAGCCTAGGAAATTTCAGGATTCCAAAGTAGTATGTGCTCTAAGTGGAGAAGTGCTGTCTCAAGAGAAAAAGATCACCCTATACTTCCTTATATGACTGTCTGGCGTTACAAAGCTGACAAAAATCAGTACTGGCCTTTGTGGTCTGTCCATTGAATCCAGAGAGTTGTATCACCCGAAGTACTTTTATTTAGGAGTTAGAGCTGTGGTTCTTAGAAAATCATTTCATTCCTCTGGCCTTTCTGTGTCTACATGTGTAAAATGTAGGCACTGGAAAAAAAAATGTAGTCTGAAAAAAAAAAGAGTACTGAATTTGACATCAGAAGACTGCCTTTCAAATTCATTCATATTCTGGTTGTGATACTTATTTAAGGACCTTTGGACAAGTCGCTCCATCCCTCAGGGATTCTGATTTGTATCTGTAAAATGAAAGACTACAAACTCATATGTTGATGATGACGATGATGATGATGATGATTGCTATTAATGTTGTACTTCAAAGTTTGCAAAGCACTTTACATCTATTATCTCTTAAATTCATGACTATTTTTTGTGGATGTAAAGGTTGAGGTGTGAATGAAATAAGAATGGTGTACCTCAGGTTTTCTTTAAGAATAGCTTACTACCTAACCTGAGAGTAAAAACTGAACATGCTTTGGTCTAGCCATAAGAATGTATTCTCTTATATAGAGCTTTACAATTATGAAGTGATTTTAATATGTGACCTCATATGATCCCCCTATCAACTTTACAAAGTAGGAAATACAAATGCTGGTATCTTCATTTTGCAAATGAAACTTTAGCTGAGAGAGATGAAGTGAATTACCTAGCTCATAAGGTCAGCATGCAGAAGAAGGACTCAGGTGGAAATGAAAACTGGAATACATAGCTACTTTAAAAAAATGCACTTGGAATTCACTTGGTTACAGGGTCAGCCGAAAGGTTATGGGATAGAACATGTATAGCCATAAAATCAAACTTGGTGTTGCATTTTCTCTCTATAAGAATTCATTCATGTGATGAACTCAGTTTCTGATACATCTTGTTATTTTGCTGAAATGTATTTATTTTTTAAATGAGGGCTAAAATTGTGGGTGATTGAGATTTTAAAATAAGTGCTTAAATAGTCTGTTGGTTTAGTTTTAAACAACTTTCTGATGTACTCAGTCTTACTTAATTGAGAGGAATTTCTAAGGAAAAGAAGTAACAAGAAACCAGGAATTTTCACATTTTTGAATCATGGAAAATATGTGCCAATAAAATAAAGTTAAATTCAAAAACAGTCATACAGCTTGACTAGCTGTTAATTTTTTTAATTATAAATACACAACTACTACATTACCTATTATTGTCTATCTATCTATCTATCTATCTATCTATCTATCTATCTATCTATCTATCTATCTATCTATCTATCTATCTATCTATCTATCTTCAAAGCACTCCCCATTCTGTATCTTGTTGATCACTTGTGTGTGACTCAGCACTGACTGGTTTTAGCAATTTGAGATTAGGATGTGATCCCAGTACCCAGCAGGAAGAGCTGATGAGTCATTGAATCTTTAAAAAAAGAGGGTGGAGATTCTGCCCTTAGCCTTTTTTCCTTCTGCCTTCCAGGTAGCAACTACCTGGAAACCTCTCAGGAAGTGTCAGGGCTACCTACATAACGCCACGCTGAAGGAAGAGAAGCGCTGGGAAGGGTCGTCGCATTTTTAAAAGTCTCCTGAGTCTGCTCTTTCAATTCAGTAAAGAGTTTGCTGCAATATCCCAGACTGCCAAAGTTGCATGTGACCACTCGGCAGAAGATGGGCCCAATCGCTAACCTGGCTTCCCAGAAGACATTAGTTTCATGGGTTACGATGCCTACCAATATGAAATGTTAAATGCTAACAATCATTATTGCAAATCATATTTTGATGAGTTTTAAGTCTCAGTCTACATAGAGAGAATATAACAATAGTTAGACATTAAATTACTTAGTCTTGTTTTAAATTGCCCCCCCACCCCACCCAGTGACAGGTCTTTTCATTTTAGCATTTCTTCTGAGGGTAGGAAATAAATATCTGTGTTATGTTCAATTCATATCAGATATTAAGTAACTTTCGACTCTCCCTTTTTGTGAGAACATTCTAGACATGAGTCAAACTGAAAACCATGAGCAATTTTCCTTGGGAGCAACTGAGGTAGCTGAGCTAATAAGCCAAAGACAGTGAGAAGAAGAATTTGACCCTTGTCCGAGGTGGCCATATGCCTTCTACACAGTAATCCAGTATATGTCCTCAAATTATTTTGTATTTACTTATCAATGAACCCTTCAACAGAACTTTTGTTCCTTGAGGGCACAAACCATTCTGTGGGAGAAAGGAGTGTCTTGCTGTTTGTGTGTGCGTGTATGTGCATGTGTGCCTTGGTGCACGTGTGTGTGTGTGTGTGTGTGCGTGCGCATATGTATACTCGGGGGAATGGAAGAGGACTTAATATTTGTGGAGTTTAATTAATTTGAATTGTATTGAATTTAGTAAGTTGTAAAATAAGATCCATATGAAATATACACAAGCACACAATCTTTCTTGTGATGAACATCTGAAATTTCAGTGACATAATTTGATAGTTTGCTTTTATATTATCTTCATTTTCAAATATACCTTCATCCCGCAATCCATCCCTTAAAAAAAGAAAAAGAAAAAAAAAAAACAGTTCAGCAAACCTAACCAATGTAATCAAGAGGATGATGATGGTGGTGATAACTATTAATATTAATATAGTATTTACTATGTGACAGACTATGTAGTAAGTGCTTTAACATTTTTATCTCATTTGATTCTTACAACTGTGTGAGGTAGATACTATTATCATCCCCATTTTACACATGAAGAAACTGAAACAAACAGAGGTTAACTAACCTGTCCAAGGTCACACAAGTAGTAAGTGTCTCAGGCTGCATATGAATTCATGTCTTCCTGAATCCAGGCTTGGAGCTCTCTCCACTGAGCCACCTAACTGACAGTATTTGGAATCCACCACACAAACTGGCTCTTATCTCTCTTGAGAAAGAAGGCAAATTCATTTTGAAAACCTTTCTTTCAGGGCTGAGCTTAATAATCACAGTTACACAGTGCTGAAATAATAATGATGACAGTAACAGTCATACTAATAATAAAACAGCATCTTTTGACACCAAAAGGCCTTTTGTTTCTTCCCTTGAGAGTTATGAAATCTTGGACGAGTCACTTCATTGCTAAACTCTTCATCTTTGAAATACAAATAGTATTTCTTACATTCTGTGTGTGTGAGGCTACATAATATATATATATATACATATATATATATATAGTGCCATGTAACCAAAAAATAATGTATCAATCCAGTCCAATTCCATGTTTATCAAGTATCTATTAGGTACGAAATGGAAAAGCATGACATATAGAAGGATAGACAGCTTTGGAGTCAAGAAGATCCAACTTCAGTTTTACCTTGGATATATACTAGGTACAAGTCTGTTGTGTGTAACTCAGAACCAGTTAAGAATAGGAAGCATGTCATGGTAGTCTTATTTCTGGATAAAAAATTTCTCAAAGATAGAGATGCTTGGAGAATTGATGATTTTCCCATCCTTGGAGATCTTGACATTGAGTCTATGACCCCTTATTAGATATGATACATCAGAGATTCCTTTCGGTGTATGTTTTGTATCATACAGCCACTGCGGTCCACTTCAACTCTCAAATTCTGTGCTCATTTGACTCATGAAAAATAAAAATACAAAATGATCCCCAGTTATAGGTGTTCCTTTTCATATTTCATCATATTAGTGACAGAGTGATGGAAAAGAAATAGAGTATACCAAAAACAAAAAAAAAAGTTTTAAAACTGTAAATATTAACTTAATTACAAGTACTATAAAGGTGTCCACTAAGTCCAATGACCAGCAAAAATGAAATATTATTGTAAGAATGGAATCAGATCAATGTTGCTATTGTCAAGTAAAAGGAAACCAGAAAAAAACGGTGCAGTTACACTAAAAGATACCTCATAAGTTCTCTGTGGAGAGGTGAAGAAAGGAACTAGTAGATTTGGTTTCATCATGCATCCAAGGATTACAAAAATATATGTGGTCATCATATTTGCAGTGTTAATGATCACTGTAAGACAAATAAACAAACAAAAATACCACGAAGTCAATTGCACGATCGATGCCAATATTTGTTGCATAGAATGAAGTAGAGACATTCCACCAAGAACCGTAGGAGTCACCATATGCTTTAAAACTTGATACTTTCACTACAGAGGTTATGGAGGTGGAAGAGAATTACAAAAACACATTGAAAACCTTGACTTGGATTTGAGAAATGAAATGGACCTCTGATCTTCCTCACAATCTGAAATGCTTCTTGGTCCCAGGACCTTGTTTGTATAGGGGTTGACACTCAAATATGCAAAAGAAGCATAATAAATACAGACTGTCATTGGTTGATAGACTTTGCTCTTGAGGGCCAAAAATGACATTAGCAGGGGGTTTCACAGATTGGGAAAAGCAAAGAAAATCACTTGCTCATGTTGGACAAGAGAGTGGTCTGGAGGTACAAAAAAAGTTGAGGGCCTTTCCATGTAATTGAGTGACCTCCACCATTCACTATAACAGGGGGAAAAAAAAGTGAAGGGCCCCTAGTTAGCTTCCTATGATTAAGCAAGTGAACTTAAAAACTGCAGTTTGCAGCTCTAATGCCTAATATACAGAACTTATAATCACTACCACTATGGAAACATTTCGGACTGATTAATAGTGACTGGAATAGAGTAGGGGCTCAAATGGATGATTTCTCAGATTCCTGAAGTAAGAGTTGTATCAGAGTCAGCTGTTTATATGCAGGCAGATCATTGATTAGATAGAGGAAAGGTCAAAGTCAATACCAAATTAGAAGTGTAACTAAGGATGAAAAAAAGAGAATGGAGCCCTTGTAAGAACTATTCCAAAGAGCTACCAACACTTAATGTTACTATAAAGCAAAAACTAAATGAATATGGTTATTATCATATCTTGCAAATGTTTAAGCAACAAAAAATTCGTAACAGAAAGGTCAAAAGACCCATGAACTGTTTTAAACAATGGGCATTTAATCTGTTTGCCAAGTAGAGAGAGATGGCTGCCAAAGGCAAAAATGATTTAGAACAAAAATTCATTTGTAAAAGACTTTGGAAGATATAGACTGAATTGGTATCTCTTGTTTAAATGGCAAAAAGTAAAAACAAAAAATAAAATTAAACACACTTTGGTGTGAGACTCAAGTGAGTCACATGATCCTAAGAACATTTACATATGAAAAACTGTCAGAAGACAGTATATGGAAAAAAAATGAAAAAAAAGTTGAATGTTCTATAATGATTTGTTTTCATCATCAGTGATAGAAGAACTACCACATTTGGACCATAACACTTGAGTCCCTGCTTTTCCACATGAGAGAACTTGGTGACAGAGTAGATAGAAAGAATTACTTTGAGACAGAAAGACCTGAGTTCAAATTCTACCTCAGATGTTTACTTAGCTGTGTGACTCTCGGCAAATCACTTAACCATGTCAGTATCAGTTTCCTCATCTGTAAAATGGGGATACCTCTCTGAGTTTTTGTGAGGATCAAATGAGTGTGTGTATATATATATATATTATATATATATACACATATATATACATATATATGTGTATATATATGTGTGTGTATGTATGTATATGTATATATTTATATGTGTGTGCATCTGCGGATGAACATATACATAGATAAGTAGACATATATGTATCTATAATATATACATATGTGTATGTATATGTGTGTACATATCATACATTCATGTGTATGTATATATTTATATCTATCTATTGCTCTAAAAATCTTTAAAAGTCTATTATTAGCTATTATTAAGAAGTATCAGAAGATAAAGTTAGAATAGCAGTTGGACCAAACCAAATATTAAGTAGAAAATGACACAATCTTAAAATATTTAGGGAACACTTTCCAAAACATCTTAGAGAGAGGAAGATCTCTAGTGAGTGTGTGTGTGGAGAGTGGAATAATACATCTGAGTAGTAACTAAAAAAGGAAATCAATAGGGCATCTATAATTATGGCCATATTTCCAATTTCTCATTTTTAAAAAAAAATCTGCATGAGAATGATATACACATTGATGTACTCTTCACATGAAGGGTATCCTCGATGAAAACATCAGAGAGAAGCAGGCAGACTTTGATAATAAAGCAATAAAACATCAACTCCTTGTAATTAGGGAACATTTTTATTTTTTAGCTCTATGGTGTCAACATATAATAACTGAACCATACCAACATTGCTTTTCTCATGATAAACAAAACATGAAAAAAGAACATTTTGGTTAAAGAATAACTCGTAAGTTCTCCATTGAAAGGCAGCTGAAAGAGCTGAACATGCTTACTGAGTTTGGTTAAGCTGAGTCGATTGTTTAGAGCTGACCATATCTTCATATTCACATAAGTGATGGAAAGGTGTAGAGGATATAAAATCCTTTAGTGGCTATTAGTTAGTAATTATAAAAAAAATAAGCAAGGAAAAAGTCTACCTTAAAGGTTCTCTACCAACAAGAAGTATATAGCGGTGTATATTTTAAGATTTCCATCCCCTCCTCCTATCTCCACCTTCACCTCCTGGATACCCTGGCTACCTTCAACTGTCAGTTCATATCCCACCTTTGGCGCAAAGTTTTTCTAAGTGCCCCTACTGCTAGCAGCTTTCTTTTAAGATTAAATTTAATTTACCCTTTGTATATTGCAGAATATGATGAACTCCTCAAGAGAAAGAACTGTTTTTGCCATTTTATCCCCAGTAGTTAACACAGTGCTTGGCACATAGTAAACCTGTAGTAAATGCTTCTTGGTGACATCGGGTATTTTTCGATTTATTTATTCATTTTGTTGATTTTTTTCTCTTCTTCTTCCTTTAAAAAAGTCTTTCTTATAAGAAATATCTTCGATGTCATTAAAAATCTGTGAAATAAAAAAAAAGAAGATAAAGGCTTACAGAGTGTATGGAAGCTTCATATTTGTGCATGATAAAATTTTTCTTCAAGAAAGGAACTGAAAGTCATGCTCTTGGTAAACATATCACAATTTGAAATTAAGTATAATTAAAGTCAGGAAGAAACTCATTTATTCAATCATTTCTCAATCAGCTGTTTACAATCAAACCACTTACTTGTTAATAATAATAGCACTTTTAAATTTTACAAGTACTTTACATATGCTATCTCATTTGATCTGTACAACAACCACGAAAGGTTGGTCCTATTATTATCCCCATTTTACAGATAAGACAGCTGAAGAAGACAGATATTAAGTGATTTGCTGTGATGGTCACACAGTTAGTACCTGGGACATAATTTGAACTGATTGCATATCCAGTGCTCCTCTCTACTGGGCTACCTGGATACCTAGAGTATAAGTCAAAATGAATACAAAACTAGATGAAACTATGAAACTGTGATAAATATATGGCATGCAATTAAAACAACTTCAATCTGACCTGTTGGTATCAGGTACAGCTAAGTCTCAATTAGTACAAATATATGAATCCCTTGAGTGGTTACATGTATTCTAATTCACACTATTTGAAGGTTTATGAAAAATATGGTAACTGGTTACAGCCCAGTGGAAATATGCATTACAAATTTGAATAATCAGATCATTTCAGGGGAATCATTAATTGAATTTGTGAGGATTTAGGTGTAATGATACAGAAAAATAGGAAATGGTTAAAAGATAAGATATTGTCGCAGATTAGTACAACTAGTTTAACCAAAATTTAACCTGTGTATATCAACTACCAGAACTGATCAATAAATATATATTAAGTCACCATTAAGTTTCAGACAAGCACTAATTTCTGGGGCATAGAAAAAAGCAAAAGACAATCTAAATCCTCAAGGAACTTACAATATAATAGGCTGGTGTGCAATAAAACTCTAACCACCAAAATCAAAGGAGCAAAGATACCTAAGAAACAAAACCGCAAATACAAAAACAGTCAGTCATCAAACACTTGATCTACTTGCCTAATAGAAAAACATGGTAATCATGCCTAATAGTGGTTTAAAACATAAATTTACTTGGAAAAACTGATGTGAAAAGATGATGATCATTATGAACCAGGTTTCATAAAAGAGGGGAAACCCATAAAAGGTGAGAAATGTTTTAAAAACATGTTCAGAGACCAAACTAAAAAAAACCAATCTCAAAGTAGTTTAATGATGTAACTGGAAGAAGGAAGGGAACAGAAAAAAGATTGAAAAGGTCTCTAAAGGTTTGTACAACAGACTGTTTTTAACCATTTAGGGTAGAAGAGCCACCATTTTTAAAGTCCAGCATCAGACATCCAGGTATATATATTGAGGAAATAAAATTACATAGAAGGGTACGAAGATAGGAACAGGAGTTCTGTGATACAGGTGACAGTTTTGAGAGAGTTGAAGAACGGATCCCCAAGACATGGAGCAGAAGGACTTCCCAAAGGCAAGGGAAAGATCTTGAACCACATTGCAACCTTAAATAGGTAACAGAGAGAATATAGTAACTACTGACCCATGTACTTTCTTTTCTATCAATATAGTGTTGTTTTTTTTTCTGAACATGATCTATGCACATTTCCAGGGTATCTTTATTTAGGGTATTGGCGGCAAATAGCCAGGCTTTCTCAAGTCATATTCCCTAAAAGGCAGCATACTTAACATCATGCAATTAGCTGAAAGATATAGAAAATAAGAAATCCCATTGTGCATATTGCTTCTGACTATAAAATAGTAATTGATTCAATAAAACTAAATACTGCTTTAAAGATCCTCTTCCAGTAAGCTGTTTCCCATGCCCATGTCAAAATTGTATGAAATTCCTTGAAAGATATATAACAACAAATCCAGCTTTGTTAGACAGTCTTCTTACTATTAATATCAAGCAAGGCAGAAAATAGCAAGACGTATACTTATCCAAGATGTTCATCATTTCCACAGAGAAGAACTGGTACAAGAATGATTCTTCATAGGTAATTATGTGCTTCAGATGTACCTGTTGGCAGGTAACTTTGTGCCAATTAAATCAAATTCCGAAACCTGACTGAGTTTTCTAAATAAGATCCACAAATATTCAAAGGAATTCATTCTAACTCAGGAAAAACAAAAAAGTGGATTATTAACCATTAATTTCCATAGTGAGTATTGTAGATTCCTTTTGAACCATTGTATCAACTCAAGGAACCATGGCATAATACTAAAGGATAATCGATAAAAGGGTGAGGTTTAGAATTCCCGGCATACAATAGTCAAACGCAGCAAAACTCCATCACTGTCACCTATTAACAAGCAACATTTCGTCACTATCTGCTCCTGTAACTGGCCTCTCATACCTAGGAAACCTTTCCACATCTCCCTTTTTGCCCCAGACACTGGTCCTTCAGGGCCATTATAACCTAACTATATATGAGTAAGTTGCAGTACCAGCAGCCATTCAGGCAAAACCCTGCTTCTAATAGGGTATTCACACCCAAGTCCCCCAGGTTACATTGTAACTTTAGCAAACACCCTAAGGAGTATGCTCTATGTTTCAGGTCACTGACTGGTGAGTGATATTTCCACTCTTCCTTTTGTCTTTTAATAAATAGAAAGAGTTCTAAAGCATGAACAGATAGACATGAATTGCTTTCTTCAATACATTTCTCATGGTGTTATCTTTCCATCCAAATCCGCTTTTCTGAAATACCCTGTTCTAATGAAGGCTTTATTATCCTTCTAATCTTCCACGTACTAAACTATATTTGTTGTCCTTGACTTCTCATCCAATGGAAAATGTTCTCTTCAAAGTTACCAATGATTTCTTTGTTGCCAGAATCCATCTAGTTCCCTTAGTCCTCACTGTTGAGGGAGGGACATCTCCCAAAAGCATCTGACTCTGTTGAGCACCCTGTACTCCTACATATTTACTTCAGCCTCTATGACTTGCTGAAGATGATGTAAATGTGTAACTTTCAAAAATTCTAATCTCTTTCCACTTTAAAAATAAATTTCTTGCCTATTTAAAAATATTCCAAATTCAGAACTTTGGTGAGTTTTTAATCCATTTTAAAAAAAATACAAAAAAATGAAACATTTTCTGATTATTTTACAAGAACAATTGATTGGCATCAGGGAAGTTAGAAATTCACTAGCCAAACTTCCACAAAATCAGCACAAATGGTGCATGGGACTAAAATAACCTGACTGAACAAGCACAGCCAATGACACATCTTTTATTTGTCTCTATGTACCTTTATGAGGTATCTTTTTTTTAGTGATCACAGTGTTAAAATTAAGTATCAAAAGAAACAACTTAGAACCAGGTCTTCAGAATATGGTATCACAAAATGCTGAATTAATATTTTAAAAAATAATGAAGTATATTTAATCACATTGTTCCTACTGAAACATAATTAATAATAGGCAAATGGCATCTAAATCTTTTTGATTACATATCCTTTTAATAAAAATAAATAAAATTCAAATGTATGCTCAACATATGGATATGTACTTAATAAATTACACATATGCGCTATTATGCTATAACAATAATAGTAATAGCATTTATACAGTGCTTTAAGATTTGTAAACTCTTTACAATATTAATTCATTTTATCCCACAATAACACTGGGAGGTAGGTGCAATTATTACCTCCATTTTACAGATAAGGCATCAGAGACTAAAGAAGGCTAATTGACTTGCCCAGGATCACATAGTTAATACCACATTTCAGCATATGATCATTGCACCCTGTTTTTTTCATTCCAAAAATTGGTTCATGACCTTTCATTGAGTGAGGAATCATTGCATGGTATTATTCTGTTTGTCATGCTTCTTAAAGGATAAATAGAGTATCAATGTCTATACTAGCGGCACATGGACATGTATTTATCTCTTCAAGGAATTGAGTCCCACGAGTCTAGAATTCTCAACACTTGCTCATTGTCAGTATATTTCTGAAAGCCAACCTCTATGCTTTGTTTAGAGCACTGCAGTACTAATGGTATCGTCACTCAACCCAATGAAGAGTCATAGATGCAAGGGGAACAGGTGGGCAGGCAAAGCTGCCATGAGTAAGCCATGTAATGTGGTAAGACTTGCATGTTCCCAATTTTAAGGTATATTTATGAGTATTCCATGAGTACTAATATTGCACCAAAGACAGTTTAGTAATAAATGTTTTTTAAAAGTAGTACTGGCACAATTTTTTTTAATTTTTACCAAAAGTTTCACATAATGACTGTACTACACTTTTTTGCAAAATAATTTGGCATAAAATCTGTGCTAATTATGTGGTGAAACAAGGTTTAAGTGTCTAAGATGAAATTTAAACTCAGATCTTTTTGACTGCAGACCCAGTACTCTATCTACGTGTCTATCTATACCACCTAACTGCCTGAAAATGTGTTATGTTACAATACACAAAGCTGGAAATTTAAAAATTTTGAGGTAAAAATGAAGCAGAATTTTGAAAATAATATTTTATTTATTGATGCTATTAAAAAACTTTTACTGTCATTTAAATAATATTAATAATAGTATTAGGTTATAACCACCTTAAGGGTCAACAGGGTCAAACCCCAGAGCAGAAAAGAAGCTAGGGGTTTTCATAACCATAGGCAACCAGTCAGTCACTGAATGGAGGGGAGTACAGAGAATTGCTTGTAAATGGATGATGGGAGTAGTATAGGTTATAAATCTGAATTGAGGGATGAAAGCCTAATGTAAGTTAAAAAACAACCCTTTCTTGTCCCTGATATGACCTTAAGATCATCCCATCTATTATCTGATGATACCCAAACTAAAAACAAAATGAAGAGAGAGTAACCTAAAATATGACTAGGAAGTTAGATGGAACTCAGACTATATAGGGCCTTAAATGCCAGGCAAAGCATTTAGTATCTTATCCCAGAGACAGTCATTCAGAAGTCTCTAAGTACCACTAAGATTTGAGTTAAGGAAGGGATGGCATGGTAAGATCTATGTTTTAAGAATATCACTTTGACAGTTGCAGTATGTAGACTATGTAATAGAGAAAGTGAAGCCAGAAGAATTTAGAGTCTGAGGCAGCAGTGAAATCAAGAAGTAATGAATGCCTGGACAAGGGTTGAGACTATAAGGAAGGAGAAGCAGAAGGATATGAAATATTGTGGAATAAATAAACATTAATATTTGATTGAATATGAGAGTTGATGGAGAAATAAGAATCAAGGAATACTCCTAGATTTTAAACCAGAGTAACAGAAAAACAATAGTACCCTCAAAAGAAATACTAAGGTTTGAAGGAAGGATGGTGTTGGGGGAAAAATACAATATTTATTCAACACATACTATGTACAAGCCCTATACTAAGACCAAAAGATGGCAGCTTAACATGGAGTACCAAAAAAAAAAAAAGCTTTATGTCATGAAGTCTGAATAAATAATTGGTTAGTGGTTGATTCAGAGCTTTAGTTGCCACTCCCAAGAGAAATGATCAGTTTACCTTTCTGAAAATCTGTATCAAAAAATTTTTATCCAGACATATCACCATTATCAGCTTGTCTAATGAGCTCTGCTGTAGACTTTTCTGAGATGAGTGTTGCCCTTGAAACTAAGGGGTAATAAAAGTGCTTGATAAAATCAGATGTTTGGCTGATTTAAACAAAAGAAAAGATCTACAAGGGAGAAGGAGTGATATCACCAATGAATGGCCATCCCTTCATCTTATTTATTTGTTTGGTTGTGGGAGCTGGATTGTGTGTTGTGCGTGTGTGTGTATGTATGTGTATATGTGTATGAGTGTGTGTATTTGTGTGTGTGGTGAAGGATTTATTTTTTATTTTTCCCAAGGACTAGGGTCAGGAAGAATCCACCCCAAGGGTAGTTGGAGGGAAGAAAAATAACAAGGCACAGAGGCGTCTAGGGACCACAACATTGTTCACATCCTCTGTAATCATCAGTGCATAGCTTGGCTGTCTTGGTAATTTACATAATACCATCCTGACACACTGACTTTAGTTATCCATCACCATTGCGGCCGAGGCTTGCACCTCCCTGTCTTCCTTTTCTTCCTCTTGCTTTCAGTCTCTGCCTCTGCCTTCTTGATCTCTCTCTCTCTCTCTCTCTCTCTCTCTCTCTCTCTCTCTCTCTCTCTCTCTCTCTCTCTCTCTCTCTCTCTCCCTCTCAAATACTTTCTCTTTCTGCAACTCTTTTCTATTTTCTTTCTCCTCCCCCTTCTCCTTCTTTTCTCTCCTCTCTTCTCCATTATTTTAATTCAGTTTTATTTTCCTCCTTTTATAATCCTTCATGTGTCTTTTATTTTTATCTATTCATCCTCTTTTCCAGTCTTCTTTTCTCTGACTTTCTATCTGACTCTCTCACATTGTCCTGTTTTCTGTTCTTTTTCTCTTTTCCTTTGTAGAAGAAAAAAAAAAGACTAGAAAAAAGTCCTTTGTCTTTTCCTTCTCTATTCCTCTTTATCTCTTTTTCTGTTTATTATTTCCTCTCTTCTTGATTTCTTATTTCCTTTCTTCTCTCCTATTTTTCTTCTCCCTCTTTCCCTCCTCCTTCTTTCTGCCTCACCTTCCCATTCCCTTAGCTTGCTCTTTTCTCCATACTCCCCCCATTCCCTCCCTTTGTCCATTCCACCCTGTTTATCTCTTTGCATTTTAAGTTTTTTTCTGGTTAAGAGAAAGAAGATGAATTTCACATCATTTTTGCCTTCTTTGCATGACATATGTGAATTTGGTAAATGAATAGGTACTAAGTCAACAAAGAAGGAAAATATGCAGAGAACAAAAATCCCCTTTTGCAATGGATAGTATCTTTGGGGTGGAGGAAAGCAGTTAGTTTAATAAATCTATAAGTACTATGTCAGTGAAAATGAGGTCTTCAGTTTATATGTTGCATTGAACACAAATCATTTTTTATGTAGTATGGGACGTAAATTTTAACAGTGAGAAAAAAAATGAACCTTGAGTGCTAATCTCATCTTTCAGTATAGCCAATAGACCTCATAAATAAGTAAACTACAAGATCATATATACCATTTGGAATGTAAAGTCATCATACTTAACTAATACTTTTCTGTTTGTAATTATATATACATTTATGATTAGATCAAATGAAAATAAATAATTAGAACAATCAATCATAGATTAGTAGAGTTGGATGGTACATGGAACATAGAGTACGAAAGAGACCCTAAAATGATAGAACATAGAATGACAGAAATGTAAACACCCTTAGAATCAAAGAGCATAAGATATCATAGATGGAAGCGATTTTAAGAATCAGTTAGTCCAATTTTCTCATTTTACAGATGGAAAAGTTAAGACTTAGGATTGGGAAATGACTTTCCCCAGATCTCATCACAAGGCACTTTATCACTGAATTTACTTATCACTGAATATTACTTTGGTTAGGCTTCTAGCTCCAGTCAAAGAAAGGCAGTAAGGTTAGTAATTAATTATTCTAATGAGCAATACAGTCAGTTGCAGCAGTGTAAACAGTAACTCTAGAGACGCAACCCATCTCTTCATCTGTGAAGTCTTACTTATTTAAAGAACTCATGGGGAAATGTCCCTTAATATCCATGATGGCTTCCATAAGTAAGTCAAATTAATCCTCCCACCTAGACTTACTGGTTGCAAATAAGGTCAGTATTTTTCCCTTCCTTGACTGAGAAGACATAGATCTTCCCATGGGTGTTGATAAAGTTATTTTATAAATTGGAAGAAGTATAGAGAGAGGGCTGCCTTAGAAAGCTTGCTCAAGGTGAACCTTTAATACATAATAAGATATGTGTTCATTGATAAGTCACTCTCCATGTTTCAGTCCATTATTTAGGACTATAAATTGCTAATCTCCATTTAGGATATGCGAATGATATACACATTGATGTACTCTTCACATGAAGGGTATCCTCGATGAAAACATCAGAGAGAAGCAGGCAGACTTTGATAATAAAGCAATAAAACATCAACTCCTTGTAATTAGGGAACATTTTTATTTTTTAGCTCTATGGTGTCAACATATAATAACTGAACCATACCAACATTGCTTTTCTCATGATAAACAAAACATGAAAAAAGAACATTTTGGTTAAAGAATAACTCGTAAGTTCTCCATTGAAAGGCAGCTGAAAGAGCTGAACATGCTTACTGAGTTTGGTTAAGCTGAGTCGATTGTTTAGAGCTGACCATATCTTCATATTCACATAAGTGATGGAAAGGTGTAGAGGATATAAAATCCTTTAGTGGCTATTAGTTAGTAAATTATAAAAAAAATAAGCAAGGAAAAAGTCTACCTTAAAGGTTCTCTACCAACAAGAAGTATATAGCGGTGTATATTTTAAGATTTCCATCCCCTCCTCCTATCTCCACCTTCACCTCCTGGATACCCTGGCTACCTTCAACTGTCAGTTCATATCCCACCTTTGGCGCAAAGTTTTTCTAAGTGCCCCTACTGCTAGCAGCTTTCTTTTAAGATTAAATTTAATTTACCCTTTGTATATTGCAGAATATGATGAACTCCTCAAGAGAAAGAACTGTTTTTGCCATTTTATCCCCAGTAGTTAACACAGTGCTTGGCACATAGTAAACCTGTAGTAAATGCTTCTTGGTGACATCGGGTATTTTTCGATTTATTTATTCATTTTGTTGATTTTTTTCTCTTCTTCTTCCTTTAAAAAAGTCTTTCTTATAAGAAATATCTTCGATGTCATTAAAAATCTGTGAAATAAAAAAAAAGAAAGATAAAGGCTTACAGAGTGTATGGAAGCTTCATATTTGTGCATGATAAAATTTTTCTTCAAGAAAGGAACTGAAAGTCATGCTCTTGGTAAACATATCACAATTTGAAATTAATTATAATTAAAGTCAGGAAGAAACTCATTTATTCAATCATTTCTCAATCAGCTGTTTACAATCAAACCACTTACTGTTAATAATAATAGCACTTTTAAATTTTACAAGTACTTTACATATGCTATCTCATTTGATCTGTACAACAACCACGAAAGGTTGGTCCTATTATTATCCCCATTTTACAGATAAGACAGCTGAAGAAGACAGATATTAAGTGATTTGCTGTGATGGTCACACAGTTAGTACCTGGGACATAATTTGAACTGATTGCATATCCAGTGCTCTCTCTACTGGGCTACCTGGATACCTAGAGTATAAGTCAAAATGAATACAAAACTAGATGAAACTATGAAACTGTGATAAATATATGGCATGCAATTAAAACAACTTCAATCTGACCTGTTGGTATCAGGTACAGCTAAGTCTCAATTAGTACAAATATATGAATCCCTTGAGTGGTTACATGTATTCTAATTCACACTATTTGAAGGTTTATGAAAAATATGGTAACTGGTTACAGCCCAGTGGAAATATGCATTACAAATTTGAATAATCAGATCATTTCAGGGGAATCATTAATTGAATTTGTGAGGATTTAGGTGTAATGATACAGAAAAATAGGAAATGGTTAAAAGATAAGATATTGTCGCAGATTAGTACAACTAGTTTAACCAAAATTTAACCTGTGTATATCAACTACCAGAAACTGATCAATAAATATATATTAAGTCACCATTAAGTTTCAGACAAGCACTAATTTCTGGGGCATAGAAAAAAGCAAAAGACAATCTAAATCCTCAAGGAACTTACAATATAATAGGCTGGTGTGCAATAAAACTCTAACCACCAAAATCAAAGGAGCAAAGATACCTAAGAAACAAAACCGCAAATACAAAAACAGTCAGTCATCAAACACTTGATCTACTTGCCTAATAGAAAAACATGGTAATCATGCCTAATAGTGGTTTAAAACATAAATTTACTTGGAAAAACTGATGTGAAAAGATGATGATCATTATGAACCAGGTTTCATAAAAGAGGGGAAACCCATAAAAGGTGAGAAATGTTTTAAAAACATGTTCAGAGACCAAACTAAAAAAAAACCAATCTCAAAGTAGTTTAATGATGTAACTGGAAGAAGGAAGGGAACAGAAAAAAGATTGAAAAGGTCTCTAAAGGTTTGTACAAACAGACTGTTTTTAACCATTTAGGGTAGAAGAGCCACCATTTTTAAAGTCCAGCATCAGACATCCAGGTATATATATTGAGGAAATAAAATTACATAGAAGGGTACGAAGATAGGAACAGGAGTTCTGTGATACAGTGACAGTTTTGAGAGAGTTGAAGAACGGATCCCCAAGACATGGAGCAGAAGGACTTCCCAAAGGCAAGGGAAAGATCTTGAACCACATTGCAACCTTAAATAGGTAACAGAGAGAATATAGTAACTACTGACCCATGTACTTTCTTTTCTATCAATATAGTGTTGTTTTTTTTCTGAACATGATCTATGCACATTTCCAGGTATCTTTATTTAGGGTATTGCGGCAAATAGCCAGGCTTTCTCAAGTCATATTCCCTAAAAGGCAGCATACTTAACATCATGCAATTAGCTGAAAGATATAGAAAATAAGAAATCCCATTGTGCATATTGCTTCTGACTATAAAATAGTAATTGATTCAATAAAACTAAATACTGCTTTAAAGATCCTCTTCCAGTAAGCTGTTTCCCATGCCCATGTCAAAATTGTATGAAATTCCTTGAAAGATATATAACAACAAATCCAGCTTTGTTAGACAGTCTTCTTACTATTAATATCAAGCAAGGCAGAAAATAGCAAGACGTATACTTATCCAAGATGTTCATCATTTCCACAGAGAAGAACTGGTACAAGAATGATTCTTCATAGGTAATTATGTGCTTCAGATGTACCTGTTGGCAGGTAACTTTGTGCCAATTAAATCAAATTCCGAAACCTGACTGAGTTTTCTAAATAAGATCCACAAATATTCAAAGGAATTCATTCTAACTCAGGAAAAACCAAAAAAAGTGGATTATTAACCATTAATTTCCATAGTGAGTATTGTAGATTCCTTTTGAACCATTGTATCAACTCAAGGAACCATGGCATAATACTAAAGGATAATCGATAAAAGGGTGAGGTTTAGAATTCCGGCATACAATAGTCAAACGCAGCAAAACTCCATCACTGTCACCTATTAACAAGCAACATTTCGTCACTATCTGCTCCTGTAACTGGCCTCTCATACCTAGGAAACCTTATCCACATCTCCCTTTTTGCCCCAGACACCTGGTCCTTCAGGGCCATTATAACCTAACTATATATGAGTAAGTTGCAGTACCAGCAGCCATTCAGGCAAAACCCTGCTTCTAATAGGGTATTCACACACCAAGTCCCCCAGGTTACATTGTAACTTTAGCAAACACCCTAAGGAGTATGCTCTATGTTTTCAGGTCACTGACTGGTGAGTGATATTTCCACTCTTCCTTTTGTCTTTTAATAAATAGAAAGAGTTCTAAAGCATGAACAGATAGACATGAATTGCTTTCTTCAATACATTTCTCATGGTGTTATCTTTCCATCCAATCCGCTTTTCTGAAATACCCTGTTCTAATGAAGGCTTTATTATCCTTCTAATCTTCCACGTACTAAACTATATTTGTTGTCCTTGACTTCTCATCCAATGGAAAATGTTCCTCTTCAAAGTTACCAATGATTTCTTTGTTGCCAGAATCCATCTAGTTCCCTTAGTCCTCACTGTTGAGGGAGGACATCTCCCAAAAGCATCTGACTCTGTTGAGCACCCTGTACTCCTACATATTTACTTCAGCCTCTATGACTTGCTGAAGATGATGTAAATGTGTAACTTTCAAAAATTCTAATCTCTTTCCACTTTAAAAATAAATTTCTTGCCTATTTAAAAAATATTCCAAATTCAGAACTTTGGTGAGTTTTTAATCCATTTTAAAAAAAATACAAAAAAATGAAACATTTTCTGATTATTTTACAAGAACAATTGATTGGCATCAGGGAAGTTAGAAATTCACTAGCCAAACTTCCACAAAATCAGCACAAATGGTGCATGGGACTAAAATAACCTGACTGAACAAGCACAGCCAATGACACATCTTTTATTTGTCTCTATGTACCTTTATGAGGTATCTTTTTTTTAGTGATCACAGTGTTAAAATTAAGTATCAAAAGAAACAACTTAGAACCAGGTCTTCAGAATATGGTATCACAAAATGCTGAATTAATATTTTAAAAAATAATGAAGTATATTTAATCACATTGTTCCTACTGAAACATAATTAATAATAGGCAAATGGCATCTAAATCTTTTTGATTACATATCCTTTTAATAAAAATAAATAAAATTCAAATGTATGCTCAACATATGGATATGTACTTAATAATTACACATATGCGCTATTATGCTATAACAATAATAGTAATAGCATTTATACAGTGCTTTAAGATTTGTAAACTCTTTACAATATTAATTCATTTTATCCCACAATAACACTGGGAGGTAGGTGCAATTATTACCTCCATTTTACAGATAAGGCATCAGAGACTAAAGAAGGCTAATTGACTTGCCCAGGATCACATAGTTAATACCACATTTCAGCATATGATCATTGCACCCCTGTTTTTTTCATTCCAAAATTGGTTCATGACCTTTCATTGAGTGAGGAATCATTGCATGGTATTATTCTGTTTGTCATGCTTCTTAAAGGATAAATAGAGTATCAATGTCTATACTAGCGGACATGGACATGTATTTATACTCTTCAAGGAATTGAGTCCCACGAGTCTAGAATTCTCAACACTTGCTCATTGTCAGTATATTTCTGAAAGCCAACCTCTATGCTTTGTTTAGAGCACTGCAGTACTAATGGTATCGTCACTCAACCCAATGAAGAGTCATAGATGCAAGGGGAACAGGTGGGCAGGCAAAGCTGCCATGAGTAAGCCATGTAATGTGGTAAGACTTGCATGTTCCCAATTTTAAGGTATATTTATGAGTATTCCATGAGTACTAATATTGCACCAAAGACAGTTTAGTAATAAATGTTTTTTAAAAGTAGTACTGGCACAATTTTTTTTAATTTTTACCAAAAGTTTCACATAATGACTGTACTACACTTTTTTGCAAATAATTTGGCATAAAATCTGTGCTAATTATGTGGTGAAACAAGGTTTAAGTGTCTAAGATGAAATTTAAACTCAGATCTTTTTGACTGCAGACCCAGTACTCTATCTACGTGTCTATCTATACCACCTAACTGCCTGAAAATGTGTTATGTTACAATACACAAAGCTGGAAATTTAAAAATTTTGAGGTAAAAATGAAGCAGAATTTGAAAATAATATTTTATTTATTGATGCTATTAAAAAACTTTTACTGTCATTTAAATAATATTAATAATAGTATTAGGGTTATAACCACCTTAAGGGTCAACAGGGTCAAACCCCAGAGCAGAAAAGAAGCTAGGGGTTTTCATAACCATAGGCAACCAGTCAGTCACTGAATGGAGGGGGAGTACAGAGAATTGCTTGTAAATGGATGATGGGAGTAGTATAGGTTATAAATCTGAATTGAGGGATGAAAGCCTAATGTAAGTTAAAAAAACAACCCTTTCTTGTCCCTGATATGACCTTAAGATCATCCCATCTATTATCTGATGATACCCAAACTAAAAACAAAATGAAGAGAGAGTAACCTAAATATGACTAGGAAGTTAGATGGAACTCAGACTATATAGGGCCTTAAATGCCAGGCAAAGCATTTAGTATCTTATTCCAGAGACAGTCATTCAGAAGTCTCTAAGTACCACTAAGATTTGAGTTAAAGGAAGGGATGGCATGGTAAGATCTATGTTTTAAGAATATCACTTTGACAGTTGCAGTATGTAGACTATGTAATAGAGGAAAGTGAAGCCAGAAGAATTTAGAGTCTGAGGCAGCAGTGAAATCAAGAAGTAATGAATGCCTGGACAAGGGTTGAGACTATAAGGAAGGAGAAGCAGAAGGATATGAAATATTGTGGAATAAATAAACATTAATATTTGATTGAATATTGAGAGTTGATGGAGAAATAAGAATCAAGGAATACTCCTAGATTTTAAACCAGAGTAACAGAAAAACAATAGTACCCTCAAAAGAAATACTAAGGTTTGAAGGAAGGATGGTGTTGGGGGAAAAATACAATATTTATTCAACACATACTATGTACAAGCCCTATACTAAGACCAAAAGATGGAGTCTATGACCCCTTATTAGATATGATACATCAGAGATTCCTTTCGGTGTATGTTTTGTATCATACAGCCACTGCGGTCCACTTCAACTCTCAAATTCTGTGCTCATTTGACTCATGAAAAATAAAAATACAAAATGATCCCCAGTTATAGGTGTTCCTTTTCATATTTCATCATATTAGTGACAGAGTGATGGAAAAGAAATAGAGTATACCAAAAACAAAAAAAAAAAGTTTTAAAACTGTAAATATTAACTTAATTACAAGTACTATAAAGGTGTCCACTAAGTCCAATGACCAGCAAAAATGAAATATTATTGTAAGAATGGAATCAGATCAATGTTGCTATTGTCAAGTAAAAGGAAACCAGAAAAAAATGGTGCAGTTACACTAAAAGATACCTCATAAGTTCTCTGTGGAGAGGTGAAGAAAGGAACTAGTAGATTTGGTTTCATCATGCATCCAAGGATTACAAAAATATATGTGGTCATCATATTTGCAGTGTTAATGATCACTGTAAGACAAATAAACAAACAAAAATACCACGAAGTCAATTGCACGATCGATGCTAATATTTGTTGCATAGGATGAAGTAGAGACATTCCACCAAGAACCGTAGGAGTCACCATATGCTTTAAAACTTGATACTTTCACTACAGAGGTTATGGAGGTGGAAGAGAATTACAAAAACACATTGAAAACCTTGACTTGGATTTGAGAAATGAAATGGACCTCTGATCTTCCTCACAATCTGAAATGCTTCTTGGTCCCAGGACCTTGTTTGTATAGGGGTTGACACTCAAATATGCAAAAGAAGCATAATAAATACAGACTGTCATTGGTTGATAGACTTTGCTCTTGAGGGCCAAAAATGACATTAGCAGAGGGTTTCACAGATTGGGAAAAGCAAAGAAAGTCACTTGCTCATGTTGGACAAGAGAGTGGTCTGGAGGTACAAAAAAAGTTGAGGGCCTTTCCATGTAATTGAGTGACCTCCACCATTCACTATAACAGGGAAAAAAAAAGTGAAGGGCCCCTAGTTAGCTTCCTATGATTAAGCAAGTGAACTTAAAAACTGCAGTTTGCAGCTCTAATGCCTAATATACAGAACTTATAATCACTACCACTATGGAAACATTTCGGACTGATTAATAGTGACTGGAATAGAGTAGGGGCTCAAATGAATGATTTCTCAGATTCCTGAAGTAAGAGTTGTATCAGAGTCAGCTGTTTATATGCAGGCAGATCATTGATTAGATAGAGGAAAGGTCAAAGTCAATACCAAATTAGAAGTGTAACTAAGGATGAAAAAAAAGAGAATGGAGCCCTTGTAAGAACTATTCCAAAGAGCTACCAACACTTAATGTTACTATAAAGCAAAAACTAAATGAATATGGTTATTATCATATCTTGCAAATGTTTAAGCAACAAAAAATTCATAACAGAAAAGTCAAAAGACCCATGAACTGTTTTAAATAATGGACATTTAATCTGTTTGCCAAGTAGAAAGAGATGGCTGCCAAGGGCAAAAATGATTTAGAATAAAAATTCATTTGTAAAAGACTTTGGAAGATATAGACTGAATTGGTATCTCTTGTTTAAATGGCAAAAAGTAAGAACAAAAAATAAAATTAAACACACTTTGGTGTGAGACCCAAGTGAGTCACATGATCCTAAGAACATTTACATATGAAAAACTGTCAGAAGACAGTATATGGAAAAAAAATGAAAAAAAAGTTGAATGTTCTATAATGATTTGTTTTCATCATCAGTGATAGAAGAACTACCACATTTGGAGGATAACACTTGAGTCCCTGCTTTTCCACATGAGACAATTTGGTGACACAGTAGATAGAAAGAATTACTTTGAGACAGAAAGACCTGAGCTCAAATTCTGCCTCAGATGCTTACTTAGCTGTGTGACTCTGGGCAAATCACTTAACCATGTCAGTATCAGTTTTCTCATCTGTAAAATGGGGATAATATCTACCTCTCTGAGTTTTTGTGAGGATCAAGTGAGTGTGTATATATATATATATATGTGTGTGTGTGTGTGTGTACATATATGTATATATTTAAATGTGTGTGCATCTGTGTATGAACATATACATAGATAAGTAGATATATATGTATCTATAATATATACATATGTGTATGTATATGTGTGTACATATCATACATTCATGTGTATGTATATATTTATATCTATCTATTGCTCTAAAAATCTTTAAAAGTCTATTATTAGCTATTATTAAGAAGTAATCAGAAGATAAAGTTTAGAATATCAGTTGGACCAAACCAAGTATTAAGTAGAAAATGACACAATCTTAAAATATTTAAGGAACACTTTCCAAAACATCTCAGAGAGAGGAAAATCTCTAGTGAGTGTGTGTGTGGAGAGTGGAATAATACATCTGAGTAGTAACCTAAAAAAGGAAATCAATAGGGCATCTATAATTATGGCCATATTTCCAATTTCTCATTTTAAAAAAAAATCTGCATGAGAATGATATACACATTGATGTACTCTTCACATGAAGGGTATCCTCGATGAAAACATCAGAGAGAAGCAGGCAGGCTTTGATAATAAAGCAATAAAACATCAACTCCTTGTAATTAGGGAACATTTTTTATTTTTTAGCTCTATGGTGTCAACATATAATAACTGAACCATACCAACATTGCTTTTTTCATGATAAACAAAACATGAAAAAAGAACATTTTGGTTAAAGAATAACTCGTAAGTTCTCCATTGAAAGGCAGCTGAAAGAGCTGAACATGCTTACTGAGTTTGGTTAAGCTGAGTCGATTGTTTAGAGCTGACCATATCTTTGTATTCACATAAGTGATGGAAAGGTGCAGAGGATATAAAATCCTTTAGTGGCTATTAGTTAGTAATTATAAAAAAAATAAGCAAGGAAAAAGTCTACCTTAAAGGTTCTCTACCAACAAAAAGTATGTAGCAGTGTATATTTTAAGACTTCCATCCCCTCCTCCTATCTCCACCTTCACCTCCTGGATACCCTGGCTACCTTCAATTGTCAGTTCATACCCCACCTTTGGCGCAAAGTTTTTCTAAGTGCCCCTACTGCTAGCAGCTTTCTTTTAAGATTAAATTGAATTTACCCTTTGTATATTGCAGAATATGATGAACTCCTCAAGAGAAAGAACTGTTTTTGCCATTTTATCCCCAGTAGTTAACACAGTGCTTGGCACATAGTAAGCCTGTAGTAAATGCTTCTTGGTGACATCGGGTATTTTTCAATGTATTTCTTCATTTTGCTGATTTTTTTCTCTTCTTCTTCCTTTAAAAAAGTCTTTCTTATAAGAAATATCTTCGATGTCATTAAAAATCTGTGAAATAAGGAAAAAGAAGATAAAGGCTTACAGAGTGTACGGAAGCTTCATATTTGTGCATGATAAAATTTTTCTTCAAGAAAGGAACTGAAAGTCATGCTCTTGGTAAACATATCACAATTTGAAATTAATTATAATTAAAGTCAGGAAGAAACTCATTTATTCAATCATTTCTCAATCAGCTGTTTACAATCAAACCACTTACTTGTTAATAATAATAGCACTTTTAAATTTTACAAGTACTTTACATATGCTATCTCATTTGATCTGTACAACAACCATGAAAGTTGGTCCTATTATTATCCCCATTTTACAGATAAGACAGCTGAAGAAGACAGATATTAAGTGATTTGCTGTAATGGTCACACAGTTAGTACCTGGGACATAATTTGAACTGATTGCAGATCCAGTACTCTCTCTACTGGGCTACCTGGATACCTAGAGTATAAGTCAAAATGAATACAAAACTAGATGAAACTATGAAACTGTGATAAATATATGGCATGCAATTAAAACAACTTCAATCTGACCTGTTGGTATCAGGTACAGCTAAGTCTCAATTAGTACAAATATATGAATCCCTTGAGTGGTTACATGTATTCTAATTCACACTATTTGAAGGTTTATGAAAAATATGGTAACTGGTTACAGCCCAGTGGAAATATTCATTACAAATTTGAATAATCAGATCATTTCAGGGGAATCATTAATTGAATTTATGAGGATTTAGGTGTAATGATACAGAAAAATAGGAAATGGTTAAAAGATAAGATATTGTCGCAGATTAGTACAACTAGTTTAACCAAAATTTAACCTGTGTATATCAACTACCAGAACTGATCAATAAATATATATTAAGTCACCATTAAGTTTCAGACAAGCACTATGCTAATTTCTGGGGCATAGAAAAAAGCAAAAGACAATCTAAATCCTCAAGGAACTTACAATCTAATAGGCTGGTGTGCAATAAAACTCTAACCACCAAAATCAAAGGAGCAAAGATACCTAAGAAACAAAACTGCAAATACAAAAACAGTCAGTCATCAAACACTTGATCCACTTGCCTAATAGAAAAACATGGTAATCATGCCTAATAGTGGTTTAAAACATAAATTTACTTGGAAAAACTCGATGATCATTATGAACCAGGTTTCATAAAAGAGGGGAAACCCATAAAAGGTGAGAAATGTTTTAAAAACATGTTCAGAGACCAAACTAAAAAAAACCAATCTCAAAGTGTTTAATGATGTAACTGGAAGAAGGAAGGGAACAGAAAAAAGATTGAAAAGGTCTCTAAAGGTTTGTACAACAGACTGTTTTTAACCATTTAGGGTAGAAGAGCCACCATTTTTAAAGTCCAGCATCAGACATCCAGGTATATATATTGAGGAAATAAAATTACATAGAAGGGTACGAAGATAGGAACAGGAGTTCTGTGATACAGGTGACAGTTTTGAGAGAGTTGAAGAACGGATCCCCAAGACATGTAGCAGAAGGACTTCCCAAAGGCAAGGGAAAGATCTTGAACCACATTGCAACCTCAAATAGGTAACAGAGAGAATATAGTAACTACTGACCCATGTACTTTCTTTTCTATCAATATAGTGTTGTTTTTTTTCTGAACATGATCTATGCACATTTCCAGGGTATCTTTATTTAGGGTATTGGCGGCAAATAGCCAGGCTTTCTCAAGTCATATTCCCTAAAAGGCAGCATACTTAACATCATGCAATTAGCTGAAAGATATAGAAAATAAGAAATCCCATTGTACATATTGCTTCTGACTATAAAATAGTAATTGATTCAATAAAACTAAATACTGCTTTAAAGATCCTCTTCCAGTAAGCTGTTTCCCATGCCCATGTCAAAACTGTATGAAATTCCTTGAAAGATATATAACAACAAATCCAGCTTTGTTGGAGAGTCCTCTTACTATTAATATCAAGCAAGGCAGAAAATAGCAAGACGTATACTTATCCAAGATGTTCATCATTTCCACAGAGAAGAACTGGTACAAGAATGATTCTTCATAGGTAATTATGTGCTTCAGATGTACCTGTTGGCAGGTAACTTTGTGCCAATTAAATCAAATTCCGAAACCTGACTGAGTTTTCTAAATAAGATCCACAAATATTCAAAGGAATTCATTCTAACTACAGGAAAAACAAAAAAGTGGATTATTAACCATTAATTTCCATAGTGAGGATTGTAGATTCCTTTTGAACCATTGTATCAACTCCAGGAACCATGGCATAATACTAAAGGATAATCGATAAAAGGGTGAGGTTTAGAATTCCCGGCATACAATAGTCAAACGCAGCAAAACTCCATCACTGTCACCTATTAACAAGCAACATTTCGTCACTATCTGCTCCTGTAACTGGCCTCTCATACCTAGGAAACCTTTGCACATCTCCCTTTTTGCTCCAGACACTGGTCCTTCAGGGCCATTATAACCTAACTATATATAAGTAAGTTGCAGTACCAGCAGCCATTCAGGCAAAACCCTGCTTCTAATAGGGTATTCACACCCAAGTCCCCCAGGTTACATTGTAACCTTAGCAAACACCCTAAGGAGTATGCTCTATGTTTCGGGTCACTGACTGGTGAGTGATATTTCCACTCTTCCTTTTGTCTTTTAATAAACAGAAAGAGTTCTAAAGCATGAACTGATAGACATGAATTGCTTTCTTCAATACATTTCTCATGGTGTTATCTTTCCATCCAAATCCGCTTTTCTGAAATACCCTGTTCTAATGAAGGCTTTATTATCCTTCTAATCTTCCACGTACTAAACTATATTTGTTGTCCTTGACTTCTCATCCAATGGAAAATGTTCTCTTCAAAGTTACCAATGATTTCTTTGTTGCCAGAATCCATCTAGTTCCCTTAGTCCTCACTGTTGAGGGAGGGACATCTCCCAAAAGCATCTGACTCTGTTGAGCACCCTGTACTCCTACATATTTACTCCAGCCTCTATGGCTTGCTGAAGATGATGTAAATGTGTAACTTTCAAAAATTCTAATCTCTTTCCACTTTAAAAATAAATTTCTTGCCTATTTAAAAATATTCCAAATTCAGAACTTTGGTGAGTTTTTAATCCATTTTTAAAAAAATACAAAAAATGAAACATTTTCTGATTATTTTACAAGAACAATTGATTGGCATCAGGGAAATTAGAAATTCACTAGCCAAACTTCAACAAAATCAGCACAAATGGTGCATGGGACTAAAATAACCTGACTGAGCAAGCACAGCCAATGACACATCTTTTATTTGTCTTTATGTACCCTTATGAGGTATCTTTTTTTTTAGTGATCACAGTGTTAAAATTAAGTATCAAAAGAAACAACTTAGAACCAGGTCTTCAGAATATGGTATCACAAAATGCTGAATTAATATTTTAAAAAATAATGAAGTATATTTAATCACATTGTTCCTACTGAAACATAATTAATAATAGGCAAATGGCATCTAAATCTTTTTGATTACATATCCTTTTAATAAAAATAAATAAAATTCAAATGTATGCTCAACATATGGATATGTACTTAATAAATTACACATATGCGCTATTATGCTATAACAATAATAGTAATAGCATTTATACAGTGCTTTAAGATTTGTAAACTGTTTACAATATTAATTCATTTTATCCCACAATAACACTGGGAGGTAGGTGCAATTATTACCTCCATTTTACAGATAAGGCATCAGAGACTAAAGAAGGCTAATTGACTTGCCCAGGATCACATAGTTAATACCACATTTCAGCATATGATCATTGCACCCTGTTTTTTTTCATTCCAAAAATTGGTTCATGATCTTTCATTGAGTGAGGAATCATTGCATGGTATTATTCTGTTTGTCATGCTTCTTAAAGGATAAATAGAGTATCAATGTCTATACTAGCGGCACATGGACATGTATTTATCTCTTCAAGGAATTGAGTCCCACGAGTCTAGAATTCTCAACACTTGCTCATTGTCAGTATATTTCTGAAAGCCAACCTCTATGCTTTGTTTAGAGCACTGCAGTACTAATGGTATCGTCACTCAACCCAATGAAGAGTCATAGATGCAAGGGGAACAGGTAGGCAGGCAAAGCTGCCATGAGTAAGTCATGTAATGTTGTAAGACTTGCATGTTCCCAATTTTAAGGTATATTTATGAGTATTCCATGAGTACTAATATTGCACCAAAGACAGTTTAGTAATAAATGTTTTTTAAAGTAGCACTGGCACAATTTTTTTTAATTTTTACCAAAAGTTTCACATAATGACTGTACTACACTTTTTTGCAAAATAATTTGGCATAAAATCTGTGCTAATTATGTGGTGAAACAAGATAAGTGTCTAAGATGAAATTTAAACTCAGATCTTTTTGACTGCAGACCCAGTACTCTATCTACGTGTCTATCTATGCCACCTAACTGCCTAAAAACGTGTTATGTTACAATACACAAAGCTGGAAATTTAAAAATTTTGAGGTAAAAATGAAGCAGAATTTTGAAAATAATATTTTATTTATTGATGCTATTAAAAAACTTTTACTGTCATTTAAATAATATTAATAATAGTATTAGGTTATAACCACCTTAAGGGTCAACAGGGTCAAACCCCAGAGCAGAAAAGGAGAAGCTAGGGGTTTTCATAACCATAGGCAACCAGTCAGTCACTGAGTGGAGGGGAGTACAGAGAATTGCTTGTAAATGGATGATGGGAGTAGTATAGGTTATAAATCTGAATTGAGGGATGAAAGCCTAATGTAAGTTAAAAAACAACCCTTTCTTGTCCCTGATATGACCTTAAGATCATCCCATCTATTATCTGATGATACCCAAACTAAAAACAAAATGAAGAGAGAGTAACCTAAAATATGACTAGGAAGTTAGATGGAACTCAGACTATATAGGGCCTTAAATGCCAGCAAAGCATTTAGTATCTTATCCAGAGACAGTCATTCAGAAGTCTCTAAGTAACACTAAGATTTGAGTTAAGGAAGGGATGGCATGGTAAGATCTATGTTTTAAGAATATCACTTTGACAGTTGCAGTATGTAGACTATGTAATAGAGAAAGTGAAGCCAGAAGAATTTAGAGTCTGAGGCAGCAGTGAAATCAAGAAGTAATGAATGCCTGGACAAGGGTTGAGACTATAAGGAAGGAGAAGCAGAAGGATATGAAATATTGTGGAATAAATAAACATTAATATTTGATTGAATATGAGAGTTGATGGAGAAATAAGAATCAAGGAATTCTCCTAGATTTTAAAACCAGAGTAACAGAAAAACAATAGTACCCTCAAAAGAAATACTAAGGTTTGAAGGAAGGATGGTGTTGGGGGAAAAATACAATATTTATTCAACACATACTATGTACAAGCCCTATACTAAGACCAAAAGATGGCAGCTTAACATGGAGTACCAAAAAAAAAAAAAAAGCTTTATGTCATGAAGTCTGAATAAATAATTAGTTAGTGGTTGATTCAGAGCTTTAGTTGCCACTCCCAAGAGAAATGATCAGTTTACCTTTCTGAAAATCTGTATCAAAAAATTTTTATCCAGACATCACCATTATCAGCTTGTCTAATGAGCTCTGCTGTAGACTTTTCTGAGATGAGTGTTGCCCTTGAAACTAAGGGGTAATAAAAGTGCTTGATAAAATCAGATGTTTGGCTGATTTAAACAAAAGAAAAGATCTACAAGGGAGAAGGAGTGATATCACCATGAATGGCCATCCCTTCATCTTATTTATTTGTTTGGTTGTGGGAGCTGGATTGTGTGTTGTGCGTGTGTGTGTATGTATGTGTATATGTGTATGAGTGTGTGTATTTGTGTGTGTGGTGAAGGATTTATTTTTTATTTTTCCCAAGGACTAGGGTCAGGAAGAATCCACCCCAAGGGTAGTTGGAGGGAAGAAAAATAACAAGGCACAGAGGCGTCTAGGGACCACAACATTGTTCACATCCTCTGTAATCATCAGTGCATAGCTTGGCTGTCTTGGTAATTTACATAATACCATCCTGACACACTGACTTTAGTTATCCATCACCATTGCGGCCGAGGCTTGCACCTCCCTGTCTTCCTTTTCTTCCTCTTGCTTTCAGTCTCTGCCTCTGCCTTCTTGATCTCTCTCTCTCTCTCTCTCTCTCTCTCTCTCTCTCTCTCTCTCTCTCCCTCTCAAATACTTTCTCTTTCTGCAACTCTTTCTCCTCCCCCTTCTCCTTCTTTTCTCTCCTCTCTTCTCCATTATTTTAATTCAGTTTTATTTTCCTCCTTTTGTAATCCTTCATGTGTCTTTTATTTTTATCTATTCATCCTCTTTTCCAGTCTTCTTTTCTCTGACTTTCTATCTGACTCTCTCACATTGTCCTGTTTTCTGTTCTTTTTCTCTTTTCCTTTGTAGAAGAAAAAAAAAGACTAGAAAAAAGTCCTTTGTCTTTTCCTTCTCTATTCCTCTTTATCTCTTTTTCTGTTTATTATTTCCTCTCTTCTTGATTTCTTATTTCCTTTCTTCTCTCCTATTTTTCTTCTCCCTCTTTCCCTCCTCCTTCTTTCTGCCTCACCTTCCCATTCCCTTAGCTTGCTCTTTTCTCCATACTCCCCCCATTCCCTCCCTTTGTCCATTCCACCCTGTTTATCTCTTTGCATTTTAAGTTTTTTTCTGGTTAAGAGAAAGAAGATGAATTTCACATCATTTTTGCCTTCTTTGCATGACATATGTGAATTTGGTAAATGAATAGGTACTAAGTCAACAAAGAAGGAAAATATGCAGAGAACAAAAATCCCCTTTTGCAATGAATAGTATCTTTGGGGTGGAGGAAAGCAGTTAGTTTAATAAATCTATAAGTACTATGTCAGTGAAAATGAGGTCTTCAGTTTATATGTTGCATTGAACACAAATCATTTTTTATGTAGTATGGGACGTAAATTTTAACAGTGAGAAAAAAATGAACCTTGAGTGCTAATCTCATCTTTCAGTATAGCCAGTAGACCTCATAAATAAGTAAACTCCAAGATCATATATACCATTTGGAATGTAAAGTCATCATACTTAACTAATACTTTTCTGTTTGTAATTATATATACATTTATGATTAGATCAAATGAAAATAAATAATTAGAACAATCAATCATAGATTAGTAGAGTTGGATGGTACATGGAACATAGAGTACGAAAGAGACCCTAAAATGATAGAACATAGGAATGACAGAAATGTAAACACCCTTAGAATCAAAGAGCATAAGATATCATAGATGGAAGCGATTTTAAGAATCAGTTAGTCCAATTTTCTCATTTTACAGATGGAAAAGTTAAGACTTAGGATTGGGAAATGACTTTCCCCAGATCTCATCACAAGGCACTTTATCACTGAATTTACTTATCACTGAATATTACTTTGGTTAGGCTTCTAGCTCCAGTCAAAGAAAGGCAGTAAGGTTAGTAATTAATTATTCTAATGAGCAATACAGTCAGTTGCAGCAGTGTAAACAGTAACTCTAGAGACGCAACCCATCTCTTCATCTGTGAAGTCTTACTTATTTAAAGAACTCATGGGAAATGTCCCTTAATATCCATGATGGCTTCCATAAGTAAGTCAAATTAATCCTCCCACCTAGACTTACTGGTTGCAAATAAGGTCAGTATTTTTTCCCTTCCTTGACTGAGAAGACATAGATCTTCCCATGGGTGTTGATAAAGTTATTTTATAAATTGGAAGAAGTATAGAGAGAGGGCTGCCTTAGAAAGCTTGCTCAAGGTGAACCTTTAATACATAATAAGATATGTGTTCATTGATAAGTCACTCTCCATGTTTCAGTCCATTCTTTAGGACTATAAATTGCCAATCTCCATTTAGGATATGCATTTTCATATCCAGGATTTCCTTCACAAAAAATAAATCACAGATTTATACAGTATTTTAATGGTATATTTACAAATAATACTTTTAAAAGTATTTACTGAATTTCTGAAATTGATCTTAATAGTAAAAAAAAAATAGAGCACTTCATCTTATAAGATTTTTCATTGTATTTCATTTGATCCTCATAGCTACCCCATGAAATTCATAGTACAGATATTATTATCCCCATTTTACAGATAAGAAAACTGAGACTCAGAGAACTTTGATGGCATAGTGGAAAGAACACTGAAGACCCAAATTCACAGTCCCACCTTTGACAGTTACTATCTGTGTAATCTTTAGAAGGTTATATTCATTTTTGTACTTAGCTAAAAATTAGCACAACTATAAATTTAAGGGCCAGGGTGTGATCAATTGTTCCCAATCTTTTGCATATAAGTACTTTTTTTAACATCAAAAATCCCTGAAGACCCACACAGGATAGAAATTGCAAAAATCAGCAGCTGTTGATTGAGAAAAATAATGACTATGAATTCCATAATGCTTTGAAATAAATTTGTGCTTTATGCATCACAACAATATTTACATTCATTTGAAAAACAGTGATACACATACATGAGGCATTTTGTTTATTCAGTCTATTTAAGGTAGTTTAAATCTCTAAAGATTCCTCAACATCTTGCAATAAAACTGTAGATCTCCACAAGTGAATGGCTTACATTATGCGAACCACTTGTTTAAATAAATGGGTGGTTTGGTGGTGAAGTGGATAGTGTTGGGCCTAGAGTCAGGAAGACTCATCTTCCTGAGTTCAAATCTGACCTCAGACACTTATTAGCTGTGTGACCCTGGGCAAAGTCACTTAGCACTATTTACTTCGGTTTCTTCATCTGTCAAACGAGGTGGTAAAGGAAATGGCAAACAAAACCACTCAAGTGTCTCTGCCAAGAAAACCCTCAAATGGGGTCACAAAGAATTAGGTATGACTGAAAAACAAGAGAGCAGCAAAAAGTCTAAGTAATCACCAACGTATCTTCCAATTTTAAATGCTATGACTCAATGGCTCCCACCAAATTGTAGAACTAGTAAACAGTGGAGTTTTGATTAAAACTTAGGTCATTTGATTTTGTCTTTTATTGACTCCACTCCATTCCACTTTTTTCAATGAAAAGGGGATACAACTTCAAAGAATATCCTTATATTTAGGGATAAAATAACTGATTGTGACTCCCAACTCTGCTTCTTGTTATTTGTAGGACTTCTTTAGGCCTTGGTATCTCAAGTAGACAATGAGATAGTTGGACTATCAAGTCCTTCCAATTCCTTCCAAATCAAGATCCTACAGAATCCTGATACAGACATGGAAAACTAATTAATCCAGACATTGATACCTAAGTCTCATTCTCTGTATAAAAGACTTTATTCCTGCCAGATTTTGAGTTGATTCAACACACCATGGAAACATCTGAATGTTTTTATTTTGTCTAACTCTTTTGACAAGAGAAGGCAGGTCATGCAGTAGATAGAACACATACCCTAGATTTAGGAAGACCTGAGCTCAAATTAAACCTCAATCACTTACTAGCTATGTGACCCTGGGTAAGTCCCTCTGCCTGCTTATTTTTCGTTAATTGTAACATGATGATAATAATGACAATGATGATAGTAGTAGTGATAATAATATTAATAAATACCTACTTCCCTTGGGGTAGTAGCGAAGAGTAAATGAAATAGCATTTGTAAAAGCACTTAGCATAGTGCTAGGCATATATTAGATAGACACTTACTAAATGATTCTTCCATCCTTCTTTTTTTCCTTCATTTCTTCCTTCCCTTTTTTTTTCATCCACAGACTTAACTGGAAAAACTCTTGCCATTAGATTACCATATGCTTGAGTGTCTAGTTCCAAACTAGCTTGTTAGTTTCATGCAACCCCTAGTGTGAAGTCTTTTTGGTTAATCCAAATGTATTTTCTGAGCAACTGTCACTCTGATGCATTCAATATCTTTCAAAGATTTTCAAATTGGTCAGGGACCCTTTCATTCCCAGTCTAAAACCTTTAGTTAATTGATTCATTCAATAGATGTTTTCTCACCTGGTTCCTCCGGTTACTTTTAAGTGGGCTAGGGGTAAATAATTAACTTAACTGATCCTCTCAAATAAACCTCACAAGTTTCCTGTGATGTTGCTATTGTATCATTCTCAAAACCTGAGGCTTCAGGCAGAGAAGTGACTTTCCCAGGGTCACACAGCTAATAAGTGACAAAATTGGCATTCAATTCCAAGCATTTTGACTTCAAATTCTAGACTTTTTTCCATACTGTCACATCTAGTTTCTCAAGTAGAAATACTTGATGGAATACAATTATTTCTTTCAACTTCACATACTAAAGAAACGACTGTCTACCAAGAAGGCTTTTTAAAAAATTAAATATATATGTATATCATAGGATCATAGATTTAAAGCTCAAAGGGACTTTTAAGGTCATCAACCCCAGCCCCAACATTTCACAAAAGAGATAACTGGGACCCAGAGAAATATAATGACCTATTCAGAGTCATTGAGCTAGTCAGTATGTACGGTAGCATTTGAATTCCTGTATTCTTGACTTATTTTCAGTGCTCTAACCACTATAACACATTATTTCTCTCTTTCTCTAAATATGTAGGTTGTTTCAAAAATCCAATATTTATTATAAATATAATGGCGTATATTTATTCATGTAATATCCTATTTACATATTCAAACAGCCTCTAACAAGTGGAATTTTAAATTAAAATATATGTACTTATGTATGTTGCATATAATATCAAACATATGTTTCTCATATATTCAATAAAGAGAAAGGGAATAAGTACATAGCACCTACTATGTGTTAGGCACTAAGATAAGAGGTTTTTACAAATATTACCTCATTTGATCAATAAGTGCCTATTATATGCAATGTAACTGTTCTGAAGATGGAAGAGTGGAGCCTCTTTCCCCAAGGAGTTTATTATAATTTTAGTACAAATTAGGCTGTGATAAATACACAAGAGGACTATATATAGTTCAAATGAGGGAGAAAGTGTTTCCAATTGAAGTAATCAGGGAAGGCTTTTTCGGTGAAGCTGTCATTTGGGCAGGTTCATTAAGACCGGGTAAGATTTATTTTTTAATTTATTGATGTGTTTTGCTTTGGCGTTACAAACATTTACAGATCACCCCCATATTGTGCGGTGTTACGAGTGTTACAAGTCTCTTGTAACAAAGTAAAATGGTTAAATGAAACTAATATTACAGTGATCTCATGTGAAAATGCATGCAATATTTCATATCTCACCCCATCAATTCTCTATTTAAAAAAAAAGAACAGAAATGTATTTCCTCTCCTTCCTGTCACCCATCACATTGCAGAAAAAAAGGAAAAGAGAAACAAATTTGTGGTAACATATACAGAGTAAAGAAAAACAAATTCCCTCAATGGCTATATAAATATATATATATATACACACACACACATATATATACACATACATATACAGGCACATGCATACATACATGTCTGTATATGTATATGTGTGTTTGTTTAACATTTCCTACACCCTAAATCCAGTACCTCTGCAATGTTTCATCATTGATTCTCTGAATTCATGAATGGTCACTGTACTGTTCTCAAGTGCTTAAAGCTTTCAAAGTTTGTTTTTTATAGTATTACTGTTATTGTATAAATTCTTCTCATTTTGCTACTGCAATTCTTCATGAATTTATAATGCAAACCCTTAGAATATTTTTATTTTATCAATGTTTTTTGATAAATTGTTCTTTAGGTTCTATTATATCAGTCAGTTCATATAAGTTTTTCAATGCCTTTCTGAAATCATCCATTTCCTCATTTCTTATAGCAAAATAGTACTCTATCACATTCATATAGCACAACTTATTTAATCATTCCTTGGCTAATGGGCATCATTTTAGTTTCCAGGTTTTTAGCTACCACAAAAAGAATCTCTCTCTCTCTCTCTCTCTCTCTCTCTCTCTCTCTCTCACACTCTCTCTCTCTCTCTCTCTCTCACTCTCTCTCTCTCCTCTCTCTCTCTCTCTCTCTCCTCTCTCTCTCTCTCTCTCACTCTCTCTCTCTCTCTCTCTCTCTCTCTCTCTCTCTCTCTCTCTCTCTCTCTCCCCTTTATTGTGGTTTCTCCCATTGATTCTACTTCTTCTTTACAACATGACTAATATGAAAATACGTTTCATATGAATGTCTATGTAAAGCCTTATCAAACCGCGTGCCATCTTGGGGTGGAGGAAAGGGAGTGGGACAGGAAGTTTGGGATCCAAAATCTTAAGGAAGTAAATAGTGAAAATGAAAAAATTAATTAATTAAAATGTTTTTCTCCATTACTTTCTTCAGTCTAGATATCAACCAAACAATAAATCATGTTCTGATTTGTACGGCTTGCCAGTTTTCAAAGTGTAAATGCTCATATTCAAATTTTAACAATTGACTCATAAGCCAGCTCCAGCACACCCCAGGAAAGTCCTTTGCCCATTCATCTTTTCATCAGTACTGCCTAATGAATGTCAGCATAGCATAGTGAAGCGTTGGACCTAGAGTCAGAAAATGCGAGATAAAGTTCCAGCTCTGACACTGTACTTAAGTGGGATTCATTTAAGCTCCTGTTTCCCTATTTGTAAAGGTGGGAAAATAAAAAACTTGCAAACGTTAGGAAAGTGTTGACTAAGTATCAAAGCTCTATATAAAGGTGAGTTTATCATGCCGCGGACAACAAGGCGTTGAGAGCAGCCCTTTTGGTGGTAACAGAGTTCTGGATACAGAGTAGGTAGTCAGGGATTGAGGAATGGTAAAATAAAATCTAGTTCACAGAATGAAGAAGCAACAATCACACCCAAAACAACAGCAGCAACAAACAATTTATTACACACTCACTATGAGGCAGGTAGTTGGCATGGTAGACGGGTTGGGATGGAATTCCAATTGGCTCTCTGTGTGAACCTGGGCAAGTCACAAGCTCTGTTCCCATAAGTTTCCCCAAATGTAAAGTGGATGTGATAGCGGTACTCCCGGTCTGCTGTGAAGCTCGATGAGACGAAATCTATAAAACACTGTGCCTGGTACATAGTAGGCAGTTAGTAAATATTGTTTTCTTTCCCAACGCTGTGCTAAACACTAGGGGCACAAATAGAAAAGTGTGATAGTCATTGCTTTCTAAGAACTCATATTCTAGTGGTGGGAGACAGCATAAGCAGGTGGGATACATTACAAACTTGACGGAAAGGCCCTCAGCATTTCGAGGTTTCACGGTTGAGAAGGGAAGGGGGATCCTAGTAGGATCTTGGTGGGAGGAGTTTAGACTGGGCTGACTGGGTGCACATCTGTGGGGAATCTTGCAATGGGGAAAGTGGAAGGAATAACAGCTACCACATCATTAAAAGTGACTTCTGGGAAATTTTAATGACCAAAGTTGGACTTAAAGAAAATGCATCTTATCTCCTGCTTTGTAGAGATGAGGGCACTGTGGGGAGAGAATATTGTATGTAATTTTTATACACACACATATATGTGTGTATATACATGTATACATATATGTGTATGAGTATGCACGTATATATACACACATACACATATATGCATATACACATATACACATGTGTACATATACATAAATATAATACATACACACATACTTCATCTTGCTACTCCTTAGTTTACCTTTTTAAATTCTTTGTTATAAAAGATGGCTCACTGTGAGAAGAAAGAGGGAAGATTATGTTGGCAAATATACATGATAATGTTTATTAATTTAAAAAACAAGTTACCAGTAATATTGCATCGTAAGCACTTCAGAATTTTGTGTTCCATAAATTAGTTACAAAATTTTTACATCCTTCCCCTATCTAGGTGTGCAATAATAAATCTGTAATCTGTGAGATCCATAATGACAAACTGTAACTAGTTATTGGAAATTAATACTAAATTATATGAAAATGACTCTGACTTCTTCTATAGGTAATAGTTATCCTTTGATCATATGATCTCGTATCATTTCACCTTATCTTCCTTAACATGTTTAACATGTTCTATTTTATATTTATTTGGATATGTATTTTATCTTTCCTGTTAGATCATAAGCTTCTTGAAGTCAGGGACCAGCTCTCATTGTCTCTCTCTCTCTCTCTTTCTCTCTCTCTCTCTCTCTCTCTCTCTCTTTCTCTCTCTCTCTCTCTTCTCTCTCTCTTTCTCTCTCTCTCTCTCTCTCTCTCTCTCCTCTCTCTCTCTCTCTCTCTCTCTCTCTCTCTCTCTCTCTTCATATCATGTTCTCCCTGTTCTGGCTCATACCTGTATTCCTTTCACTCTTTCTTGCTTGTTGAAATTCAACCTATCCTTAAGACCCAGCCCAAATCCTTGTCCCCTCCAAGAAGTCTTTCCTAATTCCTTCTAGTCAATAATGATTCTTGCATTCTCAAGACTTATGTATAACTTAAGGACTTTAATATAACTTAGTTTGCACTTCTCTAATGTAGTTATCATGTGTACAAACCAAATAAGTTTGAATTTTATTTGGGAGGACATCATAGAAGTGTTTTGTGTTGCATGTGTGCATGTAGGTATATGTGTATGTATGTGTATGCATATGTATGTATGTATATCTAGCATCTAACACTGGGTACTGTGCATGGTAGGTTCTTAAAAAAGACATTTAATACTTATGTGATCTTGGGCAAGCTTGTAGGCCTTAGGTTTTCATCCAGCAAAGAAGGTGGAGAGTTAACTAGATAATCTCTGAGCTAACCTAGATAACAACTTTCTAGCTCTAATTCTAAGATCCTACAGATATAGAAGAAAAGAAAGGAAATTACTTATTTAACACTATAATTGTTTTCAAGTCAACAAGCAGTCACTAAGCACTTATGGTGTGCCAGTAACTGGGCTAAATACTGAGAGTATAAATATAAGCAAAAGGAAAGACTGTCCTTGCTCTAAGGAGCTTGTATAATAATAATAGTAAAATGTAAAAGGCAGCTGAAAAATAGGTACCAGAGTGGGGATGAGAGAGGAACCAGGCTTGGAACAGTAGTGAAGCCTGGAAAATGAAGGATGGAGGTTCTGATTCGAATGGCCAAAGGAAGGAGGGAACCTCAGGGGCAGAAGAGGGTAGCTGACAAAGACAGGCGAGTGAAGCATGGTTGGATACTCCAAAAGTTGGAGGACATCATTTTTCTTATCTTGAATAGGTTATTTATGTTATGGACCAAATGTTTCTGAGCCACAGCCTCAGATTAAAATCACACAGGATTAAAATTTCCCATCCCAACCTCTTTCTATTGATAGCATGCTAAAGTTGCTGTTTGCTAAACATCTTTATTTTCAGTATTGTTCAGCATTTGTAATAAAAATATTCAGCACATCGCCTTAACATTCATGATCTAATTGTGCCTGGAATATATTATTTTTTAATAAATGTACAAAGCCGGGTAGCGTCCACCTGGAATTTGTACCCATTGAGGAGTTCTCATCAAACAGCGGATATTGTACTTTTGTCAGCTAGAGTCGGACGACTTCCTATTATCACTTGATTAAAATACATAGATAGAAAATTCCCGCTGAAAATCAGAAATCATTCGAGCATTTGTTACTGTTTTATTCTATTTCCATCAGGATTTGTTTTGAATCAGGTTTTCATATCAACAAACTGAAAATACAGTGGAACAGGAAGCCCATATATTTTAAGAGCTGCTCCTTTCTTGTTGTATCTAATATTATGAAGTTACTTTATTAAGATTGGAGTTTACATTGTAAATTGAATTAAGGCACAAATATATACAGTTCATTTTGTCTTTTAGAGCTGCACCTCTCTTACTTTCTCTTGTGATAAAGAAAACCATTAGCTCCTGTCACAACCGTGAAGAAGGAGATCATTTTTATTGAAATAAGAACGAAATGATAGTGTCAGCCACTGAGTCCGAGAGATAAAATATTACATCTAATAAACATGCTACATATGGGATTAGACAAGGGCTCCTTGAATTACAGAACAACAGGAGCTGCAGCAAAACAATAACATTAATATGGGAAAATAATGACTAAAGTTTCCATCTTGGAGAAACCTGCATTTTAATAAAAGGTATGGAAATTTCAGGGATATCAGGTGGAGTGGTATAATGAATTCCTGCATATTTTCAGGTGCACTGAAAGCACATCTATGGATCCTTATGCATAAATGATGGATTAAATCCAATATATATTTATTATGTACCTACTATATTTATGGAATTATGCTAATCACTGGAGGAGAAAAAAGTGTTTATATATAACAAAGTCCCTGCCCACAAGGAGCTTATGGTAAAATAGGGAGGAAAGACATGTATGCATCAAGTAAGTCCAATAATAAGTAATAGATCAGGAAATGGGCCAAACTAAGTACTATGTGATATCCAGAGTGAGGTGAGGTTAGTACTGATTGGGAATCAGGGACAGCTTCTTGGAGTAGGATGCATTTCAGTCAGACTTTAAACAACATGTAGAAAATGCAAAAGTATAGGAGAAGGTGAGTACAAAGAGAAAATTCTACATGTGAAGATTGGAAATAAAGGCAGGGGTGTGGGAAATTGAAGGATACAACTGATGGTAAATAGTTCAAGCTCACTAAAGTTTTGGAACAGAGTACATGGGAAAGGGCTAATAAGATACCCACGGGTGAGGAATATGTGGCCTCGAGATCATAGGTTGTCCACCCTGATTAGACTGTAACAGGCCATATTGTGGAGGGCTTTGTATGAAAGTTTAATCTTTACATGGTCATAAAGTTAGTGATAGGAAAGTATTGCAGGGTTTAAGCTAAGTATTATCAGTGTCTATGACCAAAAGCTCAGTGAAAACAGGAGGCATGTTTTATATAAACTTTATTTCTCTCTGTGCCTGTCACACCACACATCTGGAACTTCTACTGAGTAAGTCTGAATACCTTATTCTTCTGCTCAAGGAGTGTCAGTGGCTCCCCATGCCTTGATAAAATCCAAACTCCTTTGTTTTGTATTTAAAAATCTTCATAGTCTAAATCCAGCCTTTCTTTCAAGACTGGTTATGTATCATCCTCCTTTACACATTCCCTATCCTAACTAAACTAGTCTACTATTTTCTGTACACTATACCCTATTTCTGACCTGATTAGGCTTTTTCCAATTTAGAGTTCCCCTCAAGAAGAGGCAGGAGGCAAGAGTGAATAAGTGAACCTTACATTCATCAGATTTGGCTTAAGGAGGGAATAATGTGCACATTCAATTTGGGTATGAAAATCTACCTTACCCTACAGGAAAGTAGGGGGAAGGGGATAACAGGGGGAGGATTATAGAAGGGAGGGCAAATGCGAGGAGGGGGATAATCAGAAGTAAACACTTTTGAGGAGGGACAGGACCAGAAGAGAGAACAGAATAAATGCAGGGCAGGATAGGATGAAGGAAAAGATAGTTAGTCTTTTACAACATGACTATTATGGAAGTGTTTTGCATGATTACACATGTATAAACTAAAAATATATAAAGTTCCCCTAAAATGCAACTTTTTAAGACTTTTTTCCTAGTCACACAGTTGTAAACTCCATCCACATCATTGTATATTTATTTTATGTTTTTACTGTATTTGGGAGTGCATGGGGGGGGTGTTTGGGGAGGACTAGAATCTTTGGTATGATGGTTTGCTGAGCCTTTTTTAGGGATATTCACCACCTTTGGAGTCTACCTGTCATCCAACTCTCACCTGTGGCTCCAAGAAGCTGTAGCATGTGCAACAGCAGCCACACATGGGTAAAAGTGTCTCAGTAGATGACTAAACCAGGTTGAGGGTAACCCACCAGGCCTCAAGAGGGTAACCCACCAGGCCTCAAACCCATCAGTGAGTTAGGGTGATGTCCACCCTAAGCATGTGAAGACTTCTCCCAGCAGAACTGGTATATGAGAACACTTTGTTCCAACAGCCATGAAGTCAACTGAAGCAGATGCTGTGGAGTACTTAGAGTTTGCTCAGACATTGATGATGCCAAGGTCATTCACTGCATCCTAGGCCATCCTAACATTTGTCTTGCCATTGGACTTCACTGACATTGGAACAGAGAGTGAGGTGAGGCTGATGACTTTATGCAATTATCTCACTTAAATCCAATTTCTATAGGAGCCACTGGTCTTCTTCGAAAACAGAGGACAAACAATAACACTTCACCCATTTCATAAAAAAGATATGATCAGTCTGGGACCCAGAATGAACAACAAAAATAATACTATATTTATTTATCTGTGAACATGTTATATCACTTCCAGTAAAATGTAAACTCTTTTAGGGAAGAAACTGTCATGCTCTTATATTTGTATCACTGTTGCTAAGCAGTATATGCCATATAGTAGATGTTTGATAAGTGTGTTGATCAACTAATTGATATGTTTGTGAAATGAACAAGTGGATCTTATGGCTGTATATAATGAAGTTTAGTCTGTGAGGGTTTGAGGAATAGATTGGTGGAGGATGAGAGTACTGGCAGGAAGACCAGTTAAGAGGTTGTTCCAATTATCCAAGCAGGTGATAATGATGGCTTATATTAGGTATGTACCTTAGAATTAGGGTGGAGTTATTGAACTAAACCACAGTTCCAAGATTTTACAGGCTATAAATAAATATGAAATCCCCTCTAATGGTAGTGGAAGTTGTGACAATCATCTAAGGCATAGGGTTAAATCTTTATGCCTTTTATTTAGAAATCTTGCCTTGTGCTGTGATTTCACAGGTGTAGGAACTACCAGTGAGGGAAACTTCTCCACCAAAACAGAATAACAATGGTTTTTCAACTTCAACCTTAACAAATTGCCCTGGTCACTGAGAAGTTCAGTGCTTGCCTCGTGTCACACAGCCGGCATGTATCACAAGTGGGATTAAAATACTACCCTTTATTCTAGTACTTTTTCTCTGTCTATTATTTCCAATTTATCCTGTCTCCAGCTTTTTTATATATAATTGTTTGCCTGTTGTCTCCCCCATTTAGACTGTGTATTTCTTGCAGACAGCAGTGGCCATCTTTCACTTTCTTTCTATCCCCAGAACTTATCAGAGTAGCAAGAAATAGTAGGTGATATTTGTGTGTGTGTGTGTGTGTATAAATATACACATATTTCTTTTTTTTTTTCATGGACTGTTCAAAAATTAAAACTCCTTAACTTGATATTCAAGGACCTCCATAACATAGCTACTAGCCAAAGAGACATCTCACTCTCAAGCATGCAATTGTCACTATCATTGTCTATACTCTCTGAGCCTTTCCAGATACTTATTCTTCCTTTTGGGAGTTGACATGATAAAGAGGAAAGAAAGCTAGATTTGTAGTATAAAGACTAACTTGGGTTAAATTTCTGGTTCTGTAACTTATTGGCAGTGGCACTTTAGTGACATCTGTCATTTTGGCTCTCTCTGGCCCTCATTTTCCTCATCTTCAAAATAAGAAAGTTGGCCTAGATGACCTTCAAGACCCTCTCAGGTCTAAATCTAGGACACATTAGCAGAGCCTACACTGAACTAAGAAACTTACCAATTCAGGTGAGTGGTATGACACTAAATCTGATTAATGAACTATCATCACTATTCCCCAGTTCTGATATTGATGAAAAGGGACAGGGATAATGTAACAAAGAGCAAAGTCTAATTCCTACTGTGCACACATACACACACACACACACACACTCGCATAGAGACACACAAGTCTCTATGCACACAAAAGGGCTACAAGCTTTTATTTTTAAATATATATGCATATATATTTAATGTATTATCTTTCCCCAATTAGGTGTAAAAACTATTTTTATCCTTTTTTTTTTGATTTTGAGTTCCAAATTCTCTCTTTCCCTCTCTTCCCTCCTTCCTCATTGAGAAAGCAAGCAAGTTGATTTAGGCCATACATGTGCAGTCATGCAAAACATATTTCTGTATTAGTTTTGTTGTGAAACAAAACAGAGCAAGGGAAAAAAAAAAAAACAATGGGAACAATTTTTTAAAGTACAATATAACCTTTTAAATAATAGTGATCACCACAGCATATGTATAATATTCAAAGGTTGAAGCATTTTATATCTGTTCTATCTTCTGATCCTTAAAATATCCCTGGAAGGTAGATGTTGTAATTATCCCCATTTCATAGATGAGGAAACTGAGGCAAACAGAAATTAAATGATTTGCTTAAGGTCACACAGCTAGTAAGAGTATGAGGCTGGATTTGAACTAAAGTCTTTCTAAGTCTAGACCTGGTATTCTATCTACCATGCCATCTAGCTGTCTAAATATCCTCATGTAACTGATTCTTTCAATTTTGGAACATATTTCTCTTTCATATACACTAATTCCTGCAATCAGTCTGTTTATGATTGTTGTCTGAATCTCTCACAGAACTTCTGGGGCTCCTGTCTATAGGACACTCCCTCAGCTTTTTTCTCATGCCCAGACTCAGACTTCCTGAAACATTGCTAAATCACTTCAACACAAATTTTCACTCAAAGTTCCTTATCACCATAGCCAGGGGCTAGTTTTCACAGGAATGTGATTAATACCAATAGGGAGAAAAAAATCCCTATATCTCTCAAAGAAACCCAAAGAGTGACTAGAATCTATAAAAAGTCACAGAAGTTCCTCTTTAGACATAACTGCTGCCCCTCCTTTGTCAAGATTCCTGGAATCTAACTGGGGTAAAACCTTCCCAGCCTTATCTCACACTCCTTTCCCTCCTTTTTGTCCTCCCTGCCCCCAAACCCTACTCAGATATCACATATACTGTGTCCTAGCCAAATTGAATTACTCTTCATCCTTTGAAAATGTTCTCCCTGTTCTGGCTCATACCTGCATCCCCTTTGGCTATAACCTCCTTTCACTCTTTCTCACTTGTTGAAATTCAACCTATGCTTAAGACCCAGCCCAAATCCTTGTCTCCTCTAAGAAATCTTTCCTAATTCCTCCTAGTTAGTAAAGATCCATGCATTCTCAAGACTTATATATAACTTAAGGACTTTAATAAAGCTTAGTTTGCACCTCTTAACATAGCTATCATGTATGCAAACCAAAAAAATTTGAATTTAATTTGGTAGGACATAGAAGTGTTTTGACAAGATGTGCGTGTTATGTATAATTTTGCATTAATAGTTATTTACCTATATCATTTAACTCCAAGTAATTGAGTGATCCTGGGCAAGACACTTAATCTCTGTTCTCTAGGCCAGTGCTGTCAAACTCAAGTAAAAACTGATCCCTGTAGGTTACATATTGACTTAAAAAATCACAAATTAACAACGACTATGTTTAATTATAGTTTCATTAAACATTTCCCAATTATATTTTAATCTCATAACCTTTCACTTGGGGATTTTGCTGGCCACTTGTAGAGTTGTAGGGGCCAGTCAGTTTGATGCTTCTGTTCTAGATAACTAAGACTATAAACTGCAAAGAAGATACCAATCTGACCTGTTAGAGGATGTTACCTCAATTAGCAGTTCCCTATACCATAAATTACAGACCCAGCCCTTATCGTCATATCTTCCTAATATACTGTAAGCTTTATGTGGCAAGGAAACTAGCTGCTTTCATTCTTTAGTTAATCTCCAGTTTTCTGCTCACAAAAGGTATGTAGTCCGTACTTGTTGAAGTTAAACTATATCAGCTGGAATCTGTGTTCCAGTCTAGACAAACTGGCAAACTTAAATTTTACTCTTTTTCCCCTCTCTACAAAATCCCATCATTTATCAGAAATTACATTTTGTATTAACTCATCAAGAATGACATATTCTTAAGGTCTTCATTCCTTAATCTCATTCATGTTGCACCAATGATGGAGACTGAGGAAGATTCAAAGTCTAAATAAGTCATAGCCCCTGCCATTATGCGGATTACAGTTTAGTAGGCAAGGGGTTTCTATCATTGTGAACACATGTTATTATGAGCTAATTTTTACTGTGTTTCTATCTTTTCTTTATTACCGGTTTGTAAATTTGTGAAGGACGATGATAGTGTGATAGAGAGGGAGAGAGACACATACACGGAGATAAAGAGAGAGAGACAGAGAAAGAGACAGAGAGAGAAAAACATGTATCTTTACCTATGCCTAACCCTGCATAGCTTAAATAGAAAGAGTGCTAAACTTGGCAACAGGAGACTTTGAATTCTGTTTCAGAAATTTACTGGTTATTGAATAACAACTTCTCAGAGTCTGTTTCTTCATCAATATAATAAAAGTAGTAATATTTACACTATTTACCTCATGGGGTAGTTGTAAAGAAAGTACTTTGTAAAGCTTAAAGGATTCACTAAATATTCATATTTATACTTAAATCAGAGTAGGTGGGTGGAACAATGAATAGTGTTCCAAGTCTGGAGTTAGAAAGACTCATTGTTCTGAGTTCAAATCTGGTCTCACACACTTACTAGCTGTGTGTTACCAAACAAGTCATTTAGCCCTGTTTCCTTGTGTGTAAAATGAACTGGAGAATGAACTGGTGAGCCATTACAATATCTTTGTCAAGAAAACCCCAGATAAGGTCACTAAGAGTTGGATGTGACTATAATAGCTGAATAACAGCAAAGTCCTTAATCAATATTTGTCCAGTAGTTGGTATAATCAGTGGAACAACAGGGCACCCTATCTCTCTGCCCCTACTCCCCATAAAACACATACCCCCCAGGGTTATGGAGTATGTAATACAGATATTATTACCACTACTTACAAATAAAGAAATGAATTCAATGACTTGTGCATGGTCATGTAGTTAAGAAGCACCCAAGCTAGGGTATGAACTGAAGACCCCTGTTACCGCATCCAGCACTTTTTCTCCATTACACTGAGCTGTCTCTCTTTACTGCCCTGATATAGCAAATCAGTCTCTTACCCAAATTCCCAGAGTTAAAGGTGAGAGGATATTAAAAAAGACAGTCTCACAAAAATAAAATGGTTAATAGATTGAAAAAAAGGTTAGTAAGAATATAAAGCAATCATCTTTTTTCATTCCTACTTGCCTCCACCCCCACCCTCCCTTCCTCACCTTGTTAGACATACATGTGCCTTATCATTGACATACATGGACAAAAGCCTTTCCTTACAGATTGCAGATTCCCAAGAATACACACACGCACACACAGAGACACACACAGACACATGCGCATGCACACGCATATATGTATATATATATATATATATATATATGGAAAATGTCGTGTGTGTGTGTATATACACACACATATATATATATATATATATATATATATATATATATATATATATATATATACATATATATGTGGAAAATATGTCAGTGTTAGTCCTTCGTTCCAACTTGACCTGCTATGTGTTGCAATGACTCTTACCTAGGTGAAGTCATCACTTAACAGAAACCAAGCTTTACAATCCATGAAGGAAAGTTAATCATATTAGAGTGTCTATTTACACAAAGTAGAATAACATTTTGGAAAGAGTTACTTTCAAAGAGGAAAAGGGGATTTCCTTCTGTTAGTGAATTAAATTTATTTTGTTTAAACAAATAAACCCCATATCTGGCCCTCCACCAAAGCAATCAAATGAATCTTTTCATATTTTCCTGACAAGGCATCATGACAGGATGGAATGTGAACAGGGTTTATAGTTTGCCAATATGAGTTCAAATCCTACTTTCCACTATTTACTAACTGTACTGTCAAGAAAGTCATATAATCTAACAGAGAGAGAGAGAGATAAAGAGAGAGCTGGATAGGATGACCTGAGAAGTCATCCAATTCTGACTGAACCTCTTTGAACCATATACTGCTATAGAAATTAGAATTAATAGGAAAGGTGGCACCGTGACTAGACATTTGTCTTGAGAGTTGGGAAGACCAGGGTAAAAGTCTAGCTGCTGGACTAAGTACAAGTCATTTTTCCTCTTAGTGCCCTTAGGCAAATTTCAGAAAAGATGTTAATCAGTCTACACTGGTGAATGGATTGTCTTCCACTGTAGTCTCTTAATCCAAAAATTAGGGAAATCACAGATATGGCTTTAAAAAATTATAAGAAAAAGATTCTTAAGCCTATTTGCTTTGTGGCATCCAGCAAAGAGCATTAATTAATCTTCTAATAATAACACTTAAGTTTGAATCTGGGCTCTGATTTCCCAGATATATGACCCTGGGCAAACCATTTCTCTAAGTCAGTTGCTACATTTGTAAAATAGGGATAACTATACTTTTGCTCCCTAACTCATAGGGTTGGTTAAGTTGTGTTTGGTTTAGTGTATTTGAATTTCTATCTCTAGCTGATAGAAATTTAATAAAAATAATATAATGAAGAGATAAGAGCACTTGAAACAAGCTCTTGGTTTAAATGTGACTTTATTACTTTCTGCTATAAGCAAGTCACTTTTTTTCAGGACCTCCATTTTTTTCTACTGAAAATGAAGTTGTTTAAATCAGAAGTCCTTGACATTTTGAGTATCATGGCTTGCTTTGATAGTCTGGTAAAGGCCCATGGCACTCTGTACAAAAATCATGCATTAAACAAAAATCAAAATGAAAAGAAATCTTAAGTTTCAGTTCAAGGTGAGGAAAAATAAACGTATTTTTTCTCATCCAAATTCATGAAGTATCTAAAAATCCCCCTACAGGGATGTTGGGAGTCTGTGGACCCCAGGTTCAGAATCCCTGATCTCTAGATGATTCCTAAGATCTCTTCTAACTCTAAACCCAATAAGATTTTAAGGAATATTTTGTAGGGATAACTTCAGCCTAATAATACATCTACTACTTAGATTGAGAGAGGAGGCTTGAAGGTGAAAATATTTCTCTTCTGACCTCTTTGTTTTTGTAATATTGTATCTTCTTGACTGCATTTGGACCCATAAGCTGGACTTGTCAGCATTCCACTTTGCTTGGTGTTTTGCTGTGCGTTTATTCTGAGTAGCTAGAATACTTTCCCTTCTTGAACATAGACAGTAAGGTAATGTAAGAAGACATTTCAAAGGAGCCACCTAGATATGTTGCCTCATACCTCTTTGACTGCTCATTATTTAAACTTGGAGAGGGAGAGGGAGAGGGTGTGTGTGTGTGTGTGTGTGTGTGCTTGTGGAGGGTGATGGTGGTGGGACAAGAAAGACCTTACAAGTCCCACAGGGCCATAGACATACCAGCTCGTGAATATTTCCCAACTAAATATCTGTCCCATAACTCAGCTAAAGAATCAATCACCTTTAGTTTCAAGGTAATAGAAACATGTAGTGCATTTTTTTTAGTACAAGATCCAATAAGTTATTATTTTTTAAAGAAAAAATATAGTTGTATTCTATTTACTTAATGTTTAGTGATTAGCTTAAACAAAAGCTTCAGTTTAAAATGTATGCTACAAAATAGAGCTTTTGAGCATAAATTGCGTTTTCCTCAGTTGTCAGTTGATCTGAAGATTAGAAAGCATTGTTTGTTTTTAATTTACTTGGGAAGAATACATGTAATTCTTCTCTTTGTGGGCTTTTGCTCTCTGTTTCTGTCTCTGTCTCCTTCTGTCACTTCTTTTCTTCCTCCCTCTGGCTCTCTCTGTCCCTCCATGTCCTTTCTTCGATCCCAATGTGATCTCTACTCAGTCAGTTGACAAACATTTATTAAGCTTCTGCCAAGTGACAGGCTAAGTGTCCTCCTTATCTGTCTCCGTTCCTGAAACTATTCCTTTCCAATAGTGGTGGGTTAGGCCCTTTAAGCACCAAGGCCCCTGGCCAATAAGATAAAAAAGAGGAGTCACCAATCACAATCCTTCCAGTAAAGTGGAGAACACCCGGGCCTTAACAAGTGCCCTGCCAGTACATCCTCTAGAGCAACAGTCATTTACATTGGACCTGTCAATGTACCATAAGGACCCCTGGACCTGTGGCATTACAGATTTGCCTTTAGTTTGTCCATTGGCTCTGCAACTAAGCTTTCTTATACATACTGTCTCCCCATAAACTCCTTGAGAGCTGGAACTATCTTACTTTTTTACTCCTCTTTCTAGCATTCAACATAGTTCTTAGCTCAGAGTACGGGCTTAGTAAATGCTTTTTAACTCATTCTCTCCCTATTTTCCCCTTTCCTTTTCTACCTCTCTCTCCCCTTTTCTTTCTTTCTCTCCCTCTTTCACTACCCATCCCTCTTTCCTCATTTCCCCCTTCCTCCTTTTCCCACAAACTTTGACTTTCTTTCAAGGGATTGAATTTACCTGCCATTACACCATCTTGTAACAGTCTCTGAAAGATTCTATATTTGAAAAATTTGAATAGGATGCTCAGAGATACTATTGGAAACTGTTAAATTAGACTCAGCATTTTATCTCTGGATGATTCCAGTCTTTTAAATAGATTCTTCTGGGAACAACAGGGTTACTATCTTTTTTCCTCCCCATCTCTCTCTGTGTCTTCCTCATCTTTCTGTCTAGATTTATTAGACCCTGTCCATATGTAAGTGCTTTATGGGAATCCAGGTAACTGCTCTAGCCTAGGCTGATTGTTTCCTGAACATGCCCAAGCACAAGATTGAGGAATAATTTTAAAAGAGGCACAGGTTACATGAGAGAAGTAGTCACAGTATCAAGAGTAATATTGAAATAGATTAATCCTATCTAAAATGGGGGAAAAAAATCAGTGTTAACAATAGTTGTAATCAGTGCAATGCTTTCCAAGAATTTAATAATGGATTTTCTTTTTCTAGATAACAGTCTCCACCATTGTTGAATACATTTTACATTTCTTACCCGGTGCCTTGTATTGTCTTCTGGTATTTTTCTTTCCAGAGACTTAATCTTATTTTTTTAAAAAATATATTTAAGAATCACACACCTTCTTAATTAAATCACCAGGTGAGAGAAATTGATAATTCATGCAAGGGAAGTCATGCATTTCTTTGTGTAAACATTTCTTTCTCTCTCTTTTTTTTAATTCTACGGGGGCCTGTCATTTGCATGATCAGAACACCAGCTGTGTTCCAAATCAAGGGGAGGGATGACCTTTACCACAATGGAGGCGTGAAGAGGCCTCCGAGTTTTCTGACAGTGGTTATATCTTCCACATTTGGACTCGGCTCCTGATGGATGTCACTCTAGGGCATCGCTGCCACTCTGCAGAACTGACCTCTGCAATTGCAGCAGAGCATGGATAGGAAAAGATGTGTTTCCTCTATTATTGGAATGACAAATGGATTGCTGGGTCTACATGACATGGAGGCCTAAAAGTAGACAGTAAAAAGAAATAAAAATAGTTGAACCAGTTATTTGGTGTCAGGTAGATCTCTTCCCCACAATCTCATTTATTCTAGGTAAATTTTCACAAGTCTTCTGTGGCATTCCATTGTAACTTAATTCATGGATATCAGAACGATTAAGACAAAATTGTTTTGTCTTTAATTAGACCAGGGATTCTTATTTTTATTTTGTGCTTCATGGGCCCCTTTGGCTATCTGGTTAAACTTATTGATTTCTTAAGAACTCAGACTATTTAATTCTAGATCCTTAAAGTAAAATACATAGCATTGCAAAGGAACTCAATTATATTGAAATCATATATACATGTATACATAATATATATACATGTGTATATATATATTATGTATATATGTATTTCTCTTTCCAAGCCCATGAATCCCCAGACATCTATGCACAGACCTCTTGGACTCTCTGTTGCACCCAGGCTAAAAACTCTTGGATTAAAGAGGTAATTATACCTCCAATTTTTTAGTTCACTTATACATAGGGTTTTTGAGATCAAGATAATAGATTTGTATCTTGAAGGGCTCTTAGACAGCTTCTTGTTTAGCCCCCTTGTTTTACAGATGAAGATACTGGGACTCAGAGTGGGATAGTGACTTCTTCAACCTCACCCAAGTAGTAAGAGAGATGGAATTCAAATACAGGTTCTCCAGTGCCTAATCAAGCATTAATTTCACTATAACATGGTGCTCTCTAGTATTATGACAGTTCTTTCCCTGGTTTCCCTGTCTCTGTTCTCTTGCCTATTCAAACCATCTTTCACATAACTGCCAAAATAAACGTCCTAATCCACTGTCTATATTATCTGACTATATAATCTGAATATGTCTGTGTTCAAAAGCCTTGAGTGATTCCCTTCTAGGTAAAGAATACAATACAAACTCTTTAGCCTGGAGTTTATGATCCTGCATGACTAGGTCCAATATACTTTTCTAAACTCTCTAGGAAATGGAAGCATCATTTCTTATCCCAGCTTTGTTACTGCTAAAGAGTTCATATCAAACAAAGCCTCATTTCATACAAATCCTCACAGTTTACTTTTCCAGCCACAATGAACTCCTCTTTCCCCATATGTTTCTACCAATCTCCTAGCACTAGTCCTTCTCGGAGACTATAATCCATGCTTATGGGATGCTTTCCAAACTTGGCCTTGAAAGCTTCTTGCTTCTTGACTCAGTTCAGGTGCCCCTCTTCCTAGAAATTGCTTCTGACTCTTTCCTTTTACCCCATCTTAATATATGTAAAAATGATATCATATTCAAATTTTCTTAGTCCCCTTTGTCAGAAATTTTTCTTTGGTTTTAGGAGATCACAGGACTGGGAGTCAAGGCATGAGTTTGCATCTTTTCTCTACCACTCACTATCTGTATATAGTCATTTAATGAATCTGGACATCAGCATTCTCTATGAAATGCAAGTAATAAAACTGTATCTAGTGAGCAGGGTATTGAGAAGAATTCTTTGTAAACCTTAAACAATTATAGAGATATGACTTATTGTGATCATACTTATTTGTGTGTCATATTCCCTTTAAATGGAATATGAGCTCCTTGAGATCAGGCACTCTCATTCTTTCCCCTTGTGTCCCTAGTACCAAGCTGGGGTGCAAAGTAATGCTTGTGAACTAAATTTTGGAAATGTAGTTAGCATTGCTCCTTCTTCTTATTCCACACCTTTGCACTAGCTATCTTTCATGCCTGGAATTGTTCCTTCCCTTCATTAACTCCCACTCGTAGATTCCCTGGCTACTTTGAATGCTCAGCTCAAACCTTACCTTCTCTAGGAGGACTTTGTCAGTCCCTCATCAGAACATGCTAATTCCTTTGCATTGAGATTAGGAAACTGTGTGTATACATGCATGCATACATATACATGCACATACACACGTGTGTATGCATGTATGTGTGTACATGTGGGGTGTGTGTGTATGTATCCCTAGTGCCTTATTTAGAGCCTGGAAAAATTCAGTGCTTCATAAATACTCATTAACTGATATCTTTTAGTCAAATATTATATATTGTTTAATGACCATTTGAGTTACAAAATGCTTTCCAAAATGTTTAGGAAAATATACCCACAGTGAATTAGTGTGCATGCACATCCACTTTCCTTCCCTCAAATTATTATTTTCCTTGTTTGTCATCATTGCCAACTGTTGATTGTGGGGGAATAACTTTGGAGGTGTTTTAATTTGCATTTCACTTACTAACAATGTACAGTTTCTTTTCTGCTCATATTCTTTGACTATTGGGAAATAGCTCTTATTCTTGAATATTTTAATTGATTTCCAACATACTATAAATAGCAGACCTAAATTACAAATATTTACAAAGATTTTTCCCTCAGTTAATTACTTCCCTTTTTATTTTAATTTCATTGCTATTCTTTGTAAAAAAAAAATACTTTTCATTTTATGTTGCCTTTGTCCTTTGTCTCATCAAGGACTCTTCCTCTATACATACTTGTAAAAGGCATCATCTTTCATTTTCCTTGATTTTTTTTCTATGATATGACTTTTTATTTCCAAGTCATGCATTCATTTGGAACTGAAATATATACCCTCATGGACTTTCCAGATTTATTATCATGTTTTTCTTAAAACCACTGAAATGTATTTGGTTTCAGTTAAAAAAAGGTGATAAGATTCCTGGTTCTCTTTCAGAGACAGGAAGAAAAAGGGAAAAGAAAGGAAATTATTTCAAGTCAATATAATTCAACAAGAATTTACTGACTGCTCACTAAAGGATGGGAGGGAAGGAGGGAGTCTCAGTTGCAGTGACATCAGGTCTCCAAAATGAAAGTGACATAAGCTGAGAACATTATGTGCAGCCTCTCACTTACCTATTCAATAAAGCTCTTATACTGACAGGAAAGTATTATGCATAGTTAATGTCCAGCCTCCAAATGTAAACATTCTTTAGACTGATCTTGTAAAGAAGATTTCAATTCATTTCACCCTTAGCCAGGTACTACATCTTATAAATACCTAATTAAAGGTAGAAGCGACCTTAGAGTAATCCAAGGAAAATCATATGCAGCAAGTTTGATTCTCTTAACTTGCTAAGGTCACTAAGAAGTGTCACAGCAGAAACTTGCTTCCAGTTTAAATCCTCGGACTCCAAGCTGCCCTCACAATTATTTTTGACATTTCTAAGATTCAATTCAATAAATTTTTATTTTATTTTTGTAGCATCTGTCAGTTTTTGAGATATAAATTCTTACACTGTAAATTTAATAATCAACTCTTGTGAGTCCAGTTTTAAGCATTGACTTTCTTTTTTTTCCCCAGAATTTATTAATTTATTTGTTTTCAGTTTTCAACATTCACTTTCATAAGTTTTAAATTTTCTCTCACTCCTTCCCCAAGATGACAAGCAATCTTATATGGGCTCTACACATGCGTTCCGTTAAACACATTTTCACATTTGTCATGTTGCATAGAAGAATTATAGTGAATGGGAGAAATGATGACAACAACAAAACATAACAAAAGAGAAAATAGTCTAGTTTATTTTGCACTCTGAATGCATAGTTATTTCTCTGGATGTGGAAGGCATTTTACCTCAAGAGTCCTTTGCAGATGTTTTAGGTCCTTGCATTGCTGTGAAGGGTTTAGTCTACCAGAAACAGTCCTTGCACACTGTGGATGTTGCTGTGTACAGTGTTCTCCTGGTTCTCTTCACTTCACTCAGCATCAGTTAGTATAAGTTTTTCCAGGTTTTTCTGAAGTCCACCTGTTCAACATTTCTTAAGTACAACACTATTCCATTACATTAATATACCACTACTTGTTCAGACATTCCCCAATTGATGGGAATCCCCTCAATTTTCAGTTCTTGGCCACCGCGAAAAGAGCTGCTATAAATATTTTTGTACATGTACATCCTTTCCCCATTTTTATGATCTCTTTGGGATACAGGTCTAGAAGATGTATTGCTGGGTCAAAGGGTATGCACATTTTTATAGCACTATGAGTGCTATAACTCTTTAGAATGGTTGAATCATCTTGCAGCTCCACCAGCAATGACTTAGTGTTCCAACTCTCCCATATCTTTTCCAACACTTACATTTTCCTGTTTTGTCATGCTAGTCAATCTGATAGGTGTGATGTGATAGCTCAGAGTTGTTCCAATTTGTTTCTCTCTACACAATAGTGATTTAGAGCATTTTTATATGACTATAGATAGCTTTAATTTCTTCCTCTGAAAATTGCCTGTTAATATCCGTTGACCATTTATCAATTGGGGAATGATTTGTATTCATGTAAATTTGACTAATTTCTCTATATATTTTAGAAATGAGGCCTTTATCAGTGACACTAGTTATAAAAATTATTTCCCAAGTTTTTACTCCCCCCCAATCTTGATTGCATTGGATGTTGTGCAAAACCTTTTCAATTGAATGCAATCAAAATTATTCATGTTGCACTTGATAATGTTCTCTATCTCTTATTTGGTCATAAATTCCTCTGTTCTCCACAAATCTGAACTATAAACTATTCATTGTTCCCCTAATTTGTTTATAATATCAGCCTTTATACTTAGCTTGTGTACCCATTTGGACTTTATTCTAGTATGTGGTGTCAGGTGCTGAATTATACCCAGTTCCTGTCACAGTATTTTTCCAGTTTTCCCAGCAGTTTTTGTCAAACAGTGAACTCTTATCCCAGAAGCTGGGGTCCTTGGATTTATCAAACAGTAGACTTACAACCATTGACTATTGTGTCTTTTGTATATAACCTATTCCACTAGTCCACCCCTCTATTTCTTAGTATGAAGTGGTTTTCATGGTTGCTGCTTTATAATAAAATTTAAGATCTGGTATGGCTAGACCACCTTCCCTAGCATTTCTTTTCATTAATTCCCTTGATATTCTGGAACTTTTTTCCTCCAGATAAATTTTGATATTTTCTTTAGCTCTAGAAAATAATTTTTGGTAGCCTGATTGGTATAGCACTGAATAAATAAATTAATTTATATAGAATTGCTACTTTTATTATATTAGCTTAGCCTATCTATGAGCAACTGGTGTTTTTGCAAATTATTTAGATATGACTTTATTTATGAAAAATAAGTTTTGTAATTGTGTTCATAGAGTCCCTGGCTTTGTTTTAGGGATAGACTCCCAAATATTTTATGGTGTCTACAGTAACTTTAAATGGGATTTCTTTGTCTATCTCTTGCTGTTGGGTTTTTTTAGTTATATATAGAAATGCAGATGCTTTATGTGTGTTTATTTTATATCCTGCCACTTCACTAAAGTTGTTTATGACTTCAAGTACTTTTTTACTTGATTCTCTAACTTTATCATTATATCATCTTTAAAGAGAAATTACTTTATTTCTTCTTTTCCTATTCTAATTCCTTCAATTTCTTTTTCTTCTCTTAATGCTAAAGCTAACATTTGTAGTATCATATTGAATAACAGTGGTGATAAAGGACATCACTATTTCATTCCTGATCTTACTTGAAATGCATCTAGTTTATCTCCATTACAAACAATGCTTGCTGATGCTTTTAGGTAGATGCCACTTTTCATTTTAAGATGGTTCCATTGTTCTTATGCTCACCAGTGTTTTCAATAAGAATGGGTATTATATTTTGTCAAAAACGTTTTGTGCATATATTGAGACAATCATATGGTTTCTGTTGGTTTTATTGGTGATATAATCAATTATACCGATAGTTTTCATAATATTGAACCAGCTCTGCCTTCCTGGTATAAATCCTACCTCATCACAATGCATTATTCTCATGATAAGTTGCTGTAATCTTTTTGCTAATATCTTACTTTAAAATTTTGCATCTATCTTCCTAAAGAAAATTTACCTATAGTTTTCTTTCTCTGCTTTGACTCTTCCTGGTTTAGGTATCACAACATATTTGCATCATATTGGAATTAACTGTTCTTTAAATATTTGATAGAGTTCACTTGTAAATCTGTCTGGCCCTGGAGAGTTTTTCCTAGGGAGTTCATTGATGGCTTGTTCAATTTCTTTTTCTGAGATGGGATTATTTAAATATTTTACTACTTCTGCTAATCTGGGCAATTTATATTTTTGTAAATATTCATCCATTTTAATAATATTGTCAAATTTATAGGCATACAATTGGGCAAAATGATTTCTAATTATTGTTTTAATTTCCTTTTCATTGAAGGTGAATTCACCTTTTTCATTTTTATACTGACAATTTGGTTTTCTTCTTTCCTTGTTTTTAAAATCAAATTGGCCAAAGATTCATCAATTTTGTGTTTTTTTTTTTTTCACAAAACTGAACAAGTTTTTAATGAGTCTTTACTATGTGTAAAGATCAGTGCTAGACCCTGTGGGAGATAGGAAACACAAGAGAAATATAAAGTATGTTTAATGCCCTCTGTCAGTTTATTCTCTAGGAAGGGAGATGCTACACAAAAGGCTGCAAAAACAACAAAACAGGGACAGAGTCAAGATGGCAGAGTAGAAAGGCACAGATACAGAGACTTTCCCCACACAGCCCATAAAATACCTGGAGAGAGGGTCTCAACAAATTCTGGAGCAGTAGAAGTGGAGAACAACAGAGTGGAAGAGATTTCCAGCCGAGGATGACCCGAAAGGCCCACAGGAAATGTTTGTTGCACCAGATGCTGAGCGGAAGTCAGACCACCCTTGGCTGCCATGCACAGCTTGGTGAACAGCCCTTGGGGGTGGAATCTCCAGTTGCAGAATCCCTAGTCCCATCAGCAGAAGGTTCACAGATCCCTCAACCCACAGGCACCAAAAGCCTGTGACAAGGTTTTTTCATCTGGCCAGGAAGGGAGAAGGACCTTCCATAGCTCTGGCCTCTCGCAGCCACTGCAGAGGCCACACTGGAAGGCGCAGCAGCCAGATCCATTGTTGGAGCATAAAAACCCTGGGGGCACTGAGGAACTGATTCTTGCCTCTGCCCTGTGTGGAGGCCCTTGGGGAGCTGGTCTTTATCTCACACTGAATGGCAGCCCTGCCCATCCAGCTTATCTGATAATCAGCCCCCAGCGCTGACTTGGAAGAACTGGAGGCTAGGTGACTGTGGAGAGGTAATTGCTAAGATTCTGGGGACAAAAATCCCTCTCTGTGCCCAGAGCAGTGTACATGCTTCATTGTGCCACCTTGGAGGAACTGAGATCTTACAGATCCCCAGAGTATACCTCCGCTTGACAAAGGACCCAAAAGTCAAGTAACTGGTGGGGAAAATGCTCAAAAAAGGGAAAAAATAAGACTATAGAAGGCTACTTTTTTGGTGCACAGATATCTTCTCCCATCCTTTCTGATGAGGAAGAACAATGCTTACCATCAGGGAAAGACATAAAAGTCAAGGCTTCTGTATCCCAAACATCTAAAATAAATATTCAATGGATTCAGGCCATGGAAGAGCTCAAAAAGGATTTTGAAAATCAAGTTAAAGAGGTGGAGAAATATTGGGAAGAGAAATGAGAGAGATGCAAGAAAAGCATGAAAAGAGGGTCAACACCTTGCTAAAGGAGACCCCAAAAAATGCTGAAGAAAATAACATCTTGAAAAATAGGCTAACTCAATTGGCAAAAGAGGTTCAAAAAGCCAATGAGGAGAAGAATACTTTCAAAAGCAGAATTAGCCAAATGGAAAAGGAGGTTCAAAAGCTCACTGAAGAAAATAGTTCTCAAAATTAGAATGGAACAGATGGAGGCTAATGACTTTATGAGAAACCAAGAAATGACAAAACAAAACCAAAAGAATGAAAAAATGGAAGATAATGTGAAAATTGGAAAAACAACTGACCTGAAAAATAGATCCAGGAGAGACAATTTAAAAATTATAAGACTACATGAAAGCCATGATCAAAAAAAGAGCCTAGACATCATCTTTCATGAAATTATCATGGAAAACTGCCCTGATATTCCAGAACCAGGGGGCGAAATACATATTGAAAGATTCTACCGATCACCTCCCGAAAGAGATCCAAAAAGAGAAACTCCTAGGAACACTGTGGTCAAATTCCACAGTTCCCTGGTCAAGGAGAAAATATTGCAGGCAGCTAGAAAGAAACAATTCAAGTATTGTGGAAATAAAATCAGGGTAACACAAGATCTAGCAACTTCTACATTAAGGGATCGAAGGGTGTGGAATATGATATTCCAGAAATCAAAGGAACTAGGACTAAAACCAAGAATCACCTACCCAGCAAAAGTGAGTATAATACTTCATGGGAAAAACTGGTCTTTCAATGAAATAGAGGACTTTCAAGCATTCTTGATGAAAAGATCAGAGCTGAACAGAAAATTTGACTTTCAAACACAAGAATGAAGAGAAGCATGAAAAGGTAAACAGCAAAGAGAAGTCATAAGGGACTTACTAAAGTTGAACTATTTACATTCCTACAGGGAAAGACAATATTTGCAACTCTTGAAACTTTTTTCAGTATCTGGGTAGTTGGCGGGATTACACACATACACACAGACGCACACGCACACACACACGCACATGCACACACACATAGAGAGAGAGACAGAGAGCACAGAGTGAATTGAAAGGATGGGATCATATCTTAAAATAATGAAATTAAGCAGTGAGAGAGAAATATATTGGGAGGGAAAAGGGAGAAATGGAATGGGGAAATTATCTCTCATAAAAGAGGCAAGTAAAAGACTTTTCAGTGGAGGAAAAAGGGGGGGAGGTGAGAGAAAAAACATGAATCTTACTCTCATCACATTCAACTAAAGGAAGGAATAAAATGCACACTCATTTTGGTATGAAAACCTATCTTTCAATGCAGGATAGTGGAGAAGAAGAGGATAAGCAGTGTGGAGGGGATAATGGAAGGGAGGGCAGTTGAAGGAGGAAGCACTCTTGGGGAGAGAGTATCAAAAGAGAGAATAGAAGAAACAAGGGGCAGGATAGGATGGAGGGAAATATAGTTAGTCTTACACAACATGACTATTATGGAACTCATTTGCAAAACTACACACATATGGCCTATATTGAATTGCCTGCCTTCCCAAAGGGAATGGGTGGGGAGGGAGGGATGAAGAGAATTTGGAACTCAAAGTTTTAGGAACAACTGTTGAGTATTGTTCTTGCTATTAGGAACTAAGAAATACAGGTAATAGGGTATAGAAATTTATCTTGCCCTACAGTACAAAAGAGAAGATGGGAATAAGGGAAGAGAAGGATGTTAGAAGGGAGGACAGATTGGTGATAGTGGTAAATAGAATGCTCCACGTTTTGGGGTGGGGGAGGGGAAAAATGGAGAGAAAATTTGGGACCCAAAATTTTGTGGAAATGAATATTGAAAACTTAAATAAATAAATTTAAATACAAAAAACAAACAACAAGAACAACAACAAAACATCCCAAACAGTGCAGGCTCCAATGGCACAAATGATATTTTAGATCAGAGGGTTTTGGTCAGCTTGGGTCTGAAGGTGTCAGGGAAAGCTTCACAGAGAAAATGGACACCACAATTTTCACTATGAGATTCAAAGAACTTTTTATTTTAGGGTTTCTTCCAATGTATGGATAATGAATTCTTTTGATTTTCATTTAATTCTAATGTAATTGTAATTCTAATTCTAATGTAATTTACATTACATTACATGTAATGTAATCTACATTAATTCTAATGTAATTGTAATTCTAATTCTAATGATTCTAATAAACCTGGGTAGTTTCTATTTGTTAAATCTTGAAATATATATGTGTGTGTGTGTGTATATATATATATATATAATATTTATATATATAGTATCTGTATGTAGTATGTTTATATAGAGTATGTTTATATATAGCATGTTTTTATAAATATAATGTTTGCTCATATATATGTAGATTGACAGATAGATAGATAGATGATAGATAGATAGATAGATAGATAGATAGATAGATAGATAGATGATAGAGTGTTTTTTTTCATTGTTGTCAGTGAGTCCTGTCCCTCCTTCCTCCTTGACCTTTCTTCCCCCAGGTCAGTTGTTTTTGACACATGACATTTGGTAAGATAATCTCCTTGCCATTATGTTCATCATCTGTAAAATGAGAAGGTTGTACAAGATTGCCTTTCAGGTTCCTTCTAACTCAAAATTGTTATCAAATAAATGTAGGACCTTGTATTTTCTTTTCTTTTCTTTTTCAATCTTTAATTTTGTTCTAGTATCTCTTGTCTCATAGAATCAGTGAGTTCTGTCAAAATTATTGTAACCTTCTACTCAACTGGTATTTTCTATCTTCTATTCTATCTGTCCATTTTTTTCAGTTTTATTTAATCTTTTCTTAAATTTCTTACTTTTTTTCTCATAGGCATTATCATAGACCTTATGATCAATTGTTTTTTTTTTTTACCAAGTGACTCTGCTTATAATTTTTGTGTGTTACTCCTTTTCTTCAAAGTTTATCTCTTGAACACACATTGGTCCCTAATATTTCTTGGTTTACAATATCTTTCTTTGCTTACTCATATTTCTAACCTCAGTTCCTGGTTTAGTTCTCTGTGTTAGGGCCATACTCTGTTCCTTCTTGTAGTCTTGAATGTGTCAGGTGTGATTCATCCCTCTTTGGCACTGACCTTAATTTCATGAGCTCCTGCCCCTAGCTTCTACCTCTTCTGGTTTGTCTCAGCTAAGAGAACTAAGGCACTTTGGTGGCCCCATACATCACTCTTTATTCATCCATCCTAACTTAGGCTGTTGCTTTAGACTTTCATCTGTCCTGGGAATTCCCTGGCCCTAGGTGCTGGTGTCAACTAACGGGTCTGGACTGGCTGAAAATACCCAGGCTGCCCCCATTAATATCTTGTTAGACAAGATAAAAGTGAAGAAGTATACAAATGTCTAAGTCTAGGATACACATAATAAGTCAATGAGTAATACATATCTTTATTACTCAGTACACAACCAGTTCAGCCAGTACACAGCTGGTTCAAACGAATAAATTCTATAGGTACAGCTGGCTACTGCATCAGAAAGAGAGATAAAAAGTTTTGCTAGGGCAGGCTGTACTCAGGCTGGAGAGAAACTGCCAGAGACAGTGTTTTGAGGCTAGAGAGAAATGTGATTTTTAGAAAAAAATGCGATTTTAGAATTGAGGCCTAAGCATAGGCACCCAAACACTCCATCAGTGTGCGCCTCTTAATATTAAATTGTACCACTGGGCTATCTTGCCCTGGCACCTTCAAATTAATGTGGTTGTTGTTTTCAATCTTGACTCCTTCCTTCATCTTTTTGTCAGCCATGGTGAGTCTGGGTGTCTCCTCAGCCTCTGCTTCACAAAAGAGGCATCAGAATGGTCCACTCCAAGGGAACTGGGGGTGAAGGGAGAAGCAGCAGCAGAAGCAGGACCAGGAGGAGGAGGAGGAGGCAGCAGGAGTAGAGGTACCCCATGATGCTTTCTTAAACAGAAGTCTAGATATTGTCTTAATAGATACCTGTTTATCTTTGGATTTGATTCTATACTAGACATTTTTGTTCTGCCTTTTCCATTCCAAAGATTATTCTGCTTGGCAGAGAAAACAGAATCAAAATAGTAATTGAACAATTCTACCTTTTGTAGTATCTCTGGGCAGTTATGCTATTTTAACTTGATTTGTGTTAATTTGATCTTTTCTCTCATACACATTTTTACATGTTGTACTTAGCTTATGTCATTGCCAGACATAATTCTTCCTTAATTTTAGAACTACTATCATTGCTCTTACAAAACTGTCTCATGTTTTTTTGTTTTTGGTGACTATTTTCTTTGTTTCTAACTTCTGTATGCATTGCTTTTAAAATCTAGATTAGTCAATTCATTGCTTTTATAGCTACATCATCTATTTTAGGTAACTCTCCATTTTCTTCTTTGGTGGAATCTTCTTTTTTGTGTGTCTTCAGATTTGAATTGTTGAAAGCTTGCCATCCCTCTTGATGTGACTTCCATGTAGAATTTTCTCTACCATGCTCCAAACTTTCTCTGAATTCCTTAAAATATGATTTTTTCCTATTCTATTATGAGTCTCAGGCTCTGCCTGATCTGTTACTCAATTTTCAAAAAGTTTTGTGTAATGTTGTTACTGTTCCCTAAAGTTCTCATTATTTCTACTTCGACAACCACTTTTACTTTGTTGATGAGAATGGAGTCCATTTTAGCAGTTCCTTTCATTTTCACCACTCTTAAATGTTGATTTTTTTTAATGCAAGCCAGAAAAATATTAGCTGCTCTACTTGTAATAGAAAAAAACAGCGATGTGAGTTTGGACAAACTGAAGTCCTCAGTCTCAACATCATGAGTTAGGTTTTGGTCTTCTTTTCTTTGTAGATCTATAAAATATACCAATAATAATATTGCTTCTGTTTCTGTCTTTGTTTATAGTTATCAAAATGCTCTTGCTACCTTCTTGCTGTCTAATTCTTAAGAGTTGCTAGATTTCCTTGAATGAATATATATTTTAATAGGGTGGGGGAAGGAGCTATTTGACCTCTGAACCATTAATTTCCCAGCCCAGTAGTTGATTTAATCATAGAAAGTAATGAGCAGATTATGAGGTGTTAAAGTAACTGAAAAGATGCGTCTCTGTCTGCTTATCCCTTGATGAAGTGTGAATAAGTTTCTCCTAGATTGAATTTTGCAGGGACAATGTTGTTAGATGAAAAATAATTGGCCACATCATGCCCCCTTAATTTGTTGAAACCCTTCATTTTGCAATAAGATGTGTAGACAAGACCCCTGGGCTTAGAAGAGAGGGTGATAGTGGAAGTGTTGGTGGAATGAAGGAAGATTATGCTCTCCATTTCTCACTACACAGAATGACTAATAGAAGAACTATTCATTTAATGGAAAATAGTCTACCCATATAGTTGAGATGCAAGAAAAAGGAGGTACTACCATGCACCCAAGAGAGAACTGGCTTTGGCAATGAAGATTCGAGCCATGGGGAGGACCTTTAGTGCCTGCCATACTAGGGGCATGAGTGGCCTTGGCCGCATGTGTTTCCTAATATGTCTCCCTGCTACTATACTTCAACTTAGTGGTCTCGCTTCTCACTAATGTTCTGTATTTTTGTGGGTCAGTATGCCCCAGGTTCCTGAGAGGAGGGTTTTATAATGACTGTTCTTACTATTCATCTTAATAAATACCTTAATTATGAGCTAATTGTGTCTCCTTACTTCCTACTAAGGGAAATCTCACTGGTGGTGGCATATGAGCTATAGTAGTAGAAGCCCAAACATGCAGACTATACTCTTATAAGGTGAAAGTAGTAGTCAACTCTGGTAATTCAAATTGTGAGTTTGTGTGCAAGTTTTAGAAGTTTCCCAGAGGGATTTTTAATTGATATACATTATTTTTCTACCTATATCTTTTTTTTCCTTATCCTGTTCTGTTTGAAAAAATTTTAACTATTCAGAGCCTTATTCTAATCATCGGACCAATCTTACCAAATCACAGTGATGTCAAAATGATGTCCTTAAATTAGGATTTGTAATTAACTCTGATTTTTACCCCTACCTTGTGCCTCTGTGTACATACATTCAAGGCAATAGATTTAATTATTTGCTTCTTTCCTGAATTTTTCAACCATAGCAACTTATGAAAGCCAATGATTAGAATATGAATTTGCTGAAGGTCAGTATCAGCAGAGAAGCATCCGTGGAAATGAAGCCAAGGGTTCTTTAAGTAATGAAACATCTAGCTAATTTTTTTTTTCTCAAAAAGCCTTTGGAAAATAATTTAAATTAATAATTCAACAAGTATATTGATGCAGTGATAAAACTTATGAAGTGTTTGCAATTTACATAGAACTTAGCTGCTGAGAATGCAAAGACAAAACTGCATAGTCCCAGATTACCATGAAACTTCCATACCATTACAAATCATGAGTAATGGATAGATAGCTATCAACTAAGTTATGCTATGAAAAGTATGCAAGAGATATGCAAACATACATGAATATCCATGCACAAGACTGAATCACAGGTTATTAAAGTTGGAAGGGACATTAGATATCTTCCAGTCCAACTCTGCCATTTTTCAGTAGAAGAAATGAAGGGACACATAAGGAAAGTTGCCTATCATCACAGAGCTAGAAAATAGCAGAGATTTGGCTGGAACATGTGAAATTCAATTTTTTTTTTTCTGAGTGTAGGACAAAATAAAAAGTCATAGTTCCTATCTGAGAAGTTTATTGTCTAGCTTAAGGAGTTAAAAGTACTTCTAATCCATGTAAAATGATAATTTATCATGCCAAGCATAAAGCAATGTCACAGAAAGAATATATGGTAAGTACTAAGTCCTTTGGCACAGACCAGTGGTATAAAACTCAAATAGGAATGGGGCCACTAAACCATAGAGAAGGATCTCTGTGGGACATACATTGAGTTAGAAAACCTCCTATGTTTTTATATTTCTTTTTATGTTTATATATCAACATAATAAAATCATGTAAGAACTACATTTTAATCTAGTTCGGGCCACTGTTGAGCAGGATACATGTTTGATACCTCTGCTATAGTCTATAAATGACTTGGAATAACTGAAAAGTTCTCACCAATAAGATAATGCTTAAGCTTGAATATGGAAAGTTTAATATATTATAAATCATACAAACATCTGTTATTGGGAAACACAAAGCACACAAATACACAAAGCATACTCTCCCAAAATTGCTATCACAGATTTAAAGGAAATATATTTGTATATGTACATACACACAAATATATATATGTATATATATATATATATATATACAGATATATACACACACATATAATAATACACATATAGGGTATATTACTGTACTATATTATGCTATACTGTATGTTACTATACTATATAATCATACATATCATATACTATACTATATATTGAACCTATATGGTATGTGTTTTAGCCTACAGATATACCCGCACTTCACACAGATATTTATATCTCAATATGTATTGACACACACACACATACATCCACACACACACATTTATAATTCAAAACTCCCTAAAAGCAGGCCTTTTGTTTAGTTCACAAAGTGGCAACCTTGGAGTACCAGAAAAAGCATGAGATTAATATAGACACATTCAAATTTCATTTCTGACCGGGGCATAGAGGATGCCTTTGAAAAGGTGCCTATGATAGGAATGATAATCCTTGTACTAGCTTCTTCACCTAATTTTTCCTGGTCCCCCTAGGCAGAATTATTTTACTAAGATGTGTGATTGTCTTAGTGGTTCTATTTTGATTGTGAGGTTGGAGAGCAGTGACGGGAACTGGTTGGCATAGTTAAAGAAAAGAGGATAACTTTCTTGTCATACTTGCCATACTAGGGGCATGAGTGGCCTTGGCCACATACATTTCCTAATATGTCTCCCTGCTACTATACTCCAACTTAGTGGTCTCACTTTCCACTAATGTTCTGTATATTTGTGGATCATTTTGTATTTGGAACTTGAAGGTTGCACAGGATGACAGTTATGTCTAAAGAGGCCTGTGAACCTGCAGCCTCTTCCAACTTGAGCCTTGACCATGTGATCAAGCCTGACAAGGACAGGAGAAGGACAGTCTCTTGTTCAGACAAGTTTGGGTTTCTGTGCTCTCTGCTTGCTCAATTGTCTTCCTGCCCAATCTCAATCTGGAATGCTTCCAGAGAGTTAGGCTGAAACCTTTGGTCTCTTTTCCTCCAGAGAGGATTTGCCCAAATGTGGCCCCACCATCTGATTTTCCCTGAGAGTGAGATTTAATTAGAAATCCCATCAAGATAATATCTTTGTTCCCCAGTGTGGGGAGCTGGTGTACTCTAGGGTTTGAATACACCCAATATCAGTGTTGAAAGGAGCCTTAAGAATCATAAAACACAAAATGTGAGATGTGGAAAGAGTCTCAGAATCAGAGAGCATGTCAGAGCAAGAGAAGCCTTAAAATCAGGAAACTATTTTAAAAAAAGTAAAAACTCAAAGATATAACCCAACCTCCTCATTTTAGAGATAAGTAAGCTAGCCTAGAGTATAGTTATAAACTCTTAATCCTGCCACAGTCAGCTTTATGCTTATTCCACTATACTGTCCCGTAACTGTTAATTTTCCTTTCACTAAGAGATTTTTATGGGACTTTGTTCATATGAAAAGGAGTCTACGCACTGCCTTTCTTTCCTTTTCCAGGTTATTCTTATCATTCAGTCAAGGACAACTGTAGGCAGGCCTTTGTCCCTACATATGTTTTCCTCATGATTTGTATTAGGATTTGATTTAATTTTTACCTGATGTTTCACCTATTACTAGGAGACATAAAAAGGAAACTCACAGCTGCTTGCTTATCAGAAAAGATCAACTGTTTCTGTAATTAATATGGAAGATAACAATTTAAAATAATGAAACACCCATAATATGCTTGAAGAAAGCAGCTTGTTGCTATAATTAGAACTATATTCAAATTGTTCTGATGGCAAACACATCATTTATTGAAGTGAATATACTCAGTGAATGGAACAGATTCAGGAAGCAAATAGTGGAGCATACAAGCATAAAAAAAAAAGCCAATGAAGAAGATGTTATACATACCCCAGCCTTGGAAGAGGTATCAGAAACTAGTGAGAGATAAAAGTAAAAAGACATTTTCATGATTTTCTTGGAGGATCGCACCTTAGATTTATTTTCACTATAAGCTCATAGAATATAAGATTTGAAAAAGATGTTAGAATTATATAATAATACAATGTTAATGCTGGAAGAGGGCTCAAAATCATCTGGTCATTCTCCTTCTTTAAAGATAAAGAAACTGAGGATTAGAGATAGGAAGTGACTTTGTAAGGTCACCGAGTGAGTTATAGGAACTCAGGATGTAGGTGTAGCCTTAAGGTACTATTACTAGATGAATGGACACCTCTCACAGGAATGTGAATATAATAGG